>VXBP01000108.1:504951-773424 GCA_013400115.1 Rhinopomastus cyanomelas | reverse complement strand
TGGCGTGGTTTCAGCGTCCCTAGCTTCATCCACGATTGGGTCTGCCGCGCTCTACTTGTAAGTATAACAGCGCTTGTGCCGCTAAGCGCAACGACCGCTCCGAGCGCTTAGCTCGCGCATGTACCCTTTCTGTTTTGCATTTTGCAATCTGTTCTTTTCAGAAATCTTAGCTCATTTCTCCTGAGGTGGAAATTAAAGCCAAGAAAAGCTGGGAGGGGGTTTAGGGTTGCTGGCAAGAATTGGGAATGGGTTCTGGGGTTACTAAGAATATGGTTGATGGTTACTGGGAGAGAGTTTGGGGTTACGGGGAGCGACCGGGAAGGGCTTGATGGTTCCTGGGAGGTTAATGGGAGGAGGGAGCGGGTTTGGGGTGATTTGTTAGAGCCTCAGCGTTACTGGGAGAGGCAGGAGTAGGGGTTGGCATTACTTGGAAGGACTGGGAGGCAATGGTGCTGCCCACTGCTGGATTTGGGACCAGAACTGGTCTTTTCAGACAAGCTAACACAGGATTTGGTGTTGACAGCTCTGTAGCTTAATAACAGAGAAGATGTTAGAAAAACTAAAATGCAATGGCTGAGTCCTGTTCATGGGTTTGACTTCCAGGCAAGTCACGCTGTCTTGGAGGCAAAGTGCTGTGGGGGGGTGTGAACTGAAGGGGTTGGTGTAAGCAAACTAGTTTGGCAGAGGTCATTCTTTTAACAAGTGATGTCTTGAGTGGTAGAAGACAGGTGGAGACAGAACATCTTATTGCCTCTGTATCGCTAGAGACACCTCAGCCTAGTGTGACAACACAGACGTGTGTGATCATGACTTAACAGACAATGAACCTGATTCTTGCTGTTCCATCATTTTGGACTGAAAATCAGAGCATTGTGTGGAAGGGACAAGACCCTTAAGATCATCGAGTCCAGCTGTAATCCTTGTTTCCAGACGGCACTCGTGCGTGTGGCTTGCAAATAACAGGCCCTGCTAGGAGTCTCAGTTGTGCTTGGCCGTAGCTCTTCTGCAGTGAAACACCATGGCAGTGCTTTTGACATCAGCTTCTCAGATTTCCAAATTCACTGTTCCTTGCTTTCAGACCCTGTTTGGTAACATGCCTGCTGGACTGGCAACCACCACGACCAGCAATGCTTCCTTTGCTACAACCGCTGGCACAGGGTTCTCTGGCAGCAAACCAAGCATGACGTTAGGGACCGGTACAAACACTTCCACTGTTGGTAACGTATACAAAAAAGAGGAGTTTGACCCCTTAAATCTGCATGTATCCCATGCCTGGCTGCTGAGGGTCACATGCCAAGCTTCTGGTGCCTATTGCTGCCAGGAAACATAGAATCATAAGGAATTGGAAGGGACCATTAGGGCAGAAGGGTGCTGAGCTGTTCTGTGGGGTCCCTATGGGGCAGGGGGTCCCTATAGAGCTGGAAGGGTCTCTATGGGACAGGGGTTGCTGTGGGGCAGAAGGGGGGATCTGCGGGGCAGAAGGGTGCTGAGCTGCTCTGTGGGGTCCCTATGGGGCAGGGGGTCCCTATAGAGCTGGAGGAGTCTCTGTGGGACAGGGGGTTGCTGTGGGGCAGAAGGGTGCTGAGCTGCTCTGTGGGGTCCCTATGGGGCAGGGGGTCCCTATAGAGCTGGAGGGGCCTCTATGGGACAGGGGTTTGCTGCGGGGCAGAAGGGTCCATTAGGGTTAGGGTCCAATCATCTAGTCCAATCCCCCTGCCAGAGCAGGCTCACCTGACTGGAGAAGCTGTGGAATCGAAGTCACTCAGGGTAGGAAGGAACCATCATCCAGTTCCAACTTGGCTGCTGTTTCATTCCTCTGCTCTGGGTGGTGCTCCTTGGCTCAGAAGGCAGAGGGGGAAGTACCACTGCTTTGGTTAATGCTTGGAAGTGGAACTGGTAATTAAAACGGTCGTAAATCAACTCAAAACAAGTCAATGTCTGTTTAAGAGGTGGTAAATATACTGTGGTGGCAAGGAGATGCTGAAGGGAATAGGATGAGACTGGTGGCATCTTGGTAGCTGGCTGGCCAGATTAAGAAGATCTTGCCCAGAACTGAGGATGAAACGAAACAGCTCCAACTAAACTGGTTGCTTTTGTTGTCTTTCATGGTGTGAAGGATCAAAGTCTGGAAGAGCTGGGTCTTATGTTAATGTCGGGCACTGACACCCATGTGAGACAACTGGTGTGGAACAAGTGTGTAGCTGAGCAGGATAAATGTTCAAGGCCAGGTTGGATGGGGTTTTGGGCAGTGTGGTCTAATGTGCCTGCCCACAGCAGCGGGCTTGGAACTGGATGATCTTTGGGGTTCCTTCCGACCTAATCCATTCCATGATTCTATGGTTCTAAGAAATGTGCATTGATGATTCCAGCAAGTAGCTGTGTTGTTGGAAGTTGTTTGTGATGTTTGGTCTTGACTGTGTCAGGGCTATCTGTGAGCTAGTGATCTATTTATCACAGTATCACAGTATTAGAGATGGTTTTAAGTGCATCTCATCCAGCGTTAGATTAAAGCTCTGCTGGTTCCCTTCCTGAGGGCTTTGGTACCAGCACAGCTGGAAACTGTTTGGAAATATTCCTGCAGCTGGGACTCTGGGAACAGCACTTGGAACAGATAAACTGGTTACCAGCTTATTTCAGCTTTATTTGCATTTTATTCGTCTCAGGTGAACAATGCAGGGGGTTCTATTCCCTTCCCCTCACAAGAGGAGCAGATCAACAGCCACAGTCAAGTTCCTTCTCTGAATAAGGTCAGGCAGCAGCTCTGCCAGCCCAGCAGCACTGTGTGTTGCAGACTCTCAGTAAGTGGGGAAAAATGCACTAAGTGACCTAATCAGAGGAGTAGATGCCATCTGCCAGCACTGGGTGCTGTCTCAGCTGCTGTCCGTTATTGGTAGGGACATTGGTGGGCCCATGACACTACTGACGCAGCGGGCTCAGCAATCACAGCTGCTGCAGTCATCACATTTATGTATTTCCTGGAAGGGCTGCTTTCCCTTGTGCCCCTGTTCCTTCCACGAACCCACTTTTCCAAGATAGGATGTTACTACAGAACAAGAGCTTCTCACGGCAAGAGGAGCTGACACGTGGGATGGAGACACAGAGAGGGCTGGCTGGGCTCTGGTCTTTCTGTAGGTTCAGCTGCAGGCCCCATGTACAAGGACCAGGGGTCAGGCCAACTTCCTGCTACCTCCAGCACAGCTGATCACTGGGCTGGGCTGGGCCTAAGCACCAGTTTGAGCTGGGCCAAGGTCCCCCTGTGCAGAGCTGTGGCTCGTCGGGGCTGCAGGAGTGATACCATCAGCAGGCAGAGTTGTTTCGCCAGAGCAGGGTAGTAAAACATACTGGGAGTGATGAGAGACAGGTTCCGTCTGTGCTGGGCTGCTGTGCATCCTCTGCACAACTGCTGTCTGCTTGCTGGCAGCAGTACCCTCAGTTAACACCCTGCCGCCACGTGCATGACAAGAACCATGGAGTCAGCGAGTGACATGACTGCAGCACGAGCCAGGAGTCACCACCTCCTTACCCCGAGGGGTTCCAACGCTCTGCACCTCCTGGCCCAGCTGCTCTCGGGTGGATCACAAACCCAGACGTGTTCCAGTTCGTGTGTCACGGTCATCCCACAAAGCCTAGATCCATCCTTGGGTGCAAATGACTCGGGAGCCTGTACTTCCCCCGCTGCGCGTTTCACCTTGTTAGTGACAAGGGGCCAGTGGCAGGATCCACTGTGGAGAGACTGTCAGTTCCTTACGGTGCCTGGTTACGGTCGCAGTGCAGCGAGACGCCGCCCTTCACAGCTTCCAGAGCCAAGCTGGGGGCACAGTGCTGCGGGCAGCATCAGCAGAGACAAAACCCTTAGTGGCTGCTCCCTTCATCGAAAGACTCCACCCCCGAGTCTGTGGCAGCTGCGCTGATCTTCTCTTGGCGTCGTCTCATGATCTCCTGCAGTTCTGAGCTGCCGCTGTTGGCCTGTCAGCACACAGGGAGAGAACAGGGGTAGGCCAGCCTATTTAACCCGCGGCGAGGCTCTGCCAGTGTTTACTAGGGGCTAGAACAAATCCCCTTCTCCTTACAGCTCCAGAACTACAACAACATTAAGAGCTGGGTTAAGTACCGTTAGGAACAGGGAAGTGCTTCCATTGTCCTCCAATATGGACCTGAAAGAACCTGCAGCCTGCTCAACTGTCAGCCTGATGCCAGCCCTGCTCAGCACCACCTTTAGCTCCTGTGCTAGAGCCTGGGAGTGCTGGGTACTCCTGGGGTGAAACAGGGCTTCACTAAGAGCTGAGTTACAGCTCAGCAAGTTTGCAGGGTTCCACCCCTGAGTGCAAGGCAGGGTCAGTACAGACTGAACTCAGCCCTAATTTACAACTCAAAGCACAGAAACCCTTGGTTTAGGGTTATGGACTCACAGCACTCAAGCGTGTGCAGGGCCACAGGCTAAGTGAGGACCAGTTTCAGTATCACCCCGTACACCAGACAATGCCATGCATCTGCTGCTTGGAGACGTGAAGACCTGCCTCCCAGGAAGAGCTGTTCACTCCCGCAGGTTCACCAGTGGTGACCCAGCGTGAGGCGGATGCGAAAGGTCGCACCTACCTCCAGGGCAGACTTCTGCACCGTGATTTGGCTGTAGACTCTGGAGCCTTCTGGGCAGACAGTCCTCAGCTCCTCTTTGTTGAGAGAGAACAGCTGAGCGCCCGTGAGCACGCCGAGGCTGTTGACAGTCCTGGGGTCACAGCAAGGGAACAAATAGCACGTCAGCACAAGACACTGCCCAGACACGAGACACTGTTTAACTTCACTCCACATCACCTCATGTAGGGCTGCTACACGAAGGCAGCAGGACGCCTCAGTCGGCTCTGTGTGTCCTGTAACAGGCACCTTTTGCTTGTGGAGTCAGCTTTGTATGCAACAGGTCCTGTAACAGGCACCTTTGGGTGGGGACTAACACACCCACAGTTCTTCCCCAGCTGCTCCTACACAGCCCTGTGCCCACGCTGGTGCCAGCAGTCTCACAGAATCATTAGGAATTGGAAGGGACCTCAAAAGATCATCCAGTCCAATCCCCCTGCCACAGCAGGACCACCCAGACCAAGTCACACGGGAACACATCCAGGCAGGTCTTAAACGTCTCCAGTGAAGGAGACAAGCACAAACACATGTGCATGGCTGCGCGTGTGTCCTTGGAACCTGCGGCTTCCAAAGGTGCTGCCCACTTGCCTCCACTGTCAGAAGGCTGCCTGATGCTGAGCAGAGGGCAAGGGACACCCCAGTCACAGGCAGACTCGTCATCGGCCCTGAAACTTACACAGGGTTGAATCCCTTAGACTGCAGCCAGTCCTTCACATCCTCAGGTGAGGACTCGTAAGTGATGTTGACTACCGGGACATTCGGTCGCGGCACGTGGAACTTCCTCTGGGCAGCACTCCTGCCAATGGTGAGCCGGTGAATGAGTTCATCCTGCACCTCTTCCATCTGCGATTTCCTGCCTGAACAGAGAGATGCCACCGAGGGGTTACCAACTGGGTGCTGTGTGGGAGCCAGGCCACGTCCTGTGCACGACACTTCAAATCCTACAACTCTGATCTTTAAAGGCTCACAGGATCACAGAATGTTAGGAATTGGAAGGGATTACCCAGTCCAATCCCCCTGCCACAGTAGGGTCCCCTAGACCCAGTTGCACAGGAACATGGCCAGGATGGTTTGAAACGTCTCCAGAGAAGGAGGCTCCACAACCCCCATGGGCAGCCCCTTCCAGGGCTCTGGCACCCTCACCGCGAAGCAGTTCCTTCTCATATTGATTTGGAACTTCCTCTGTCCCAGCTCACACCAGCTGCCCCTTTTCCTGTCACCAGATTTGAGTGAGTTATTATTTCCCTTTTTCCCTGCAGAGAGGATTTCAATGGAATGGTTGTTGGAAGGACCCTCAAGAGATCATCAGGTCCAACCTCCCCACCACAGCAGGACTGCCCAGAGCTGTGTCCAGGTGGGATGTGCATGTTTCCAGAGCAGGAGACTCTGCAGGCTCTCTGTGCAGCCTGTGCCAGGGCTTCGGGACTCACCCTGTAAAGAGGTTTGTCCTTATTTCTAAGTGAAACGTCTTGTGTTCCAGCTTGTGCCCAGTGCTCCTCGCCCTATCACTGGGCACAACTGGAAACAGTCTGGCACCACCCCTAAGACAGCCACCCTTCAGCTATGCGTGGCTGTGGCCCGCAGGCAGCAGCTGCCCAGAGAGGCAGCAGATGCCCCAATCCCTGGAAACACTCAGGGTCAGGTTGGATTTGGCTCTGGGCAACCAGCTCTAGCTGGAGATGGCCCTGCTCACTGCAGGGGAGGTTAGCTAGATGACCTTGGAAGGACTCTTCCAAGCCAAAGCGTTCCCAGCTCCCAGACTGCTGTAGGAGAGGGTTTACAACTGGGACAAGCACAGCACCGCATTGTCCCTGCTCAGCAGCACCTTCAGCAGGGTCAGAACACACAGGCCCAGAGAATGCGGCTGCTCAACGCAGGGTTAAAGCCAAGTGATTGATCAACACTAGTCTGAAGCCAAGGTTTTCAGGAATTCGGGGGTCAGGCAGAGCCCAGGAACGGAGGCAGGATGCATTTGCTTTGCTTTTTTGGCAGACTTACGGTCCACAGGAACTTGCTTCTGCCTCTGCGTGTCCCGGGCAACGCTGCCGCCGCTGTCGCTAGAGGTGCTGCTCTGCCGGCTGATGTGGGCTGGCGCTGTGGGCACGGGAACCGGCATCGGCGCTGGTGCACTGGGAGGGAGCGGTACAGCCACGGGGACAGGAGCAGGTGTTGCAGGTGGTGACGGTGTAGCAGGAGCAGCAGGAGCCAGATCGGGCTGTTTTGCAACGTAGTCTGTCCTCTGCTTCTGAAAAGGTGCAAGAGGACTTGGTTTGACCACAAGACTTGGACGTTGTCGACACCAGGCAAACGCTGGTTTCTACAGAAAGTGCTTCGCAACAGCCACTTTAACTCAGGGTGCAGACACGTTCCCTGCCAGGCACGGAGCCAAGACTTGCCTTGGCGTCACCAATGTCCTTGGCCATAGGACACACGGGCCACAGCAGTGGCACCTGAGGCACCTTCCTTTCTTTCAAACATTAGTGCTACGGGTGAAATTGTGTTCAGTCCCAAACCTGAGTTACCTGGAACTTCTGAGCAGCTGCCAGAATGTTCGAGGGGTTGGACTTCATCAGGGTAGAAGGGTGTGTGTTAGAGACACGATGTGACCAGTGACCAGCGAACATCCCCAGCCACACCTAAGGCTGGCCAGTGGTGTCACTTCCAAAGGCCACTGAGGCTGGGGCGGCACCGCTCTGGTTCTTCACTGCAGACACCGTTTCGGAGGCTCCTGCTCCTCCTCCCACTCAGTGGTGCCTTTGAGGCTCTTTGTGTGGGTGCTCCAGCCACCCCCAGGCTCCACAACTCTTGGACTGGCACTGCGGGGCTGCCGTCCTCTTGCCCCACATTCTGCAACGTCCTAACTATGCATGAAGTCCCTTCCTGTTATCAGCTACCCAGAAGGGGTCTCGGGACTGATTCTGGGGAGCAATTTCTCTTTGCCCTTTCTTGCACGGCAGTTGTGAGGGTCAGACACAAGCACCATACCAGGGCAATCCCAGCGAGCTCATAACCAACAAGTGCTGCCCCCTTCTCTTTCCAATCGCTCCAACTCCCTCTCTCCCGGCTCTGCAGCTCTGCACTAGCACAGCTGAAAGGCTTCACACTGCAGCCCATTTGCTCGGCAGGGAGTCTGGTCTCCTGGTCACTGACACGGAGTGCATTCCGCAGCATCCTCGCTCCTTCCTGGCAGAGCTTCCCCTGCTTCCCTGGGGGCAGAGCTGTTTACAGCAGATCCAGGAGAGAAATCTGTGTAGGAGTCTCATGTTAGACCCTGAGCATCACTGCCCTGGCCACCATCAAACTCGCAATGAACGTCAGCAACTGGCTTTACACAGGACCCCCGCAGCCACGTGTGACTGGCGAGTCGGCGTGCAGTGCGCGCAAGGCGGGACCATCACGGCTCAGCCGCGTGGAGTCACTCCTGCAGGTGACTGCTGCTGCTGGCTTCTACAGTCTGCCAGTCCGGTCTGGTAAAAAGCGCTCTGTTGCCCTCAGATGCCTGTTCAGGTACTGTTCACAGCTGCTGGGGCAAACACCTGGTCTGACAGCACAGTCCCCACCGAAGCCTTCCGAGGTCTTTCCCTCAGTGCTCAGCTGCCCACAGGCTCTCCACTCTGTTATTACGTATCCACAGGGTGCTGTGGGAAGACTACAACAGCCATAAGGCTGACTGCTCTGTGTTTTACTGCTTCAACACTAAGAGAACAAGTGTTTATTTTAAAATGCAGAGAAAATGAAAGGCAGAACATGAAGTGAATAAGCAGAGCAGTGGGTGTGGAAGAAACCTGCCCTTTGGCACGAAGGCAGCACCCTGCCAGGTGTCTGGAAGAGCCACCATGACGTGTGACAGCCACGTGCTGGGCACAGCCGGAATCCTGTCACTGGCCTGCAGACATTTCACAGCTACTAAACCCTTCCCCTTCGGTTCTCTTCTAGAGCTTGTTTCCAGCTGCTGCACTGCCGTCCCCACAAGACACCCCACGTGTGCCCTGGCGTTCTTCAGCAGCATGCAAGGAAAAAGCAGGGCTGCTCTTTATGGCGGAGAGGAGTCACCGCAAACCAAGGCATCGGCTGCACAGCGCAGGCAGAACCCAGAACGAGACAGGAAGGCTCCACATAGAGCTCTCTCAGTAGATGCCACTGACAGAGTTCGAAAACCACATCACACTGCAACCACAAGCCTCATCCAAACAACTTGCTGGAGTGAAAATAAAAATGAAACTGGGGGCATCGCTCAGACTGTAAATTTACAGACAGAACCATAGTTGGAGCCACCTGGAATGCTCCCCCGGCTGTGCTGAGCGGTGCCCTGAAGCCAATTATGCAACTCAAATCGGATGTTAACCTTTCACGCTTCTTTTTGTTTTAACTCCAGACTTTGCGAGGCCACACGGCCCATCACTGCTATTCACCGCTGCGGACAGAACACGCGGCGAATCCGCGGCGAGCAAAGCAGCATGCACCGCAGAACTTGGCCAGAGAGTGGGTTTTGAGGTTCAGAACGAGAAGAGTCACTCTGTTACCTCTGAGAGCTCTCCCAGCAGTTGCTGTGAGGAAAAGGGAACAAATCAGGTCACACAGTCTGTCAGGACCGTAACGGGCAGCAGCCTCGCACAGCACTCGTGGAATTTCACGCATGCTAGCGATTCTAAACAAAGGACCTTCAGCGCTGATGGTTCCCTCCTGTTAGTCACTTAGCCCCTCACTAAGCCACTCTTTTGCCTCCTGTGAGCGATGCCTGCAGCGCTGGCTGGCAGACAGCTGTGCCGCTGCAGGAGTGGCGCGCTCTGCTCGAAGCACCTCCCCAGACAGAAGGTCAACAAAAAGCCAAACTCAAGAAAGACCTGACACAACACTGGAGATGCCAAGGTGAACGCTGAGAACACCGGCAGCTGCAGAACACCAGCCTGCCGCTCACTGCTGCAGAGAGCCCTCGCTGAAAGCAGCCTTTTCGGAGGCCAAGACGGCTACTGAGACCAGCGCCGAGCTGCTTGTGTTCAGGGGCCAGCAGAGGCAATTTCCTGCTCTGCCCACAGGTCTGACCCTGGGTGAGGCAGCCACCCATCCCTTCACCACCTCGTTCCCCCTGCAATAGCAGCAGTGTCTCTCAGCGCTGCTGTGAAAGCAAACAGGGCTAAGCAGGTGGATCCCAGATGAGCCCTGGGAATCAGAAACGCAAACACACTCAGGAGCGCTGCAGCCTTTGCCATCAACCCAGAAGCACCGCTTATGTGTCCCGGTCAGGACTCTACACCCCGTTCCGCTCACTACACTACCCCGGCAGCAGGGCCAGCTCACAGCCCTGTGCCATAAACCCGCCAGAGGACACACTGAAGGGGTCTCACAGGTGGTTCTCCGCTCCTAGACTCCCACGAAGACCACGCTGTCGCTTCGTTATCGCCCACGTCATTACTGCAAACAGAAACCTAGCAGCCCCGCAGAGCGCTGCACAGGAAACAGAGCCTCCACTCAGCTGCCCCGAGTCTGCTCAGATGTCCTGGTAGGTCCCAAACAAACCAGCGCAAACCTGGCAGGGTTTGAGCAGCGCTCTCAATGCCGAGACGGGCAAAGCCTGCCCTGACCCAGCGTGAGCTCAGGCACTGCAGGCAGACAGCCAGAGACAGGAGCAGCCCAGAGGCAGTCGGACTCAAGCCCACCCAGCCCAGGGCAGGTCTAGCGCGTCATTGCGCCAGAAGTAGCACAGGACCCATTTCTCGAGAGATTTTGCCATGTCCTGGCAAAACGGGAGATCCTGCAGGGGCTGCAGCTGCCACCACAGTTGTGCTCACGGAACCTGGCAGGGCAGCACCTGGACCTGGCACCCGTAGACGGCTCTGAGCAGAGACAGTCCCAGCAACATTGTGGCCCTTCTCACTTCTCACCATCAGCTGCAGAGTGCCGGCACCAGGAATAGACGTTTGATTAAACTGAACTTCAGGTTTCAAGAGGAGCTCAGTTTGCATTTGGACTGAAACAGTCTGACTCAGAAGCTGGCCCGGAGCTCCTGCTTCAGCCAGACTTGTTTGCCGCATCATTAGAAAGAGAAGGGTCTTACAAATAGAGAACCTTTTCCTTTGAGAGCGTAGAAAACAGAACCTTTCATTTTGGGAGCCTCCAGCCTTCTGAAGGGTGGTCTAGAACTACACATCACCAGCTCACCTCGTCTACATCGTTACTCCAGCAGACAGTTACACAAGATTTACAGTTCTAACAGTATTGTACCCTCTAATTCTGTTCTACCTGTAAAGGAATCAGCACCAGCACGCAGATCTTCATTCCACACCACACCACAACAGAAAGGAAGGCAGGGTGGCACTGATGCACAGGCACAGCAAATCAGTGAAACCTGCTGTGAGGGTTCAAACCAAACAACTGTTTCTGTTACGGCTCCAGAACAGCAAGGATCCAACACACTCAAGATAGAGACACACACAGACAGAAAACAAGAACAGCAGCAGCTAGTGCCCACTCTCCTAGGAGAAACAGATGACCCTACCTTAAATAATTCAAACTCCTTCTTTGGCATCAACAGCTGCCAATCCACAGAGGAGATTTGCAATGAAAACAAATGCACAAACATCCATCAAGACCCACATCACCACCCCAAACAAATCAGTAGAAGCAAAACAACCTAGAGGAAAACAGTTGGCTGTGTCTCTATCACCTTGATTCTCACTCTCTGCACCACAGAAACCAGCCTTAGCCTGTCAGAAGTGTCAGCCTTGCGAGGTGTCAGTGGAACATGCAGACACTGCAGCCTGGCCATACATCTCTCTGGCTCCTCCACACACACACACACTGCTGCAGCCTGGCCGTGAACCTCCGGCTGGGTCCTCCACACACACACACTGCATCAGCCTGGCCATGAACCTCTGGCTCCTCCACGTGCACACACACACACACACACACACACACACACACAGCTGCAGCCTGGCCACGAACCTCTGGCTCCTCCACATGCACACACACACCAACACACACACACAGAGCTGCAGCCTGGCCATGAACCTCTGGCTCCTCCACGTGCACACACACACAGTGCAACAGACGCTTTGGCTCCCAAGGAGCAGACACTACCTGGATGGCGCGGGTGTACGCAGGCTCTGACCATCCTGGGCCACCTTCTTGGTTGTGCAGAGGGTCCAAGATGTTGTTTGGCACAAAGCCTGTGCTGCCACTTCTATTCTGAACCTTCCACCACTGCTTCCTGTCATCCAGAATCTGAAAGAATTCAGTGCCTCTGTTACCCATCTTCTCTGGTCTCCTGCTGCCGCGACTCGGGCAAGTTCATGGTCTCAGAGCCACCACTTTGCCAGGTGCTGCCATCGCCACCTTGCACAGGGCCCCTGAGAAACTCCAGCAGGCTCCCTTGAATGTCACAGGCGCTAATTCCACACCACATTTGCTCTCTCTGTTGCTCCTTCCTCCCAACTATTTCTAGTGTTCTGGTTGGAGCTAGGAGCCTCTCCTCTGGGAATGAGCAGCCTCTTGCTGTGCCCTGCGCAGGCACAGGTGGTGCTGGCCAGAGCCAGCTGTTCACGTGCCACTACATGAAGCTTTGACAAGCGACACCAGAGGGGATGAAAGAAACACACGACTGTACTGCCAGCACGGACCTCGACAGCACCAACCCCTCTGTCAGCACAGAACCTCTCTTCATCTTGTCTGTGAGACAAAACCAACGAGCACCCCGTCCTATGCCGAGATGGTTAAACCAAACCCATTTCAGTTATCGCTGGGGCGCCCACGACACCCACAGACAGGGCAGGTTCCTCAGCTTTGAGCGGCACCCGAAACACGTGGTTTGTGCTTGCCAAGCAAAGTACCTCCACAATCTCCTCCTTCATGACGGAGAGCTCGCTGCTGTTCCTTGCCATGAACTCGTACTTGCATTTGGCATACTTCCTGGCCTGCGCTTTGCCGTGGGCTTCCAGGTTTCTGCAAACCAGAGGCAGCTGTTACTCAGGGCGACACCCAAGCAAATCCAAGCACAGACAAACACCCTCTTCCAACAACCTACAAAACATCCAGGCAAATAAATGCCCTAGCCCACCTAAAGAGGCTGCTGCTGTAGGGCTCCTTACCGACACACTGACTGAAGGCTGAGAACACTAAAGAAACCAAACAAAGGGAGGGTTTCCTTTGGGAACTGGGAGCCTCTGCAGCAGCAGAGCCCTCAGGTGAGCAGGTGTCAGCGTTTAAAGCAAAACCCAACCTGGCGCAGACCGTACAGGGTGCAGTCTGCGTTCCCACAGTAGGGGCAATCCTAATCTGTCCCACAGATCAGCGACACCCCGGGCATGCAGTTGGTCTCGCGGGCTCTGGATGAGGCCATTTCCAGCACTCATCGTAACTGGTTCCAAATGGGCAACGCACGGATTAGCTTTGGCCGCCGGCACCGCTGGAATGAGCCTCCACAAAATGCTCACCTACAGCTGATCAGTTCTCTGGACTGACTGGGAGGCACCATCCACCCTGGACTAGGAGACACCAGCAAGTGGGTCTGTCAGTTAAAAATGAGAAGTAACCTCTGGGCAGGTAGGAGCAGCGTTTGCTGCAGAACACAAGGCATCCCTCAGCCTAACTCGGGTGTTTCTCTCGTTCCCGTGAAGAGGGATCTGTAAGAAAGCCTGTGGGTGGAAGGTCCCGGGCTCCTCAGCACAGCACCTCCACAGGCTGAGAAACCCCTGCAGCCCCTCAGCACAGGCCCAAGAGAAATAGCCCCGTCCTTCACTTATTTCACATTACAGCCAGCCGCCTCAGCCCAAACCTGGCAGTGAAGTCAGAACCAAACCAACCCTGCAGAACACACGAGGGCAGCCATCGACAGCCTGAGGCACTGAACACAGCAGCACAGGGGCACAAATGCTGGTGCTGGGTAACGGTGGGTGCTAGGAGTGCCCCAGTAACCCAGGAGTTACCTAGCTACTGGACGGCTGTGGAGAACTGTCTCGCTTGTCCCGGGAGAAGAACAAATGAAGAGTCACATTTACATCGACGGAGTACTTTGACAGAAAGAAAAATCACCAGAGAGTGAGTGAAAGCCATGGGAGGGAGCCCCAGCCTGCAGAGAGCCCATCACCGGGAATCCAAAACTTGATGCTCATACAGTGCCGAGCTCCTTTCTTCCTATCTCAGGGGCACACGCGATGCACCTTTGGCTTTCAGGCTGCCTGTTCAAACTCCTCTCACTAGCAGTCTTTTCCACTCAGCTTGTCCACAGCTGACCGAGCTGGATCCCTTCAGACAGTGCTAGTCTCTCCAGACACACACAGCCACTGCCCAGCCCACGCTCCAGGGATGCTGCTGCTCACCGCAAACGCGGGGCGGCAAAGCCGAGCCAGAAGCAGATTTAAGACTCTCCTGGAGCCGAACGGGCTGACAGGCAGGGGCACGCTGTGCACGTCTGCACCAATGCAGGTCACCTGCACCCCCTCCTGCAGTCAGCGGCGAGGAGCGGTCAGCGCTGCACACACCTCGTGCCACAGCCTCCAAAAGACTGGGTTGGCCCTGTGTAAGCTGCCTCCTGAGAGTGCCTGGTCCTCTGTACTCCACACGACGGAGGGTCGGATGCCTGTCAGCTGCAGCCAGTGACACCAATATCATCAGGGCAATAAACTACACCCAGAAAGGAGGCAGCAGTGTCTGCAGGACCAGCTGTGCTCTGGAAGGACAGAGCAGGTCTGATCGCGTTACAGGCAAGAGAGAAACGAACATACAGCGTGGGTCAGCTGGATTTGAAACTGGCTGGTCCCGAGAAGAGAACTAAAAGAGCTGCCAAGGTTGAGAAAGTGATCAGAAGATGACTTCTGCTGCTATGAAGAGTGAAGCCGAAGGTCAGGAAGAGAGCCTTCAGCCTGCACAGCGTGCGGGAAACTGTTTGCATCGGGTTAGCAACAGGGTCTTCTAGCACCACAGCTCCAAGCCAGCAGCTCTGCAGAGCCTTTCCTCAGAGGAGCCATCAACGCTGTGGTAACCCGGACATCTGATCAGAGAGACCTAAACCCCTTCCATGGTGCTTAAGCCGAAATGCTGCTCAGATGGTGCCTGTGGGATGTGGTCTGGCACGGCAGAGCGATTCCAGTGCTGCTCTGCCAGTTCAGTTTCTGAGCTCATGCTGGTATAAATGTTCCCCACACACCAGGGTGACACCCTAAGGGACACCAGAGTTCATCCTGTGAGGGCATTCAGCCTTAGACTGAAATGAAGGGGTGAAAGAGGACACACGCAAAGAGACACCGGTTGCTGTGCAAACACTTCCGAGCGTTTCCTGTGACAGCTGAAGGAGAAGGGAGGGAAGGAGGAGCTGCTCTGCTGAGAGGGCACCAGCCCAGACATCAAACAGCAGGAGCTACAGGGCACCTAGACACATCTCACAACCACTCACCACAAGGCCAGGCAAGTCTCAGAGCAGACTGGCCGCTCCTTGTCATTCTGAAAAGAGCAAGGAGGACATTTAAAACACGAAACAGAGCGCAAAGACAGCTTGAACCCAGGCAGGAGGGCTCTGTGGTCCACGCCGGGTTGAACTGCCACCACCAGTTTTGCCAGAAGCACCCGTTTCAGAGCAAACACGAGACGGGTGGTGTCACAGAATCATCCCCAGAGGATCGTAAGGACAGGTGTTAGAGAAGCCAAAGCAGGACACCCACTGCTGTCCAGAACTGCTTCCTCACTCCAGGCACCACCAGAGGAAAGGACAGACACCGCCACCCCCGCAGCACGAAGTCGGGACAGTTATCCACAGCACCACGTACGCCGTCGATCCAGTGTTACCTATCTACATGGCGGCTAACAGTTTGCTTAAAGGCAGCCACGGCCGCCCCCTGGTCCAGCAGCGGCCCTCGTTTGTAAGCGGTGTTACTGAATGCATACCCATCGGACGGAGGGTAGTCAGGGACACTGGGAGGCTGGAAGACAAAAGCAGACACGAAAGCCACAAAGTAGGTTAATATCACAGGCAGCGCCGCCTGTTCACTTGGTCCCACACATTCAGGGTGTCCCCGGTCAGCATCCACCCACCCTCAGGTGCTCACAGTCCTGCTAGAAAAGCAACTTCTGCATTTCCAGTTCACGGGCAGGAAGATCAAGAGAACAAAAGCATCTCTGTCCTACTGCTGTCCTGTTTCTACTCCTGGTGCGGCAGATAATCCTTAGAGAAACGGTTCTGCGGGCAAGGTTGATGCCATCTTGGGTGTCACTGCAGCAACACAACGTTCAAGCAGTGACTCAGTAGCACTGAAGAACAAGCTGCACCGAGAAACCGTGTCGAGCTGCTGTTCTCGATGCCTGCTCCAAGCTGGGGAACTCCAGGCAGCCAACAAGGAGTCTGTGTAGGAGAGGAAGTCTCCCAAGGGCTATCATGCTCCTGCCCTGCTGCAGGACTACAGCACCCAGTGGCTCATTCACGTCACCCTGTCAGGGCAATTGACTGAAGCTCAAGAAGCAATGCAGACAGGTGACAGTGTAATGAAGGACTTCAGCTCAGGAGGTCACTCACCGACTGTAACAGGCACAGGCATGTCAATATCCAAAGCTTCTGAAAACGCCTCAGAAGCGGCCATCCTCTGCCAAACCTGCCTTACATCCAGCAGTGAGACTGCTCCTAATAAAACCCACTCTGTCCCCATTTCCCAGCACAAAAGCAGCTCAGCTGTCAGTTGCGGGCAATCACTACGCTGATCGCGCTGGATCTCGCCCTCACGTCACCAGCTGGCTGCACAAGTTAAGCGGCTGCGGTTTACCGGGAACTGCTGACTCTGACTGTGTGGGTGCTGTGGTTTGGGGTTTTTCCTTCCTTTGGTCCCTGTGGCTCCAGACAGGGCACCCATCACATTTCAGCCTCCAGGTTTAAGCAGAGCAGTGGGCAGAAGCTTTAAATGTTTCCTGACAGCATTTGTGGCACCTGAGCAGGTCTTTGGTTTCCTAATCCTTTAGCACAAGTGCAATGAGCTTGCATGGATGCAGCAGGCATCAGAGCTGCACCCGACACCACCACAGCACGTTCTCTTTGTGAGGGAAGCAATTGTGCTGCCCTCAGCTGAGTGGCACAGCGTTGTCGCAGGCACCTACCTCGGCTGACAGTCTCTTCATCTCTTGCTTGCGCTGCTGCTCTGCAACGTTTGCTACTGATTCGGCCAAGTGGTTGAGCTCTTGCTCCTTCGGCGCTCCCGCAAAGTTCAGCAGAGGAGGCTCCCAGCCATTTCGGAATCGGGGGACATACGGTGGGATGAAGTGGTCTTTGGGCCAATCCGCTCTGTGTGCAAAGCATATTGGAGATGTGTGTCAAGGACCGCGTGAACGTAGGTGCAGTCGCTTCTCTGAACAGGAACAGGCTTCAGAGCGTTTATTAAAGCAGAGGAGAGGCTGCGCTGCTGGACAGGCGGAGCTGAACATCACTGCACAGGCAGAACTTGGGCTACTGTACAGGCAGCCCCTGATGCTGAAGAGCTCCTCTCAAACAATGCCAAGAGCAGCTCTGAGAAGCCCAGAGCCTGACAAATCAACAGTGACCTTACTGGGGGTGGATGCCTTGGTGCAGATCGATCACGGCCATCAACTCCAGTGGAGAGATCATCTTCGAAACACTCAGAGGCTTTTCTCACCTGGCTTTGGTCCACGTGTCACCCAGCGACATCCACAGCTGTCCCTCCTCACTGGTGACTGTGTATCGCAGGAAGTCGATGGTGTCCTTCGTTAAGAGGGGGCTGAGTACTGTCCCAGCAAGCTCTGGGCCTCCCGTTGTCCGAATCACCTGCACTCGGGTCAGAGTAACAGGCAGAACAGAGGCGCCATCAGTGAGGAAGTTATTGAGAACAAGTCACCACCATGGTGCTGCTCAGAAGCGTTTCTCGCTCACGAGCACACCCCCGTATCTCCAAAGTAGACCCCGCTCTGAAAAGCTGATGACGCGTCTCAACGTCCGTAACCACTTACTGCGGAGGAGCTGCCGTTCTGGTCGTCCAGCAGGCCAACCCACAGCAGTATTTCCTTTGCTTTACCAGTCAAACCCACCCACCTGCAGCGAGCAGACAGCAGGGGTTTGTTGGCAGCTCCCCTCCCGCGCTATGTAAAGCGTCTCGACATACAAGATCTAACGACCAATGGCAGCAGCCAGAGCTGCGGAGAGCTGCGCTAGACACACGCTCAGCAGATGGAGCACAGGCAGAAGAGAATATAGAGAGCAACATGAGAGCAGAACGCAAATTGTTTTCCGAAGAGCCCCTCGCTCTGGGAGACACTATTTCTCCTCAGTCACTGTCCAGGACCACAGCAGTTCCCTCTTCCTCTCCCAAAACAGGCGATCGAGGACATAACAAGAGCAGCAGCTCCGAGCAAAACCACCGAGGAAACAAAACCTTACCACGTGCAGAGGGGTGAAGAGAAAATGGACGAGCTCAGCTGCGCTAGGGTTCTGGATGTGGAACTTCAGTTTGGCCTGAAGAAACAAGGAAACAGATGTACGTGAAGAAACATCTAACCTGTATGACAACTTCTATCAATTTCTTACGTACAGAAGGCATAAGGCTGCAGCAGGACACTCCCAGAGACAAGACGGCCTGCTGCGGTTCCCGCAGGCGAGTCAGCAACAAAGCATCCGCACCTGCTGGAACTCCAAGAACCCAAAGACAACTGCAAAGCAAATCTGTCCTGTGACTGACTCTTCCTCCTGCCCCTCACCTCTCCTGGAACTGCACAGAGGTCAGTGCAGCTGCTGACACCCCAGTCAGTCTAACGTCTGGGCAAGCAAAGAGCACTTTTTCCCCAACATCAGCCACCCAGGCGCACACCCCCGTGCCCGCTGTCAGACACTCACCAGGAGGTTGAAGCCATGCTTGAACTTCTGGAAGCAGTCAACAAACTCATCTGGAGGCGGTGGTTTTGCACGGAGGGTGAGAACTCCCTCTAGGGAACAGAAAGAGGTTTCGTATCTCGGCTGAGCTGGTCTGTACCTTCTCCAGACGTCACAGTCATCGCAAACACAGAAACAGAGAATAAATCTACCAACTCCTAGACTCGTGCGAGTCCAGAAGCCCAGTGCAGAGCACCCTGCGTCGCAGCTCCCAGTCACACTCACGGGACACTCTCAGAACAGGCTGCGCAGGGTTTCTGCGCCCAAAGCGAAAGACAAGGGCTGCACCCATGAGGAATCAACTCGACCAGGCGAGCCTCAGAGACACAGACTTGCGGGTGACACAAAGCCATCCTACCTCCAGGTCCTTTCTTTTTACTTTTCTTTGTTTTCTTCCTCTTCGAAAGCTCCGCAAAGGCTTCAGCAGCTTTTTGCAGTTTGGTCACAAAATACTCGATGTCATCCAAAATGTGGTTCAGAATTTGCTGCAAGAGAGAGAGGAGAGAGGAAGCAGTTTTTTTGCAGAGCCTGCAGCTGAAATACTCCAGAGCAACTACACTCCCAGACACCAAGGGCCTCCCGGAGAAAGGTCCGCGTGAGGCCACTCGCACTCGTGTTCTGTGTCCCCGCCTGCCCACACGTCTAATCCAGGACCACTGAAAGACTTTGGAAGCACAAACATCAGGATCTTTAGGCTTGGCCGGGAACCGCACGGTTCATTTACAGATCGAACGTCCTCTGACAACACATGAAACAGCAATGGCTGCTGTCGAGGGACCGCATACTCCTTAACACCAACTCAATAGACTCCTGCAGCACAGAGCACTGCGCTGCTTGCCAGATGTGGCTCCGCAGCAGGACCCCTTGGAGGGCTGTTTTCAAAGAGCCAGTGGAGGAGGGCGAACGAAGGAAGACCAGCAGTACACACAAGTTCAGCAGGCCCCAACGCGCTTCCCTGAGACCTCTGGGCCTGGCTGACAGCAGCACCCATCTCAGCAGGAAAGCAGAGCGCTAGAACGACAGCCGGGGCGACGCTCACTGTCCCGGTTCTGGGTGGTCATCGCCCGCGTGCTGCACACCGCTAAACCCCATTCGGCTGACACTGCACGAGTCTCGCTTCACTCCTACAGAGCTGGATGAATCAAAGCAGCGTTTGTATTTCTAGCTCCTCACAGCACCACTGTTCAGCAGCCAACAATGGCAGCCGACTGATGGCTGCGGTCTACCCAACAGACACGGGCTTTCCTCCTGCACAGCTTTCCTCCAGAACTGAACCTCCCACGTGGGAAAACCCCCCTTTCAACGAAGTGCAGCTGCAGCTTCACAGCCATGAAGCAACACTGCCCAGAGCTTGTCACTCACAACATCTCTGTCGATCCTGGCTGCCATCATCTCTGCTGTTTCCTCGTGCTCCTGGTATTGTCTGTGTTTCTCATCTGTAGGAAAGGGAAGAAGAGAATGTGACATCCACCCACACAGAACTAGTGACTGGCGCTGTCAAGGTATCTTGCACTTGAAACCACAGAGCTGTGAGGAAGAGATGGGAAGTGTCTGCACCACAAGGGTTCCACAGAGTCCTGAAACCTTGCTCCGTGAAGCCCGACCCCACGGCGCCTCACAACCAGCACGCAGGCGTCTGTTTCCAGTCGCCTCAGCTGCGCGAGCAAAGATGACCACAGAAACGTGCTGTCGAGGTCTAGGCAAAGCGTGCGGAGCAGGACATGGCCAATGAGGGGCACCGCAGAACCACACAACATTAGGGATTGGAAGGGACCTCCAAAGATCATCCAGTCCAATCCCCCCACCCAGACCAAGTCACACAGGAACACGTCCAGGTGGGTTTGAAGCATCTCCAGAGAAAATGGCATCAGAACCCTAAGTCACCCCAGCTTGCAAAACACACTCAAGTTACTCCGGCGGGAGCACCAAGGAAGAGTAGAGCCCTGACATAAACACAGCTTGAATGTAAACGTTGGGAAGAGAAAGGGAATTCAGGAACTTGCACTGAGAGACCAAGCCTGCTACAACAGAAACGGAAGGTAATGACGTGATAGAACAGATGTTTCCCAAACACCAGCCGGCAGAGTCCGGGACTTCCACTCTGGAACAAGAGCCCACATTCCGATAAGCTGCGAGTTCCTGACTCGCACAAAACACCGCACTGCTTCTGCTGGGTGGAGCTCCAGCCAGCACCCTTCTGGAAAGGTATGCCTGAGTGGAATGGAAGGGATGGCAGTAAATCAGGGCCATGAGCAGCCTGGCAACACGGACAGCCTTGCAAGCTAAGGGGAGACCAACCCTTTCTGAAGGGTGTCTGAACCCAACTGCTGTCATCTTCGGAACAGCAGTCCTTCTGAGTTACTGCTGATGTTCCCAAGCTCCACAAAAACCCACTGACCAGCCAGACTGTTTGTCCTGACTCGGGGTGGCAGTGGCCACCAGAAATACTCACAGTCCCCCTGCTCAGCAGCCCACGCAGACCACGCTGCCACACGGCTTCTCACATCCACTTGGGTGACGGTCCCCGGCGGCATAGGGGCAGGCGCCCGTGGTGGCGGCGGGATGGTGCTGTCGGCTTTGGCGATCATTCTAGAAGGAGAGATGGAGGCCCACAAGTGACACCCAAAGAACAAACCACTCTGGTTTCTAGTGCTCAGTCAGAGACAACAAAGAGGCAGCATAAGGACCTCTCGTGCTCTTGGCCGTACTCGGAACCTGCCGAGGAAGCAGCACTCGAGATCACGATGTGTAAATACAGCAGGAAACCGACTCTGTGACGGCACTGGCAGATCTTTGTCACCTGCCCACACGGGGAATCCCCGAGCGGCACAAGAGACCAAGATGCAAGGCCCTGTCGGTTTACACAGGTACATTCAACGCCTAGGGATCGCTATTACTGCCGCAGGCACTCCAACGGCTGGGTTTCCATCTCGTATGAAAGTCCTCACTGGACACTTCTCAGCCATCACAACTGAGCCTCTCTTCCCCAAATGTGAGAGGCTGCAGCCACCTGCCCAAAAACCCTACCAGCAGAGCCCAAACATGCAGGCTGGTTTTCCTTCCGATGTCACTCACACTGGGCAGGGCGCATGGGGCTGAGTGTCACTGCTTGCACCGGCTCTTCTTCAGATCAGTCTAGCCTGAGGGTTCTCTGAAGTAATTCTGCAGCCTCTAATTTAAATTCTCAGCTCCCTGACACACAGGTACAGCGGCCAAATGCCAGCTGCTGCCATCATCAAGGTGGAACCGTGGAAATCCAGGGTGATGCTGTAAGCTGAGAAAGCCGGAGCTTTTACAACCACTGAAGGGTTGAAGGGCAGCTGCAGGGAGTCTGGCAGCGTGTTGGCAGCCAGCAAAACAGAACACAGGCCATCAGGCAGACTCAGAGCCGTACTGAAGGCTCCAGCATCAGGTCTGGTTTTTACCTCAGTGTTTCAAGCCTCTTCTTCTGCCTCCCGCTCTTGCTGTCACTGATTGCACTGTCGATATCTTCGTGAATAAAGGTGGCCTGAGGGGACAGAAGCAGACCCTGTCAGCTCCCAGCCAGCCCATCCAGATATACACAGCACACATTTCCTCCAGCACCTTTCCTCAGGCACTTGTGGGTTCCAGAGCAAAATCATATCCCACTTGTATAGACGTTCTGGGATGAAGTGTTTGACAGACAAACAGAACGAACCCCACACAGGCCCTGCTGTGGGGACTTGGTATTCCTGCCCCCAACCCAATCTCAGGTATCGCTATCGTGGAGTCTCCTTCTCTGGAGATGTTTCAAACCCGCCTGGCCATCTTCCTGTGCGACGTGGTCCAGGTGATCCTGCTGTGGCAGGGGGATTGGACTGGATGACCTTTCGAGGTCCCTTCCCATCCCTAATGATTCTATGATCATATGAGCAGGCTATCCAGGTGCCACGGTGGCCTGGACAGCTGCAATTATCCATCGACCACTGTGACATGGCAGGAGCTCTCTGCCCCCTCTGCGTACATTGTTCTCAAGAAAGTTTGGGTGCAGAAGTACGACAAAAACAGCCCCACCGCAGGTGGGTGCAGCAAAACTACTACAGACAGCAGCAGCACAAAGGACTAGGAAGGTCACCTGTGGTGAGATGAGTGTCCCTTAAGAAACAGCAATAGGCTGCAGCTTCTCCAAGGTAGCAGAGGAAGACTCTTTCAGAAAGTTTCCTAATCCGAAGGTTCCTGCCTCCTCCCGCAGCGAGAATCCAACGGATAGACACAGCCCGTGCAAACCTAACCGATCAGCTACAGATCCCAGGAGTCAGCAGCTCCAGCGACAGCACGCTGGAACGGGCAGCAGGAATCCAGCTCACACACCGGACTACTCTCCTCTCTTGCCAGACACCCTACGCTTAGTGTGCTAGCACATGGCAAGCAGGGCGATACTGTCAGCACATGTAACTCAGAGCGTGTCTGCAGGACAATAGTCAGGCATTTCCTACGATCCACCTGCCCACCGCTAACATTGCCCTTATCCAAACAAGTGGCAGCACAACCCGGCCACTCTCTCACCTTAATCTCATCGCACTGGAAAAGATGCAAATCGGGCTTGGTCTGGGTTGGCTCTTTACAGATCAGTGCCAGAATGGAGTTGTAGCTGCACACGTTCATCACCGCCTGGCAGTGCTGGATGGTGCTCAAAGGGAAATTCTCCAGTTCATTCTGCCAGAGGATGGGAAGAAAGAGACGAACACAAGCCAGCTCCTCACTGCAGTGTCCTGTCCTCAGGAAAGCTGCAGAGCACTCAGCTACTAAACCATCGCATCTCGCACACCTCGTGCTCCTGCTCACCCCCTTTGTGTCTCTCTCTCTGAACACGAGACTGCCCCGCATCACAGATCTCACCTTTGACTCCAGGTCCACTAGGCTGACAGCTTTGTCATCCACTTGAAGGACCATATCTTGAGTCCACACCTTGCCTTTGGCATCCAGCAGCTTCAGCTTCCTGATCCCATCGTCGACGGTGATCATGGCCTCTTTGCGGTCCAGCACGAAGGTGGTCAGGTGCTAGTGGGCAGGATGCACAATTAGCACAGACCTGCGACGACTGTTCCTACTGCTCAGCACTGACACTACCTACATCGCCGGGAAACAGCAGTGCCAACTACTCCTCACCCACAGTGCCTGTGTGCGTGACAGACGCCACCTGGAAGCCGCAGGAGAGTTCCGTGGTTAGCCTGCAGCGTTGTCATAGGCCAAGGGACTTCGGCGACCCACTGTCTGTCATCCCCTATCACTGCGTCACTGCAGGAAGGGGTTAGGCTGAGGCCTCTTCTGACACCTGTCAGGTGTCACAGCTAGAATTAAACCCTGAGTGACCAGCTTTCTTGAGGAGCAAAAACCTGTTTCTCTTGGCAAACTCAGTTAAGGAAGCATCAGCCGAAGCTTCCCAGAAACACCCTGCCAAGGTACCTCTACAACCACCCTGACCTCGCGCATCCTCACCTCTTCCAGAGCTGCCAGTACATGCTGGCGGCACCACGATGGGCTGGCACCTGACTGGGGTACCTTCTGGACAGGCTGGTGCCTTCTGTTATGGGATCGCAGCAGAAACGGGGTTTATTGTCTGCCTTGCTCACCATCGATTTGGCACAGCCTCCAGAATCAGATAATGGTCTGGAAACGGAACACTAGCTCACAGACACCAGCTCAGCCAGCCTTCCGGTTACGACGGTTTGGATAGTGTCAGCCTGCCAACCGGGCAGGAGAACCCACACAACCGCAGTCAGAAATCCAGCCTCACGGTCTCCCTGCAGACCTGGTCACCCTGGCCCGGCTGAAGCCATTCTAACACTTGCCCGCCTGCCTGCGCTCAGGAGAACTGAGGGTGCTCTTTGCTGTTACAGGAGAACAGCCCTTAGGAGCAACACCGTCCCACTACTCCCAGTGAATCTAAAACCCAGAGAAGAGGAGCTGAGAATCCGCGGTATTTGCAAGGCCTGGCTGAGCCCACGACGGTGCTTTGATGGCAGCGGGGCAAAGTTTGTGCTAGGACAGACTACAGAACAAGGCACTGCATGCCGAGGGCAGGACGGGCGACGCGCGGGCACCCAGCAGTACTTGGATGGGTACTTGAAGTGCATCTGCTCCTGGGTAAAATGCTGACAGCAGCCGCAGTCACTCTGCACAGCGGCTGACAGCACCACCAACGCACGGCGCACCTCCCAGCGGGCAAGGGTCTGTGCAGGCAGGACACACTTAGCCACCACACAGCAGGGCAAACGGGGCCACTACGGGCTAACGCTCAGCTCTCCCTGACCATTCTGTCACCTCTGATGACTAACCGACCAGAGCATCTATGTTCAGCATCAGCCAATGCACCTCACTGGCAGCACCGGGGTTCTCAGCTCCACCTCATCCCTACAACCAGTGGCAGGGCAGCACTTTGCCACGCCAACTTCACGTCCCATTGAGAGGACCTGTCTGCTCGCCCAACTCCACACAAACTCCACTCTTCTGCACCCAGACCTAAGCTCCACGCATCAAAGCCATGGAACTAGAGACATTTCAGTGTGATCTGTTCTGAAGGGACTTTGGGTTGGCAGGGTACTTTGGAGGGTCTTCAGAAGCCACCCAGGGAGGAAGACCCACAGGCAACTGCACCACAGGACTGGTGCAGCGCTCCTTGTCTCACCTCTACATGATACTGGGACGTCTCGGAGATGCTGCTGGCACTGTCTCGTGCATAGTTCTTCCTTTGCTCTGGAGATGGGCGACAAAGAAAGAACAATCATTCACCCAACCTCTTCTCCTGCTGTCTGGAGTCTTTCCAGAGACACTCCAGAGTAGCTGTGCTCGAGAGCAGAGGATGAGCTGCCATTAGCTTCAGCAGTTTGTAAAACCAATTCAGTAAAACCCCAGGCAAACCTTCACCCTCTCACAGCCCAGCAGGAGCATCACACTTAGGTCAGAGACTGTTAACAGAGAGCTGGTTCTCCCATCACAGGGGGCCAGGACACCAGAGGGCAGCTGTGTTCTCTGACTCTGCAGTCTCATGACTGCAGATGCTTCACTGGGAAGCCTGACTCTTCAAGCCCCTGGCTTGTGGCTCCGTGAGCAACAGGAGAGCCAGCCCCAGGCTCCCTGTGTGTTTGTGAAAGCTCATGCAGACCGGAGTGCTTTCTAACACACACGGCGCTGGCGTGTGGATCTGCAGACAGCAGAGCCACTCCCAATCCAGACCTGCCCTATCCCTCGTTTCCTGCTGCAGTGCTGAGTGTGATGAGCTACCAGCGCAGAAACCCGCCGGGAAAGGCGCTCGGAGAAGGAAGGCGACGAGTGCACACCAGATCTCTCTGAGCAGGGGGTTTCACTGACAGAACACGATGCTGCAAAATCAGAAACATGGCTTGCCTTTGCACAACAGGCTGACCTGGCACCAGGCAGAAGGGGACGGAACCCAAGACAAAAGGACATATCCAGAGCCCAAAATGCGGAATTTAGTAGATGAAAACAAAAGAAAACTCTTCAGCTTCAGCGGGAAAAAAAAATCGAGTGCAGCGTCAGGAAGGGTTTCTCACTAAGTGCTGTGTGGGGCAGCAGGAGCTCTGCCTCAGGAAGACAGATGATGGCTGAGAGGACTAACCAACAGCTGCAAGGGGGCAGCTCGTTTCTCTCCTTTTCATCAAATAATTCCATTTCTGGTCTTCAAACAGAATCGGCAACTGAAGCGCCTACCGTGCACCCAGAACACACCAGCCTCACGGTACTTGTAGTGCCTGGGGGCAGACGTGTGGGAGCCCGCGGACAGGACGGGCATTTTTTGCAGAACCAAGAGCACATGGCCTGTGGCACACTGACCCCCTCAGATCCGCCAAGACTAGGGCTGCTCTGCACAGGGACTGCGGCTGCTGACAAACACAGCAGCACCCTCAGAGCTCAGACAGCAGCTGCCGAAGGATTTGTCATCTTCCACAACCAAAACAGGGTTATAAACCTCCACTTCTCAGTGACTTCCGTGAAGGACAATAACAACTTTTGAAGTCCTCCGCTGGCTCGCAGCCCCCTGCTGCGGTGGCCAACAGCAGCCATGCAGCAGAGCCATCCTGCACCTGCACAGCACCTGCTGACCCTCCTCTGGCAGCAGCAGTGTGCAGGGCCAGCAGCCAGATTCAGACCGCCACAGCCCGCAGAGCTTGTGGCTGGGCGTGTGAACAGCCCCAAAGGTCTTTGCTTCATCGTTCCGGGGCAGAGGCTGTTTCTGCTTTTGCAGCACGCGAGGCAGCTGGTTTTGGGGCGACACCCTCCCAACACCCACAGGCAGCACTCGAGCATGCACACCCCAACCCACAGGCAGCGGGGCACGCTGCTCTGATTCGCTACCTTTCTTTTTGTGTTTGCAAGATGATCTGAAGAAGTAAAGTCCGTCTGTTCCTAGCAAAACAAAGGAGTTCAGAGCAGCGCCCAGTTTAACTGTTCAGAACCACTCATGTCTCCAGCAGGATCAGTGAACAGTCCTCCCCCACGGACTGGAACCAACAGTCAAGCGCTGCCCAGGATGAACAAACCCCTGGGAAAAGTCACTTGCTTCAGCTGGCAGAGCACCAGACCTGCAGCTTTGACTTCTCTTCTTCGAGGTGAACAGAAATGTTCTTTCAATGGCATCAAAGTAAACAGGGCTAAGAGAATTGATCTCCACTGTAAGATGCACCAGTCCTGCAGACGGTACCGGTTAGAATGACTTCAAGTAAAGAAATGGCGGCACCAACAGAGGCTCCAAAAGCATCAAGAAGCAGAAAGCAAGCTGTGCAGGAGATGCCTTGCTCTGCTTCACAGAACCTTTGTCCCAAGCTAAGGCAGAACATCCAAAGCCACTTGGAGCCTGCCAGTGCATCTTCTAATAAGGACCCCGGCATCAGACAAAACTCTTCTGTTGCTTCTGGAAGGGGTTTTCCTCAGCCTTTGTTTTTCAACCCTCTCACAATTCAATAGTTAGAAAGTGGCTCCCCTTTCCTGTGCAGGACCAACCCAGCAGCTAATCTCCCAGGCTCCCTGAGAGACGGATTTCTTGGCTGCCTGGCACAAATTGCACCAAAGAAAGGACAAGTAAAGCTCCCCTGATACAAGAAGAAAGTGCAGCCTGGCATCTAGAATGCAGCCCACTGCCCAGGGCTTTAGCCAGTAGCTCACAACTATTCACGGGCAACTTGATTTTCACACGGCCACTGTCCCACAGGGCTTCTACTGTCCGTATTGGTTTTCCTGTCAGTGGACCTGCACACTGTTCCAGCACAGTGCCTTCAGCCCCAAGAGCACGTCAGTGTTTTCACACCACTCCTCTTTCCAGAGGATAACAAGCTAGGGGACCACCAATCCTTTTGCCTCATGAATTTGGGGGCAGACTGAAAGCCAACGAGGTGACCAACAGACTTGTTTCTCACATGTACCCCTGGGCGAGTAACCAAACGCATCCCTGTCAGGTAGCCTGACAAGGGCAAAGTTAATGCTGTCCTAATGCCCCAAATTACCCTATCGCTCCCCTAACCTCTGAGGTCACTCCCAACCATCACCCCACCCAAAACAAGAGAGGGACAACATTAGCCACTACCAGGGACACTGCAGACACGTAGCCACCGCTCTCTGAGCTTTCCAGTTTGCTATGCTGCAGGAGAGGTGAGAGACGCAGCAAGCGAGAGCAGGCTGCGCTGCGAGCAGCCCTGCACAGCACTGGGTTCTCACCGTTAACCTCATTCTTCCAGTCTCATCTGTTGTCCTGACTTTCAAAAGAGCGACAGGCACAGGTCTACACAGCAGAGCATCTCTGCCTCACCGCTGCCCACCTGGCCGCTACCAGCACAGCTCTCAGCACCCAGGACACGACGCGGTTTGGCTGGCGAGGAACACGACTGCGTTCTGCCCACAGAGATTTGGGCAGGGGCTGGAGCGCAGCACACCCACCCAGGACAAACTGCAGTGCTTGCAGCCCGTGAGCACAGCACTGCAGAGGCACTTATGAGCAACATCACAGCCGACAGCCGTAAAGCCTGCTGGAAACAGCCGGCCCGGCGCAATTCCACGCACATTACATCAGACCCCTCACTGCCATTAAATCCTCGTCTCAGGCAAGAGTTACGCTGCAAACTCCTCCTCTGCTAGCAGGGGATGATGCTGGAGGCAGGGGGAGACACAGGTCATGCATCAAACCTACAGCCCAGCTAGACCCTTGGCTGCCTTCTCTCTGGTCCATACCTGAGCTATAGCATCACTTAGTTTCGTGCTCAGTGCCTTGTGCACTGCTGACCTGACAAATAGCAGGGGGAGTTCTCTGCTTAGTAAACCGTAGGGAAGATTTTTCCAGCCAACCTCATTAGTTGTAGTAGGAATAAAATAATCACTTTGTTCTTTAATGCTGTTGGCCTCTGTGCCCTCGAGCACCTGCAAACACTTTTGGATTTAGAGGCATCAAACATTCCCCCTGCCACATCACCACTGATCCTGACACAACAATTCTCACAGAGAAGCTTGGAGAGTTTCTGATGCCTGACTTACCGTAGAGAGCTTTTGCACTTGTTCTTGAGGTCTGCTCCCTCTCTGCTTGGGCAAACGTTGGGGAACCGTAGCCACTGGAAGAAAACACCTCTGGTTAACACACGTGTATTTGCCACACAAACAGGCTCTGAAGAGAATGACAGGCGGAAGGGACAGCCTTGTCCTTTGTGCATCAAACTGCCTTCACTCAGCTGACCTTAAACACCCCAGGCAAGCAAAGACCTCTGAGTAACACAGCAAGTCCCTTATGGCTATAGCAGCTGTGTTTCTGCTCCGGATGATTCCACTCAGTACCACAGAGCGCTGCACCCTTCCACTAACAGAGTCAGATGTTCTGTTTCCCAGCTCAGAACAGCTCCTTCATTCCCAGAAACTGCCTCTGTTATACCCCTGTGGGACCCAGCAATTACGGTGCTGACAGCAGGCAGAAAGAGGAAAACACAACCCCAGCTTCTGTCTGTAGAAGGTAAAACCAAAAGGCAGGTTCCTTACTTCATTGGAGGAAAATAACTTCCATAGGCACTGGGAGAGGCGCTGGGGATGTGTCCGTTCATCCTTAGTCGTCACTCACTGACGGAGGGACCTGGCCAAAGAAAGAGCAGGTGAACTGAGGTGACTTCAAGGTCTAATGCAGACATAACACAACCCTCAAGAGCAAAACGAGGGTTGAAATGGGAAGGGAATTGCATCCACAAACACAATCATGATTTCCATCACGGCGATGCCTCAGAGACCCCATTATGGAACTTCTCTCAGCTGCAGTTTGATAGTTATTGCCTCAAAACAATTTACAATTCAGCAACTAAAGCTATTAGTATGGAGGTCACTGTTACTGCCCCAGAACACCATACAATTCAGGGAACAAGGCTGTCATCACGGATGCAGCAGTCTTTAGGAACAGCTTTAGGGAAAAGACTGAGCAAAGACCAGCAGAAGTGACCAAGATGTTGCCAAAGGCAGGTTCAGTCCCACAGGCTGGACTCTGAGCCTCAGTTCACTCCTTCCAAGTGAAGCTTCTGAACTGGCCTTTCAGGACAGGTTCTGTGAAATTACCCGGTACATCGCTAGGAAGAGGCACTGTCTATCCAAACACAACTGGCAGTGCACAGGGAAGCCTGCCTGGCTGTTTGGGGAATCAAAGCCCAGCTGCTTGTTCTCATAGAGCAACAATTAACATCCTGCGAGTCGGGCAGGGGAGCAGCACCGCCCCTGTAACAGCTGTGCTGAACACACCAGGACACACCAGGCATCAGGACGCTTTCTCCCTTTAAGAATGGCCACTGCAGGTGACATCTGTTCCAGAGTGGCTTCTGTCAGCCGGTAGCCAGGTAACAAATCTCCACTCGGACTTACCAGGGCAAAGGCTCTGTTGTTTGCACACATGCAAATAACGCAGAGAACAGAGCAACAAGACGTACTTGAACACGTCACGAGTTGGTCATTGCACAGAAAGCAAGGTTCCTCCCAACTCTGCAAAACAGCAGCAAGTGCTGAAATGTGTGGTTTCTCAGTGGGATTTGCCCTGTCACTGTGCCCTCACTTGCTCCTTGTTCCAACTCAGCACTACCCAGAGCGCAGGGCTCACGCTGCCGGCTGCACAGCCCAGACACTACCCAGAGCGCAGGGCTCATGCTGCTGTTAAGCTCTCCAGCACATCCTATTAGCCATTAAGTTCTCATCATCTCAACCACTGCTCAGCTCTGCTGTCGTGCTGAACAGTTCACCCAGTGAGCGGCTTCCCAGGAGTCAGGAGACCAAATGCTCACACAGCACACATCCACTGCTTCTCAGCAGCGTCCCCGTGCTTCATCCCCTCTCCATGGCCACCTCTGTGAAGAAAGCACCTTGTTTAATACTTCTCCCACACCCTCTAAGAACTGGATTGCCTCTCCTTTCCCCTACTACTAACAAATCCCACAGCTCTCTGCTTTGAGGCGAGAGCTGGTAAAACACTTGGGTTTAGGCTCCCTTGAAATGATTTCACTCCTCTGACATCCCAATCTGACAGATCCTCATAGCTGTCCTCCGCTTTCAGGCAGATCCTTAGCAGAAGGCATGTTCTGTATCAGCACTTAAACTGGAGTCTCTGAAGTCACACAACTGAGCCTGAAAGCAGCAATGAAGCCCAACAGCAGATTCTCACGTGGATTACGACTCAGTACCTCCCCAGCGAAAGGCAGACCGCTCAGAGTAGCCGCGAGGCGCTTGGCAGTTGCACTGGGAACCAAGCGATAAGGAAAACCTGAGGTCTGACATTCCGCCTGTTTCCTGTTCCAAACCTTGTTCTGCCCAGTGAGCACCAATGTGTCAGCAAGTCGGCGCCGACACAAACACAACCCCCGGCTCACTGGTTTACAGTGGAATCAAGCCAAGGGCATTTCCTGCTCCTAAGGTAACCTCCCCCTGCTCAGATTTAAAAACCACTGCTGGAACGCCAAGCCACCCACTCTGACACAGGAACTTCAAGAGGCCGCACGGCGCTTTTATCCTCTTGGTCACAAGAGGTCCCACAAACGAACCTTCCACCCTCAGCATGTATCATTAGGACAAATACTTAGAACAGCATCAAAAAGCTACTTGCAGCTCCTCAGGCTCTTTAGTCTCTTCCAACCTAAATGTTGCTGTGAAGTACAGTTCTGGTAACACTGTGCTATTAAATGCAGGACGGAGAGAAGGGAGAACCCATAAAGGGTTACAGGACTCGTGGGGTGTCGTTTATTATTCACTCACTAACCCAGCTCTGAACGCTGCACTTCTCATCCCCGATGCTCTTCCACCTCTCGCAGCCAGCTCTGCAGCCAGAGTGAGCCCCCGCACGCTGCCAGGCCACGGCCATGCACAAGTCTAACAATAAAGCCCACTTCCTCCGTAACCTTCCCCTTCACCTCAGCCCGGCAGTTCACGACAACAGAGCCCAGTGTCTTAGGCTTCAAGATAAACAACCTTCCACATTAACTGCACAGCCAGCCCTGCTTTGGCTGCCTTGGGAGGGTTCCAAGAACCAGCAGTCCGTGCACGAAGGCGCCCGGAGTGTGCGGGTCTCTCTCAGAGACAACCAGGCGACTCTCAAAAAGACATGTGTGGAACCAGGAAAGCAAAGGAAGAGTTGAACAGCAAGAGCGAGGAAACAGTTAAAGTAACCAGGAAAAACAAGATTAACACGAAAGCTAATCGATCGCAGTCAAATCTTACAACCACGGAGAAAACTAGTTCTAAACAAAGTCCCAAACAAACACCAAATTCTCCTCCCAGACCGTCAGTGACTGAACACACAGACGTCCACCGAGGACTCCTCTGCTGCCACCAGCTCCGTTTCTGAAGAGCCGCCATCATGTTGACAGCAGCAGCAATACAAATGCGAGGGTTCGGCTTTTGTAACGGGCCAACCCCTGCTGAGACAGATCTACTCCAGGTCTCTAGCAGTCGACAGCTCCAGGTGGTCTAAATCCAACTGTGGGGAGCATCACACAGCAGAATCACATCCATCACAAACACTCATTTTAAAGAGATGCTGAAACGCTAAAACCCTCCTCACCTTCCCCAGCTTCAGTCCCACAGCCTGGTCAGAGCCACACAGCCCGTGTGCGCCAGGTCGACCCCCTGACAGCCCCCTGACCCACCGTGTAACTTGCTAGGAGGAGCAGGATGCAACAGAAGCCCTCAATGCATTTAAAACACCCAAACCCCGAAATCCATCTTCTAGGAGGACAGAGTTATCTCATTCGAGGCAATGGAACATTCCAGAGACGGATGCTCTCCACCTCACCCAGAGTAGGTTGCTCGCATCTCCACTCCAGCTGCAAATTTGAGAACATTCAGTTGCCGACAGGAACTGCTGCTGCTGCTCCGCTCTGCTTCAGGCGGCACGCGCAGCCAGACGGGAGCTCTGCTGGCAGCCCAGCATCTCGCCTTGAGATAAACACCCAGATGCACATGAGCGCCTCAGTACTGCCGTGGAAATGACTGCTGGGCATTTTCCATCCTCAGTACTTTGGTACCAAAGTACCAGAACTTCTCCGAGACAAACTGCTCCCGGCTGTGCTGGCGGCAGCTGTGACCTGTAACGATTCCATTTCCTCCTGAGGGGACCGGAGTGCCCAAAGGCTGGCACAGAAAAAAGCTGCCCAGAGAACAGGAAGCTAAACCAGCTCTGCAAATGATGCTGTTTCCAGAGAAGCCACTTGGACTTTGTTCAGCACCGCTCTGGTTGTTGTCTGCTCTGTCTCTCTCAAGGCACTCTCTACTGAGGATGAAGAGGGCTGAAACTTTCTCAGGATCACATAGAATCACAGAACATTAGAGGTTGGAAGGGACCCTGAAAGATCATCCAGTCCAAGAAAAGAAGAGACAGTCCAGCACACGGGCTCCTGTGCCCAAGCACCAAGACTGGTAACCAGACAGCCGCAGTCAAACACGCTGCTGCTTTCAGATCTGTTTTGGGTTCAGCACAGTCGCCTGTGGGTGCTAATGATGCACCTCAGGTTATCTGTCACCTGCTCCGGGACACATCGTTAGCTAATGGGAGCTCCTGAGGAACACAGCTGAGGTGAGGACAAGGAGACCTGGATTTCACTCCCTAAGGATGAACCTAACACCAGACCTGTTTGTCCAAAGAGGAAGAGGGGTGTGAGTGTTCCAAGACACTAATGACTATGTCAAAGGCAGTAGTGCGGCTCTGGAGGGTCAGGGGATGGCACCTCAGAGCAGCGGACACAGCACTGCCCAGGAGAAGGGATTCGTCAGTGGGCTTCACCTCCAGCTCCACAGAGCAGTGCAGCAGACGGGCTCAGCCACTGCTGCTTCTTCCAGCTTCAGAGAGGGTTCTGATTTCATTGATGCCTTCTCTAAACAAGAGTCTTCCTCAGCCTTTCAGAGGAAGGAGTACGCTGGATTCACCAGCGGTGCTCTGCTCGGCATGAGGGGCATCACAAGGCGTTGTGCAGGCACTGCACCCTGCGCAGGCCGGACTCCCAAGCGGGTATTTGGTACCTCTTTCAGGTTCCAAACACATCTCATTCTTCTCCCACCTCAAACAAATGCTGGGTTAGGCACTCACGGTTAACGTGCCCGGGATCACGAACCACCAGTTGTAGAACTAACACGTGAGGAGGAAGCATCTTCTCTTGGCCAAGCAGTGGTGTTTGAGCGCTGTGCGCAGCTGACCCAATGCTCAGCTACAGAAGGAAGGGGCGTTCAGTGACTTGGGAACACAACCAGGCAGCTCTACAAAGAACGTGCGCAGCTCTACTGCTGAGACTGAGACAGCACCGCTGCAATGGACTGTCCTCCTCTGGTGAACAGGGGTGGCAGCCTTGTCCTTACCAAGGGTTACAGACAGGCCAAAAGGAACACAAGCAGCCCTACAAGTTAACCCTTCAGCTACAACTCCACTCATCTGCCACACACAGGCTGCCTGTGTAACCCCAGCAGTCAGCACCTCATGGCTGGCTCTCTTTTGAGAGAATGAGCCTTTCAAAAACAATTAATTCATAAAGTACCTCTGCAGACCTTTGTGAATGATCCCGTTCAACAGCAGCCTAGCCAGACCCTTCACAGCCCAGCCCATGCAAACTGGCTGCCAAAGAGACCAGCCTGACACCCCCTCCGGCTTGTAGCCAGCAACTCCCCTACTGTTTCCCAGCCCTGCACTGCACTCGCCAGTCCTTTTGCCTGCAGCACGCACTGCACAAACGTTTCACGAGTAAATCACAGTTACTTAGTCCCACCCTGCTGATCAAACAGCTCATCTACCTAATCTGAAGGTAGACCAAGAAACGATCTATGAATCATGGACAATCATCATAGTGACTACTGGAGCCACCACAAAATGAGCAAGTTACTAACAAATAGCCCCTGACCCGCAGTAAAAGAAACTCTCCCATTTCAGTCCTGCACTCACACCCTGCTACACCTAAATCCCACAGTCACAGGACGTTAGGGATGGGAAGGGACCTCGAAAGACCATCCAGCCCAATCCCCCTGCCACAGCAGGGTCCCCTAGAGCCAGTCATTAGGGATTGGAAGGGACCCCAAAAGACCATCCAGTCTCATCCCCTATCCTGGGCTGCATCAAAAGAAGTGTGACCACCAGACAGAGAGGTGATTGTGCCCCTCTACTCTGCTCTGGTGAGACCTCACCTGGGGTTCTGCATCCAGCTCTGGAGCCCCAACACAAGAAGGATGAGAAGCTGTTGGAGGGTGTCCAGAGGCGGCCACAAACATACTTAGAGGGCTGGAGCACCTCTCTTATGAAGAGACAGAGAGTTGGGGTTGTTCAGCCTGAAGAGGAGAAGGCTCCAGGGGGACCTTAAAGTGCCCTTCCCATACCCAAAAGGGGCTGTCAGAAGAGCTGTTCGCCAGGGCATGTAACGATGGGATGAGGGGTCACGGTTTGATGCTGGAAGAGGGTAGATTTAAGCTGGACATCAGAAAAAGGTTATTCAAGATGAGGGTGGGGGATCCCTGGAACAGGCTGCCTGGAGAGGTGGGGGAGACCCCATCCCGGGAGCCATTCATGGTCAGGCTGGATGGGCTCTGGGCAACCTGGGCTGGGAAGCGATGGCCCTGCTTGTTGCAGGGGGGTTGGACTGGATGCCCTTTGGAGGTCTCTTCCAACCCAACACTTTCTCTGATTAAACCTACTGCAATGTGCAGAGCAAACCACAAGCACCAACATGAGGGTGACTTGGGGTGATTGAGCACAGCTGTTCCCCCCAGAGCTCCAGAGGACATTCAGACCAATTCACGAGTTTTAAGAAAAAGCTGAGGACATTCAAATACAGAGGGATTCAACCTGAAAACACAAAGCACAGCTGTGACTTTCAAACAAACCTACTGCTATCAACTTCCCTTCTACCAAAACCTCAAACCTCTGCCTCACTGGGTTTTTAATCCAGAACCCGAACTCGAGGGCTGCTCTGCAAAGGCCACAGGACCACCTCCTGAAGGCACACGGCTCTACCACAGAGCTTTCGGAAAGGTCACAGCAGCCATCAAAACCCACCCTGTCCTGAAAAGGAGACTGCGAAACACACGGCAGGCTTCCACGTCTCTCCGGTGTGGTTTGACCTGGGTTTGGAACAGGAGGTGGTGGAGCAAAAAGCCACTTGTGCTGACTTCCCAGGTTAGTGCCTGGGGCTGGCTGCACGTGGGAGGGACAGAAGCTGTGGCTGGTTCCACAGGCGCTAGAGTTACAGCCATTATCTGGGTTCAGCATCGTTAGCGGTCACTGAGGTGTTTCTCAGACGTCAGCACCAAGCCGCCACTCCCCAGTTAGAAGACTGGTTCTGAAGGTCAAACGCAACCACCCAGCAGAACGCTGACACTGAAGGATGAAATCACTCCTTCCGGCAAATGAACAGAGAGGCCAAGCTGGTCACAAGGCAGATCTTGGGCACAGAAAGGAAATTACAAAGAAAACTAAACAATCACCTCTGGCAGGATTGAAGTCTGCTGCAGTCCAGTGCTCACAGCTCATGAGCTGACTGCAGGTGGCGAATGGGTCCTGACCCATCTGCCAGGGAAAGGCAAGCGGGCACCTGGAATCATCCCTTTGTGCCACCTCCCTACAGCCCTCGTTTCAGAGCAAAGTGCCCGGCACTCGGCCCCAGCTCGCTCCTTCCTGCAGCCCCAGCAGGGCCAAGGCAGAGGTCAACATAGGTGCAGCCTGAGATTTACATCTGTGAGTCAGTGCCCGGTGACAACTGCCACAGGGCACAAAGGGGCTGCCAGAGCCCCAGGCTCTGCTCTGCCCTGTCACACTGCTCCTGAAACCAGCTTGACCCACTGCAGCGCAAAGCCAGAGCAAGACTCTCCACAGTCCTGCTGCCCTCTTTGCCAGCTCAGCCGTGTGAGAAGCAAGGGATGGCTGGTAGCCTGATCGGCAGCAGTGTTTCCTCCGCTCCAAACAGCAAAGGACCCACGGCATCAAACAGCCCTCAGCCTTCACTTCAGGAAGACAACTGACACAGCAAAGCAAAACAAAACCACCAGTTTTCAACCTTCTCATGAGAAAACAGCTGAGCCCAAGGCAGCGGATGGCGTGCAGGTGGACCAGCCACCAGTGTCTCTGCACCAAGTGTTCCAGACACTCGGAACGGGGCTGCTGTCAGCGAAGCACGGCAGGACACGGGCTGAGAGGTGCAACATGTTGCTCTGGACTTCAGCCCTTCAGCCTGCTCAAGAATAGACTGATTTGTGCTTTAATTTGGAAGAAGGGAGGAAGGGAGGGAGGGAGGGAGGGGAGGCAAACCTTAGGTAAATAACAAATGATAAACCAAGAGCAAAGCCAGATCCACTGAAATGGATTTCCTGCTCTGACACCAGAAGCACCTTCCTTGTCCCCATGGGATAGGCAGGAACTTACTTCCTGCTTGTAAGTTCTTGATCTTCCCAAATGGTGCTGTTAGAACCAGGCAGAAGCCATCAGCTGAGCCCCAGGAGGCTGTCCCACATCACCCCTCACCTTCAGCAGGAGGGTCTTGGCCTCAGGGAGCAGCTACCCACTGCAGGTGATTTTGGAAGCCCAAGTGGAGGCAAAACTCTCCTACTACAGTTAGATGGTTTAAAGTACGAGGAGAGAGAAATGAGATGGTTTACTCAGCTCAGTTTAAACAAGCTGCTGGCAAAGGGCGTTTTCTGGGTGCTGCCACAGGGATGTGCGAGAGGTAGCTTCAAGGTAAAAGTCAACAGGACCCTTAAAATTCCTGACCTCAGAGTCATCTTTATCACCATCATGGACACGGCAAAACAAGAGCCAGCACGCAGCTCACTGGGCAGCGCAGCTCACTGGGCATCCTCATCACTACTCTCAATTATCGATCAACACCCACTGAAATGGGAGGAAAGAGCAGAAACTTGGCCTTTTGGGATGAGACCCCACAATCAGGCACAGACCCCTGTCCTGTGCCCTCACACCCCTTCTGCATCCCTTGTTCTGGGGCAGCGCTTGAGGGAGATTTGTCCTTTTCCTACAGGAGAAATTCTATCCCCAGTTCATCGCCCAGCTCCTTACGTAGGATTTCTGTTCTGCCACAAGTGAGAGAGCACCCACAGGCACTACCAAGAGGGAATGACAGCCGCATGCTGCATGGCCCCACAGGTACTGCATGAAGGACAGGGACTGCCACGGTCCCCATGCTCAGCCAAACCAGTGCCAGGCTCCTTTCCCATCACCTTACTGGGGTAGGGAAGGAGGGAGGCGAGATGACCCACAGCTCCCCACAACCTCTCAGAATGCAGCCCTCCCTCGCAGTGCCTCCCAACCTCATGGCCGTCTTCAGTGTCTACTGACCGACCGACCTCCTACGCAGAGGTTACAGCTGGAACTGGGGACTGCGCTAAACCCGTGGGAAAGCGCCTGAATGCCCTGCTGAGCTGACAGTGAAGCCAAGAGCTGCTTTACCCCTTCCCCAAAGGACAAGTAGCCACGTGCTGCCAAGGACACGCCAGCCTCGCTGAGAGTGCAGCGCCCAACAAACTTCCTGGGGGAGTTTTCTAAGGGCGTCAACCCAGAACTGCTCAAGCAAACAGCTACTTTGCTCCTGCGCAACAGCCATCCGCTGCCCTACAGCTTTACAGCAGCCAGCACCTTTGCACAGCGGAGGGAGACACTCCAAGTACAACCACTCTCGGCACTTCAGCTGAAGGAAGCCTGGCTGGTACCCACAGAACACCAGGGCACAGAAGGCTTTGGTGCAGAGGAGGCGGCTTTATGAGGCAAACAGCCAGAGAACTCCTGCAGTCTCCTCACAGCCCCCAGGACCAAGGCCAATTCTCTGATGCCACGGCACTGCCAGTGCCTGGGGCTTCTGAAAGGGGCACCTGCCTCCTCGGTGCAGCGGGTGGCACAGCTTTGACCGGGGCAAGAACATGCTCCTCTCCAAGAGGAGGACAGGTAATTCCTAACCCAGTTCACACTGCTGCCCACCCGCCGACAGCAGAGAGCAGACGCTGGGCACAGGGATGGGGACACCAGCTTGTGTCTCTGTCGAACAGCCCTTTACGAGCCTGGGCAGCTCCAGCTCAGTGTTCAGCTGCCTGTCAAGGACTGCAGTGGAGGGGCCATCTGCAGTGGCTGGCTGGCACCCTGGTCTCTGGCCACCAGGACATCTCATGGAGCTCAGTGAGACTTCACAGGCACAACTTTGTCATAGCAGCATCTTACCGTCTATCCCACCCTTGTTGGCTCCACCACTGTCGTTCCAGCCCTTTGCCAAGAACTACAGCGAGCGACAGCGCTGCTGCCTCTCCTGCTCCCAGTTCTCTGTGGGCAGGTGGCAGAGATCTGTGCTCACCTGATAAACATTAAACCAGGTCCCAGAGCCTTTCTCACAACTGCTGACAGAGTGAATCTGAGGAACAGCACATGTTCACAGAGCACTTGGCAGCTCTGGCTGGGAGTTCCCTTCAGCGGCACAAACACCAACCCTGCGTTCATCCAGTGTCAGGTGAGAAACCCAAGATGCAGATGATCCTCACACAAGCAGCTGTTCAGCTGAGAGCAGAGTGCGGCGCCCAAGTGCCGGGTGGTTACAGCAGTTGTAAAGCACAAAGGAAATTAAACTGGTTTCTAAACTCAACTGCTTCCACCCTAATGATCAAGTATTGAGAATAACTCACGGTCCTCTCCGAAACGGATGCTGCCTCCTTCAAGCCTCCACCAAGCAGAGAGCTTGGTGTGTGCTGCCTGTGCCCAGCAGCACAGAGCACTGGGAGGTACCTTAATCCTTTCGTTTTGCCCCCACTGCCGTGGGTGGGGTGCAGGAGCCAAGGGGGCTGACGCTGTGCAGCCATCGATGCTGACACCCATCGAGCTTTTCCACAGCTTCTCACACCACACAGCTGCTTCCACGTGGGAAGCCCATCCCTTTCCGCGTGCGCTCCGTTTCTCTGTGTGGGAAGGGAAAGAAGAGTTTTCCTCTTCCCTCTCCTGCCAACCCCCTCTGCTCAGGCCCAGCTTGCGCACGCTGCAAAGATAACCCCAGAACCCATCCACTTCCAGAGGCCTGACTGCTCCCAGCAGGAAGGGGGACACTCATGGATGGGTTTGCAGAACAAGGCTTTCTGCAGGCTCCCTGGAGCAGGCTTTGGCCGCTGTTTAGGGTGAAGGACCGAACACAGACTCGGCGAGTGCAGCTAACTCACAGATGCTGCGTGTTTGCAGTCCCAGGTCTCAAGTGGGCCTTCAGAGGAGAGCCAGATCTCAATAACCGCCAGCTGCCACTGCTAAGTGTTTTAGAGGGAGCTGACAAGATCCTGCCAGCTATTAGGCAGCGCATTCCCCTGCTAAGTTCCCCCATTAAACCCGTGCTGCAACAACGCGCTGCACCAGGAAAGGGAGCGCGAGTCCGACTGCTTCTGCCAGGCACCTTTTCTGAAGACAAGCCAGTGTCAGCCAGTCAGCCTCTGCACTCGGGCTGCGGCTCTCGCCATCCCCCGTGGAACACTTCAGAATGAACACATGGGCCAGGCAGGCGGCAGTGACTGGTGGCGGTTATGCAGGGCACCTACCTTGTGACAAGAGAGGCTTCATTTCCGAGGCACTGCTCTAGCTGTGGCTGACATAAGACACGAGCTCACCAAGCCAGCTGGGTGTTCAGGGTTGGGGGCAGCTCCTCCATTACCTGTGCTTCTGCCTGCACTACATTTAGCGGTTGTTCAAGTGCTGGCCTGGCACTGGGAACTAGGAATGCAGCAGTGATCCAGTTGCCGTGCTGAGCAGCAATGCAACTGCTGTGCTGTCCAGCGATGTGCACAGACTGCAGTCCCAAAAGTGACATGGAGAGGCTCAGAGCAGAGAGACATGGTCCAGCTTCACCCATTGCATGAGGTCTCCTGCTGCCATGGCTGATGTGGGCTGCCATCGGACTGCTGGCAAACGCTAGTCTCTGTGGCTGGAGAACACAGCTGAGGCCAGAGGTACAACATGACCTCCTATTACAGCAGGAACCCTCATCCAGTGCCAAAGGAGGCTGCACTACTGCTCTGCTCCTCCAAGGAAGGTTTTATTTCCTCGAGTGAAATGATGCAATGACAACTACACCCTCAGACAAACACCCAGCGCTCTGGTGAATGGCCTCTGCTGCTACGACCCGCTTGTCCGCAGAGCTACACACACACCCCAGCCCAAGCCAACTCCTCCCCACACACGTCTTGGTGGGGAACAAACATGAGATGTTACTTGTGGATCCGACCGACAGACCGCAGGCTATGAACCAGCTGGCTGCCACATCCAGCCCATAATTTGCAAGCGCTGCCGACCAAAGCTTTCACGTACAGTTAGAAGAACAATTGATGCAGTTTGCAAACGACTGTGTTGCTCTCAGATCTGCCCTAAATGGAGTTAGCAGCCTCAGCAGTCACACTTCACCCTCCTCCAGTGACAAACAAGAGCCAAAGCTGTGCACTGGGGAAAAACCATCGAGTGTTTTCTCTTTCGGCTGATTTGAATGAGCCAAGTCTTTCCTCCTCAGCTCATCTTCTGATGATTAATCTGACCTGATGCTGTAGCCAAAGACTGCACAGAGCCAGCGAGGAGGTTAACGAATCAGGGTTAAGACAACCACCCACCCACCCCAGACAGCACTGGACACTGCTTGTTCAAAGCTCACTGCAGGTCGGCTAACTTCTGAACGCCTACCTGTGTGCCAGTGCCACAGTGCTGCTCACAGCCATGTGGCTCTACTTGCAGCTCCACAGATGTGAGTGTCCCACAACCTATCCGAGCACAACCTTTGGTCTGACTTTCTCTCTTCTTTTGGGCAAATGGCACCCAGACACTGCTGCGGTGTCAGGGGCTCTCCTGACGCTGTGAAACTCCCACTTGCAAGAGCCCCGTGCCTGCTGGATTCAATTTAAAGCCTGAATACGAACAGCTGCTGCTGATCGCCGCCTTGGGAAGGGAGCTCATCCATCACTCAAGATGAACTGAACTGAGACAGAACAAATGGATTTGCCGGAGTGCGGGAGGTGTGGTGTTGGCCCCGGAGATGCGAAAGGCACGGCCACGGCGTTGCTATCGATTTATTCTCCGCTAGCAGCATCCTCCAGAGCCCAGGAGGGGAGCTGGAGTAAAGCATGAGAAGCTATGATTAAGCGCTCCACTCCTTCCTGAAGTTGAAGTTCCCGGAATGAGCCCACTACAGGCAGCAGACAGCCCGTTAGACTGTGCTGGGGAAACCTGGAGATGAGAGGTCTCCAAGAAGCTGCTGGAGGGAGAGGAGGTCCTTTCCCCAGCTGCTCTAACTCTGCCGGTAGTCTAGTCTGGCTTCATCTGTGCCAGGGGCCCTGCACGCTGCCTTCACCCCCTCCACTGTAAAACCGCAAGAGGCCCGACTGCTTTCAGAAAGGTTTCCCCTTCCATTTTGACCGTTCAGGATGGCCACAGTCAGGAGCAGGCAGCCTTCGAAGCACAAGTGAACCCACCCATTCTGCTGGCCCCTGAGAAGACAGAGCTGACGCAGAGCTGAGTGACTCACAGTTCCAGGCTCAGGACACTCTGAATGTCATGGCCACTGCATAGTCTCTGAGTCACTCGGTTTTCCTCAGGCTCTTCCTACTAGGACGGGGCAGCTGTGCTTGAGGCAGCCTCTCAGACATTTGGAACAAAGGTGACACGCAGGGAAGAAACTTCTCCAGGAGCTGCCCAAGCTGGGTAGTTTCTCCCTGACAAACCTGCAGGGGCTTTCTAGCAGAGGACAAAAAGGTTCCAAGATGTTCTTGCAGGCAGTTCTTTCCCTGGAACTGACATTTACAGCATCTTTGGCCAGCAGTCCTGTCCAACTCTGCTGGGACTCTTCATGAAGAAGAGTCGCAGGTCTCAGTAAAAAGGTCCCTACACCTGTTCTGACTTTCACAGCCGCTCCCCTGTGAACGCGGAGCAGTGACCTCAGACTCTGGCATCTTCGCAGGAAACCCACGCGCATCTGCTCCGAGCTGCAGTGAGCATGTTAGTAATTTGGTGTGGCGTCGACTGATCAGCGCGGAGGAAGAGCCACCAGCCCGCGCACGGGCCCCACGTCCTCTCCTCAGCACAGAGGATGGAACCTCTGCAACAGCAGGAAAACGAAAAAGCAGAGTGTTCAGGGAACAGCGTTTTCCGCTTCCCTTCCTAGGTCTGTTTCTCTGCCCGCTTCGTTTCCTCCACCCAGGTAACCAGATGAAGCTCAGGAGCCAGAAGCTTGTGCAAATAAGGTGTCAGCGACACCACAACCTGGAACCCACACAATGGAAAACAGCTGCCGCTCTGCCATCACCCATCATTCGGCTACCTGGCACGAGAGCAGAGCAAGGGAGCCATCAGGAGATTAACCCCCTGTCAGTAACAGGCTCTAAGGCAACAGGTTTGTTGTTCAACTCATTCTGGGCAGTAGTAGCCAGTGACCAACACCAGGTTATGCACTCCGCCACGGGAGGGAGAAGCCGTGTGCTCAGCAGCACCGGCTAAGGCGCCATCAAGTCCTTCTTGCCACGTGGCTGAGCAGGCGACGTCCCCGGTGACGCACACCCGCCATCACTCCACCCTGCTGGCACCCTACTGCACACACCCAGCCTCCCCACACCCTCCCTACGTATCAGGAGTAGCTGCTGTAAAACAAACACCCCACCTAAACTGAGAAACTCCTCAGCTGGTTAAACTACCATTTCCTCCTCCCTCTTCCCCTTCTCCCCACATCCCCTCGTGCTCCACAGAAGCCCGATGGTTTTGGATGCACTGAGAACCCAGACGCAAAGACGATTCAAGACCAGGACACTGAGGTAGGTCTGTGCAGCACAGCAAATGTGCAGGGGACCTTCCTGGTGATCTTTGGTTCCAGAAGAATTCTCTCCATGGGGAGATGCCTCCCACCCAGGCCCTAGGAGAGCAAAGGGTTTTGGCTTCTCCATTCTGGTGGCATTTGAGCTTGTGAGCCATACTGGGACAGCAACCAGTCTTGAACTGGGGACCTTCCTGGCCAAGACACACCTGTACCACCCCCTCCAGAGAAGAAGGCTCTCTGCACACAACTACTAGGTTTTTAGAAAAATCCATGGCTTCTGACTTCTGAAGGTTGAAAGTACTGACAGATAAAAGAATGAAGCACCCCATGGTGAGCAATAAGGGTTTAAACCCACCACACTGCTTCTGCCCGTCTTCCGTCCTTCCTCTAGTTGTGTGCGCCCAAGAAATCAATGGCAACAGCCTCTACAACCTTTCTCCTCCACACCCCGATGGAGTTAGCACTGGAGCTGCTGTATTATTCAGGTGCTGAGGTTCAGAGCTCTCCAGCAGCATGCAGGATCAGCATCTGCCTTCAGCGGCTCCCAAGACAGCAGGTGTTACACTTGAGCTGAAGCGAGAGGAGCAGAGGTAATGGGAATGAGGGGAGCTGAGGACAGGCATCTTCCCACCCGCGCTGGAGAGCTGACTGTGACACCAACTTTGTTTTTCCACACTTCCCCTTAACCACAACCACTGGGCTTAGCCTGGTTTATCAGACTACCGGACCTTGAAATAACAGACACGATTTCCTCGTTCTGCCTCTGTCGTCTCCCACATAAAGCCTGAGCCACCCTTTTTCAGGCCTCGGGAGTTTCCCCACTTCGCTGTTGATGAAGTTTGCACATGCAGTCCAGGCTCCACCAGCGCTGCCGTCCTTTCCCTGGCAGTCACGGACAGGCCCAGGATCAGGTCGCCAAGCTGGCAGGTTCAGTTCACCTCCAGTTTTCTCAGACATCTCCTTCCTAGCCAGAAGCACTCAGGTCTGTCTCCCTCACTGGGGTCAAAGCCCTGGAGCACAAGTGGTGCTTTCCACTCTCTTCCAACACCACCCGCCAAGATAAAGCGGCTGCCTCCTGAACCCCAAGCACCCTGCGTCATGCTGACCTTTCCTTTTCCGCCTCCTGCCCTGTCGCTGGCCCTGCCCACAGCCTGCGCACTCGCATTGTTTTCTGCACAGCCCCGCTTCCCGAGAGAGCGGGTTATCGGGCTTCGCGCCGGCTGCGCCACAGCCCAAGTTAAACCACCATCGAAATCTCAGCAGCAGGCTTGGCAGCTGCTCCCATTGGCCTGGGAAAGCAGCTGGGGAAAAAGGGTGAGGGGCTCAGTTCCAGGCCAACTGCTAGCAGAATGAAAACGCTGCAGGCTGCTTTGCCAAAGGAACAATCAGAACCACAGCTGCCTGACCGCCCTGCACCAAGGACAAGGGGGTGACTTCCCTGGGGCCACGCCACTCCTTCCCCAACAGAGCACGACTCCCAGCTCTCGAGACCCACAGACTTAAAGCCACAAAACCTGTCTTTGTGGTACTCGGTGCTACCACTTACTGCTTCTGCTGCCAATTCCCACTGCACTGGTGCACAATAATTATAGGTCTAAATAGTTGCCTAATAAATCCCAGCATCATTTATTCACAGAACAGGGCTCAGCAAGCTGCTCAGCAGCCTGCCAAAAGCAAGGGGGCGGCTGGGTGCTCAGCAAACATGCCAACCTCTGCTACAGCAAAGCCTATCAAAGGGGAACAGAAGAGGAGATCCGGTGATTCTCCTGGGAAGTCCCACTGCTCCAGAACCTTATGAAAAGGAGAGGAGAGAGACACCGTTTGTTCAGCCTCATGAAGAAGGAAACAGCTCCCAGCCTGACTGGAAGCTGACCTGCACCGACTGTCTGCAGGCGATGTGCTGGGGCGAGGAACTCGAGGAGCCTCTCCAGGGTGTCAGGTCACCCCCTGCATTATTTATGCAGCCCAAGCAGTGCTGTTTGTCTTCAGCTTCACAGCACTTTGTGCTCCCTTACTAGGGTTTAAGACTAAATTCACCATCCCCGTTTGCCAGAATGAGCCGAACACTGCTACAGCAAAGCAAGGCTGCGTGCGGGAGGTGTGCAGGGAACAGACGGCAGAGGAACCTCGTGATGCACCAGGACCTCCTCCAGAGGAGGGACTTCCATTTTCCAGGAGGCTCAAAGCTGCTGCCAGACCCCAAACAAACGGGCCCCAGCAGGCTGCCCTCCGGGACAAACCCCCAGAGAACTGTCACCAGCAGTGGAAAGCCCATGAGGAGGGCGGCGCTGGCGGCGCTGGGATTTCCAAGTGTCTGTACATGTCAACAGGAGAACTGGGGCCCTATTTCCCCGAGGACCCTCTCATGCATCACACACAACATCCAGGGGGTTTTCGGCCCCTCCTCTCACAGGCTTCCTTGTAATTCACACTAGCTTGCTTTACCGGCCCTCTGGGAGCTGGCCCAACAGAACTAGGCTATCAGGCTGAGGATCCCTTGATCAGTGGGAGTCAGGCAACAACATGGGGACCTTCCAGCCCGTCAAACTGTTAATCCTCATTTAAGGGTCGTGGCTTCAGACTCAGGGTTCCTCAGTCAGAACAGGCTAAACCTTCTCTCCACCCAAAGGAAAACAATGAAGTGGCCCTGTTCCACAAGGAATTAACGGGATAATTGCTGGATGTGGAGTGAAAAGGCTCATTGCCTGGGCAGGTGGAAACGCACCTCTCTGCGTAAGAGCCAGAGCGCTGCTTGCTCTGTTTGCCTGAACATTGCCTCCGGACCCCGGCCAGCAGTGAGGCAGCAAGGCTACCTGCCTGTTGACTGGGCTACTTAGAAGAGCGGTTCTTGGGGCAGGATCTCGAGGTTCTGCATCTTTCCCTGCAGGATGTCAGTGTAGATTCAGCACGGCTTGGAGCAGAGCAGCAGAAGGCAGGTGAAGGGCTCAGTCAGTCACAGCACCACCTTCCACTTGAGACTCTGGTAGCGGTTCCACGGAGAGATGTGTGTTTCACTTGCAGTTTAAAACCCACCCAAGCACTTGGCCATAACAGCTTCACGCTTTACCCCGGATACCCTTCATGAATTAGCCAGGTAAATATCTGTTAGTGACGACGCTGGGCTAGCGACTTCCACGGTGCCCTGGTCTGCCCTTGTGAAAGGGAGGTCAGTAGACTCCCGAGTCTGTAGATCAGACAGCATTAGAGCAAACTCCCTTGGGAAGATGAGGCAGGAGGACTGGTACCTGCACAGGCAGCGGCTGCTCAAGAGACACAGTCCTGACCAGGGCACTGTCACCACACAGCTGGGGACTCAATCATGTCCTCCCTGGTCCTGAAGTGAGCAGCAAGATCCTGGCAAAGCCTCATCCCCAAAATGCTACTGATGTACGTGAAGCTGTCAGATGAGGACCGTCTTCCGTGGGCACAAGGACATCGAAAGAAGACAGGCTTAAACCTTAAAAGGAGTGCCGCAACACTGGGACAACGAGACTGTTGTGTCTCCTCACCTGTCTTCGTCAGGACAGTAAAACCACTTGGCATCCGGGACTGACTCAGAGACACAACTACTCGCGGAACTAAAACCGCAGCGTACTTCTCAGTCTCATTCTTCTGCAGGCTCAGGGGGCCTTGCTGTCCGCACTGCAGCCACATGATGCCCATACGACAGAGCCCGTCTGCCCTGTAAACCACAGTTCTATGTGCCAGAGACGTGACTGCGTGTCACTCAGGCTGCCCTGGACTCTTCTTGGCAGTGCGAGAGCAGGTAGTGTCCCAGCCAGGCAAACCCCCGCACTTTCTCCACCTACCAACATCAGACAGCTCCCAGAACATCCAACCGCAGCGCGCCACAGGCTTCTTCAGAACCTTGCAAGCCCTTGCTCACCTGACAGTGTCCAACACGGTTTGCACCGCGAATCTCCTGGCAAAGCCAGAGCTGAAAACCTCACTCCTCTGCCGCAGCCCCACAGAGACCTTCCTGTGGAGCTGTGAAGCCCAGCAGAGCACTGCCCAGCACAAGCAGCAGATGCAGCAGGTCTCTGCTCAGCTGGACCCAGCAAGGAAGAAGAGATTTTAATACTGAAGAGTCCTTGCTTCTTCTCTGTCCCCTCTGCAAGCTGTGACAACCCCCTCCCCATTTCACTCCATTATGTTCCTGGTTAGGCTGCAGAACAAGTAAAGCTGAGTTTGCCTGAGGGAAGGGAAATACCTAGGGCCCTGCACAGCTCTTCCCAGTCAGTGTCCCAGTGTCCGGGGTGGGGGGAGGATAAACTGTACCTGTGCTCCTTAACCCAACGTTGGTTTTGATCAAGGACTGAGTCGCAAAGCACCCACAGCAGCTGGATGTAAGTCACAGCTGTGTAAAATGCCACCCAACTCTCAGAGGTCATGAAAGGAAGAAAGAAAAACAAGGACGACGACTCCTCCCTCTCCGGGACCGACAGTTTGCTGACTAAAACTTCGCTTTTTAAATGTTTTCCATTTGCCTCCACCTGTGGGATGCTGGCAGAGAAAACAACGTGCCTGCGGCTTCCACGTTGGTACAGAAGCTGCTCTGCAAACCTGCCTCAGCACAAAGCCTCAGGTCACCACCCTGTACTTCTCTGCACCTCTAGCCTGGGGCAAGTTCAACTTGTTTACTAGAACCGGCTCCAAAACCCCCCCAAAACCCACGAGAGAACACAAATCACTCCAGCGCTCTGCAAGAACAGTCTGAGGGCTTCTGGGAGAGCACAGAGAGCAAACTGTCTCGCAACCCGCTGGCAAACAGAAGCCGCAAAGCTTCCCACATCTTGAATTAGGAAAACGATCTCTTACTTCTTGCAAAGTCATGGAAACCGCCCCATGAGCAGGGCCCAAGGGCAGTCTGGGCTCCAGAAAGATCAGTCTGCTCTTTATTTTTATCCCGTGGGTGCCAGAGCCATCACTCAGTGCCACAAACAAACCGATGATGAGAGCAGGCGAGAAGAGGCGACCAGCTGCAGCCCAATAAATACTTACAGCTGTCCCAACACAGCCAGCTGAATGAGCAAGCCAGCGGCGCCTGACCACAGTGAGGACAGAAAGGCTCTTGCAAAGCACTTTTGTCGCCGTTATGCAGCGCAGGCACCGCTCGACCGAGGGTGCATGGGAAAGACACCTTCAGCCCGCAGCAGCGCTTGCTGCCCCTCCCAGCCCCTCTTCTCTCTCTCTCGGCCACATGCCAGAACATGAGACCCACTGCTGTCTACAAACGCTTCACAGATGGTGACAAACCCCCCGGCCAGACTGCCAAGAAACCCAAACCCCAGTTCCTCACTCAACCCAGCTGCAACTTCAGGGGGGCCCCCAGCCCATCGCCTGTGCTGGGCTCTGGCAAGCACCTGGGGGGTTGGCCCACAGCCCTGCCACAGAACAAGTGGTAAAGCATCACCCAAAGCAAGAGACCATCTTACAAAGAAGGAAGAGAGCAGCACCACACTCTTGTGTGAGGGAGATGCCTGCTTCTTAAACAGCCTCTTTTTACTAGAGCTTGGTGAAACAGGCACTGAAATCCAGGAGGAAGACATCAGGTAGGGTCAAGCTGTTCCCACAGTGGTTCTGAGCAGCTCTTCTCCAGCCAGATCACCTCCTTTCCTTTAAGTGCACGTGCAACCTCTTCCACTCCTGTTACCTTCTTGCTGGGTGGTGAAAAGGAACCGCTCGAAACGGCTCGGGCAAGGTGCAGCCTCCGAGGCGCTCGTGCTGAGACCACTCACCTGCGTGGTACTCCAGAAGGAAGCGACATGTGGGCAGGTCACAGCACAGGAGCTGCCAGCCACCAGGGCTGGGATCTGCCTGTTCCCAAACACAGGGAAGAACAAGGGGTTTTCAGGAGCAGAAGCCCAATAGAGCCAACAGGGCCTGCCTAGCCCCTGCACTGCATCAACCCAGTGTGCATGCGTCACACTCGGGTCCTGCAGCATCTACCTCCCACAGCCAGTGCTCTGGTGGTGGCAGAGCCCTACTATGAGAGGCCAGCAGCTTGGGCCAGCCCTTCTGTTGATGCCCATCAGCAGCTGGAAAGCTCCAGAGCACCATCTCCAGCTGCTCATTCTACACTGACAAACCAACAGAGGCACAGCCAGGCGCAACACAGCAGAGAGAGGAAGGGTGAGGAGTAAGTTCCTCAGCGCACCGGAGATGACGGTTCCCTTGGCTTGACTGGCTCAACACGCTGCAAGAGAGTTAAACGGCGTGTGGGCACCCAACCCACATCCTAGACAGGATGAAGTGCCCAGTTACTGCAGCAACTCTCCCTTCAAGGCCCAAGACCAAGCACGTGTGTGATACTCTGCACTTCTACAACAGCGAGACTCAAGTGGACGAGATCCCTGTGAACGAGCTGGCACTCTAAGGCCTGAGAAAGACAGAGCAAAGCAAACAGACATTTCACATGAGAGAACAACTACTGTTTAAAAAGTGGTTTGGACAGGAGGAAAAAGGAAAACCTATGCGCAGCAGATGTTCAAAAGCAGAGTCCAAGGAACAGTCACAGAGCAGCCCATCGTGGGGAGCAGGATGGCTCCGTGAGCTGAACACACGAGAGGCAGCTCTCCTCCCACAGAGAGCAGGTCCTTTCAAAACGTCATTGAGCCGAGAGCTGTGAACGTGCAGGACAGCGAAACAAGCGGCTCCAGGGCTGACTGGGTCAGGCCCTCTGTTCAGATTGGATCATTACTTCATCCAGGAAGCACAACTTGACGTGGGAGAGGTCCTTCCCTTGCTAATTAGCATCAGTGCTTTAATCTCAAGTAGCTCCCTGTGACCCAAAGTCTCCCTGCAGCCACAGAAACAAACGTTGTTGGTTGCAGCAGCCTTCCCTCCCAAACCCGTGAGCTGCAGGCTACTCCCTGCAATGCACAAGACTTCCCTTCACAAGCTCCTCTGCAAGTGTCCAGCTGGGCTACCCGCACTCGCCCCCTGGGAAACGCCTCCGACAGTTTTCCGGCCGGCTCATCCCTTCCCTTTATGAAGCGTTCAAACTTGATGTGGGTGGTTTCCATCAACTGCTCCGAAGTGCTCATCTGGCTGGGGGATGGAGCGTCACACTGGTCCTTTGAGCACTGCTACAATGCTGGAGCCCAGCCGCGGACAAAAGCTGGCACAGGTTTGCCTTCCTTTGGGATGAAGGGGGAAGAACTAGTTCTTACCACCACAGAGGGAAGCAAAGCCCATATTCCCGTAAGCTGTGACTCACCCAGCCTGTTTTGGTTTTAATTTATTGCTAAAGGAATCTTAACAGCCTTTTCTTCTTCAGGAACTTTAAGGGCTGCAGAACTTCCTTTTCCTCCCAATATTATTATCTGCCAAGGTGAGAAAGAGCCTCCGAGGTCGGCAGAACTGCCAGCTCACCTCAAACAGGCTGGTAGTTCAGCAGCCACAGCTCTTAGCTTGTTACCGAGCGATAAAGGGGCTATGGAGGGGCAGCGTGGAAGTCAGGAACCAACGAGGAACCTCTGGTCTGTCCTAACCATCCCCATCACCTTGGCAGTCACCTCTGCCAGCCTTCAACTGCAGACAAGACCTTTGCATCCCTGCTGCAGTCTGGCCTCTGCTCAGGGAACAAGAGGGAACAAGGTTCACGCCTCACTGAAGTTTCACTCTGAACAGACCGGCTCAGCATCTCGCAGCGAATGTCCCCCGCGCGCTGCAGAACGGTTCATCCGTGGTGTGGCTGCACGACAGCTTCAGGACGCACATGGCTAGAGCTCGCCTGGAGGAATCGAGGGGGCAAAGGAGCAAAGCAGTGGAAAACACTCGCACTTCAGCAGGCCAGCCCTCACAGTTCTGAGAGGCCTGCCGCTACAAAAGAAACCTAAACGCCAGGTTTGAGGGAAAGAAACCAATGCCAGGCTGGAAAGCTGGTCTCCAGTGGCCAAGGATCTGCCCATCCAAGCAAGCTCTGGGCTCGGATTTGGCAGGGGAGTTAGAGAAGAGCCCAGGAGCTCCTTGTGTCTCTTTCTCATCTCCTGCCTCACAGCCCTTTCAGACCAGACAAGTGAGCCAGCGGTGCTCCTGTGTCCAAAGCACTTGGGGTCCTTCAGAGACAGATTGAGGGAAGCGGCCTCACAAGGTCTGGGTTTGCACAGCTCCAGAGCCACTGCAGGGGCTTTGCTTTCAGCCTTGTGTCCAGCTTCTTGTTCTGCCTTCTCAGATGGTCACCCCTGCTCCCCAAAAGTTCCCACTGAGAGGTAAGTTACATCTTCTGTGGTCCAACCTTCAGCTGAAGCACTTTCCTTCTATTAAACTCTCACCTTAAACCACAGTGTTTTCTTGAGCTGTCAGAAGCTGGCTCCCAGCAACCTGCAGGCAGAGCATCCAACACCTTTCTCACACCTCACTGCCCAAGCTCTTGGGACTACAGTTCAACTCTTCCTACAGACTTTGGAGCATCTGACTTTGAGCTCTGGTGCCTCATGTTTTGCCCCTGTCAGATGAGCCAGCATCTCCACTTCCAGCACTAACAGATTTAGACAAGAGCCTTGGCAATTAGGGTCTCAGAAGAGCTCTTGTCTCTGTGACAAAAGACAACTCCAGGGCACTGGAGGGCAGCCAGGTCATTGTTTGCACAAGGCTCAGCAGTCTGAACTCCGGATAACAGAAGAATCCCAGGGCTTTGCAAGAGGGATAAAAGCTGCAAGCACTGGCTTCCCAAGCAGCGGCACACTCATTCCCCACTGCAGACCCCCGTTTGCTGGGGCAGTCACAGTGCCGCTGCTGGAATGGCTGGGGACATCCCTCTCTAGGATGGCTGGAGTGGTCTGTTTCAGCTGCCACTGCCTAGCAGCTAGGACACAGGTCTGCAGCTGGTGCCGAAGATCCAGAGAATCTAGAGAAACGTACGCAGTTTCTTTGCCCCATCCAGACAAGAGAGACTACAAAAACCACATGGCCCACAAGCCAGACCATGAGCCACGTGCTCTCCATGCAACTGCTGCCCTTTACAGGACTAAACAGGGCTACGGGAAGAACAGAGTGGAAACAAACTGAAGTGCCCCATGGCAGGGGACTCTGGAGGCTCTCCTACTGCTGGAGGGTCGCCCTCTCAAGTTCTGGAGGCGAGACAAGCCCACACACACTGCCAGTCTGCTCATCCCCCCGTTAACTGTGCCCGGGTAACCCTCACATCACTCGCCACTGGGCCAGTGCCAGGGCTGAAATGCAGCAGCTGGCTCTGCAGCCCAGGAAGTAACTAGGCGCTGTGGCGGACTGCAGCAGAGAAGAGCTTGGCAAGGTGACAACACGACTGGCTCAGCTGTGCTTGAGGCACTGGAGAAGCACAACTGAAGACGAGCTGCCTCGTCTTGCTCGCTGGCTTCAGAACGCCTGAACAGCCAGCACGCAGGCAGGAGCTCCCAGGCCCAAGCCAGAGCCGTCAGCCCTCACATTGGCCTCGCCACGGTGCGGGAAGCATCCACAAAACATGACCTGTCATTGAGCACTAACACCCATCTTGGGATGCCCTCCTCTCATCTGAACCCTGCAGCTGAGCAGAGTGAAATCCCACAGCAGCCCCAGAGCTACTGCAAACCCAGTGAAGCACTTAGTGAAGAAGGTCAGCGCTTGCCAGGGGCCAGCGGCTGCAGCGACAGCGTGGGCCTTCGCTGGAGGCAAGGATGAGAAATCTTGGCTTAGATTTTCCTACTGGAAACAGAAGGGCAGAAACATTCCTCCTTCATAAACCCTGAGGTCAAACTAGATGATGCAATGAACCCTTGCGGCTTTAAAACAGGTTTTATAGATTGTTTGACTTAAAACTAGACCTGATGTTTAAATACCAGGGCCTGGAACAACCAGCCCCCAGCCACTGGCTACAGCCCAGAGGAATCGTGTCCGCATGGACATCGATAACAAGCCAAAGGGAAATCCTCACGGGATGCTCTGAAATTGAAGTGTCATCCCACCGGCCCTGTTCACCTGAGCAGCAGACAGCACCAACCGCTTTCTCTACAGCCTGCTTGAGCCAGGTGCAAGTCTCCAGAGAGCAAGCAGATGGGAGGGTGATTCAGACACCACAGCCACCTTCAGACACTGCGCAGCCACAGCAGCAAGGCTCTCTATCCTCAGCCAGAGGAACAAAGCCCAGTGTCCCACACACCCACAGCCTGGTTCTGGTTCTGACAGCACAACTACAGCTGGCTCGGGAACACCTGCACTGTCCTGACACCTATGCTGGAGCTGCTCTTCGAGTGACCGAACTCACAGCCCCTCGCCACACAGCAGCTGCCAGAGGTCCTGCAGTCATGATTCAGATGAAGGCCTGAAGTCATTACAGTTCCAGAAGGTCACAGAGCTGCTGGAGAGAGGCCAGTGCAGAGCCACAGAGATGCTGAAGGGAGGGGAGCATCCCCTGATGAGGAAAGGCTGAGGGAGCCAGGAAAAACAGAGCCTGAGGGGTGACCCCATGAACGTTGATCAATATGGAAAAGGTGGATTCCTCTACATTAAAGGGCAATAACTAGAGGCCTCTGCATTTTCTTCTTGTTGGTTAATGGTGCTCAAATCTGCCTGAAAACCTGCTTACATGGAGTCATAAAGGACTGAACCGCTTCTTGCTCAGCATCATTCCTGCTTTGGAAGCCCCTGCCATGCAGCCACTATGGAATCTTGCTGCTCACGAATCAGCTTCATGCAGCCTCTCAAAGGTGCTAACTGATCAAGGTCTTTGTAATCAGAACTGATCTGAAAGCTATTAGCTGACTCGGTCCAGCAACGCCAACAGGGCTGGTGTCTGGAGCTCCAGTTAGAAACACAGCACCTGTTGCAGGCACCTTGACAGCCTCACTGGCTACACCTGAGCTCCCTAAACATCACCAGAAGGATCTCACAGGGATATTCATAGAATCATAGAATCATTACGGATCGGAAGGGACCTCGANAACTGGACACAATACTCCAGGTGTGGTCTCACCAGGGCAGAGTAGAGGGGGAGAAGAACCTCTCTTGATCTGCTAACCACCCCTCTTCTAATCCACCCCAGGATGCTGTTGGCCCTCTTGGCCACAAGAGCACATTGCTGGCTCATAGTCATCTTGTTGTCCACCAGGACCCCCAAGTCCCTTTCCCCTACACTACACTCCAACAGGTCAGTCCCCAGCCTATACTGGTACCTGGGGTTGTTCTTGCCCAGATGCAAGACTCTGCACTTACTCTTGTTATAGCTCATTAGATTTTTCTCTGCCCAGTTCTCCAGCCTGTCCAGATCTCGCTGAATGGCAGCACAGTCTGCTGGGGTGTCGGCGACACCACCCAGCTTTGTGTCATCAGCAAACTTGCTGACAGTGCATGCCAATCCCTCATCCAAGTCATCAAGCTGAGATCTCATAACAAGCAACTAAAATTGCTGAAAGAGCTCACAGAAGCTGTTCCATCCCTCCAAACTCTTCTGTCTCATTGCAGATCTCAAAGGAGAGAGACACACTCTCTACAAAGCCCTGTGATTATCATCTCCAGCACTCGGTGCCTCCAACATTCCAGCAGCAGTGTTTTTCTTATGACAAGAGTAACCTCCACAGACCCTAAGGGGACGTCAGAGAGAGTTGTTCCCCCTCAGGGTTCCTTTGTTACCACTTCACCTTTGTATTCCTGGCTCATTACTTCAGACAGAAAGGACCGGAGATCCCATCAGTTACCAAGACAGGACTCCCCTGCGTTCATTTTCCACCAGGGCTGTACAGTTTGGTGGAGCTGAAGCCAACGATTCCCGCCCTGGCTTAAACTGACTGGCCCACTAAGCCTTCAGTTTAATCTTTCCTCTTCTCTCATTGTGCCAATGAGAAGAGAAATGAATCTCCCTTCAAGCCTGTTGGAATCAACCTTAGTTAAGCTGCGTTCACACCCTCTCGTGCCAAGCTGGCTCTGTGAGATAAGCGCCAGCACGTTAATGAAAACAGCTCGGCGCTGAGTCACAGATGTTTCGCAGAAGTACAGTTGAGAGAAAGGGACCCCAAAGGCTGGCTATGATTTACAGCACATCTCCTCCCACACTGCCAATTAGCCCTCCTCATTAAGCAACCCCTTCTTTCACATGCCCCTGCCACTGGAGCCAGTGCTGCCAGCTCATCCCCTCCCCAGGCCAGGCTGCACTGCAGCCCTGGGACTTGCAAACTCTTCAACATTTTATAACAATCGTTAGCCAAGTCCTGCACAAAGGTTCCATCACTGGAAGCGCAGCTGCTTTCATCTCGGCTCACACCTTGTACCTTGGTACAACCTGCACCACGCCTTGTGCTACCAGCCTCAGCGTCTCAAGCACTCACCAACCTGCACCTAGAACAGCAGCACGACCTCCAGCGCTGACACGTCTCTGGCTGCAGGCACAGCCAAGCAGCAAGCACTAGCAGGAGCGGTACTGGGCACTTACGCGGTGCTCGGTGACCTCAGCTGGCCGCGCAGACCTTTGTTGGCGAAGCGGTGCAGAACTCCTGAGAGACAGGTACCTCTGGCCATGCGCAGGACGGCAGGGGCCAAGAAACAAAACTGCTCTCTCCAAGAAACTTCAAGCTCTTCACGTGTTTTTTACAAAGGGAACAGATCTCTCTTTGGACAGTCAGGCCTCCCAGAGCTATAGAAACACACTTTGCAATACTCAAAGAATCCAGTGAGACATCACCTCTCATCTTCTGGGCATCTGCTCCAACCACTAAAAGTCAGCCAACATCTTCCCTGGGAAGGTGTAGCCCCTCGCTGCTGGCTGCTCTGAGCTCCTGGCCACAGCGCAGCACAACACACTGCACTGTGCCGGCCACGAGGGCCACCTAACTGGCCAAACTCCCAGCCCAGCAGTCCTGCCCACTCTGAACAAGTTCAACCACTACCAGGCTGCGTACAACTACAGCTTCAGTCCATCACCACCAAGACTGGGGTCTCAGGAGCAACTTGCTTCTCCTCCAGGGCCGTATTCTGCATCGCCCCTACTTCAGGGATGTTCTGCTTCTCTGTCTTCAAGTCACCGCTTAGCTGCTGACGTTGAAGTGAGGGAGGCAAGCAAGTTCCAAGACGAGCAGAACAAGCGCTGCCCGGCGGCCGGCCCAGTGGCCAAGGCACTGCGGAGTGTGTCGCACACTCATACTCGGTGAGAAGCTGACTGGATGGGGGGGCGGGGGGTTGCATGTGTCAGACACCTTGTCCCAGCAGAGCAAACACACGCCTACGCACACTCAACACCTCCTGCTCGGGACTGGAGTGGATAAGCACTGCCTACACGACACGCACAGCGCTCAGCCTTCAGTAAAGATGCAGCTTCTAAACACTACTGCACAAAGACTTGACCCCCGTGCAAGTTCACACGCGGTTGTCCTACCAAGACCACGAATCCAAGACGCATTTCCCAAAGACAGTAGGGACTGAAGGGCACCAAAGGGAAAAACTGAGCCAGACAAAGCTCTGCAGCGAGAAGCCTCACGGAGGGTCTTCTGTGCAGCTGAGCACAAAGCACTCACGCAACCAAAGAGTGAAGTAAAACAGAGGGCAGGGAAAACTGCAGGGATAACTTGGGAAAACAAAGCCTGGTTACATGAAGGCTCAATAAAAAGGATGGACCAAACCATGGAAGACCGTGGAGAGACGTGACTCTGCCAGTAGATGGGGAAGGAAGATATCAAAGCGCTCCCAGGGGCCACGTTAGGCAGGAAGGACCGAGGCCAAAGCTGCAGGTGAGGCACAAGATGCAGCAGTGTTTCAGCAGCAGAGCAACCACAGGAAGGGCTCAGTGACTGCAGTGGACAAGCTGTGTGTGTTTCTCAAGAGCGACAGGACATCCGTCACGGGGGCGATTTACCGAATGGGCACTCAGGTACAAAGTCCAGATCCCTCACTCTGCCCTGCCGCGAGGTCTCTGTACGTGAGACAGCGCAAAGAGGCTGATTACCCGTTAGCCCGCATGTATGAGCCGTAACTCCATCTGCAGCTGGAGCAGGAACAGACCCCACCCTCCTACGTCCCAACCCTGTGCCCTTACCCCGGGCAGCTCTTCACCCTTAGACACGGGAAGAGCGGGAAGAGATGAAGCTCTGCCCCAAGGCTGGCAGAGCAGGGGAAGAACTGCAAAGCGACGAGTAAAGCTCCAAGTGGAGAAGAGCACATGTCATTCACTTAGGGAAAAGCAACTCTGAGACAGCCTCGAAGTGAAAGCGTGGGAGAAGAGTGCGTTTAGACACCCGGCCTGCCACCGAACCCTCACCGTGGAACACGGGCGCATAACCGAAGGCTGTACAACACGCTCCCTGGCTGCCTGAGCCCTGCTGTGCAAAGCTGAAAGCGACGTTCAAGGCCGACCTGTGGGCGGCTGCCTGCTCCAAGCCGTTCCTGCAACACAAGATCATCCAGCTTAGTTTCACTACCAGCCAACATTGCAAACTCCTCACGATGCAACCCGATTCCCGTGCGCAGTCCTTGGCCTATGGTGACCACACACAGCTGCGGTGAAGAACTCCACGTGCAAGGTGAACGTCCTGCTCCTTGCACAAAGGTCTCCCACTCCCATGCTCAGGGTAAAAGGAGGCAGGAGCTCTACTGGGAGAAGCAGCCAGCCCAGCGCCTGCTTTCCTGCTCAGTCAAGACTTCTACAAATGCTTTTAACATGCAGGAGCAGAACTCTAAGTAACCACACAAATCCCATGAGTCACCCCCTCAATTTGCAGCTGCAAACATTCCAGAGCTAGAGAGACATTAAGGCTCCTGCTGATATCCTTACAGCTGGCTACCAGCAGCTACAGCAAATCCCAGCCCCTGCCCCAAGAACCAGCAAGGGCAGCTTCACAAATAACCTGGCTGAAGGCAGCTCCCCTGTGCTCATGGAAGGCTGGAAAGCAGCTGGGTGCCCTCTTACCTGCAGGGGTAACACACAAAACCCAAACAAGTCTGTGAGCAGGAACATCTGGGATTATCCAAGAGAAGTCTTCCCCTCAGGTAAAACAAAAGCACTCTTGGGGAAGAAAGTGACCTACAGAAAACCCACTTGAAGCTGCTGAACATCGAGACACCATCTGAGTGTTCTGTTGGGATACTCCAAGGTTTCACAGTCCAACAGGACAAGCTGTTCCTCATTTCACAGCCCAGAGTCTTTTACAGGGCAGGTGGGCATTTTCCTTGGGAGTTTTTTAGACAGCAGCATCGTGTCCACAGGTGCGCAAAACGCCACACTGAAGGAAACTCTACGAGCCAACGAAGATGCCTGTTGGGCACCAAAGAACTGCGCGAGACCTCCCCAGAAGTGTGGAGCTTGAGGAGAGGCGCCCAGACTCCATGGAAAACGCTAACCCTACCCCCTGAAGCTAAAGCCATCTGGGAACTCTGCACGTGGGGAACGCACAGGGTGGCTGGGCTCTGCTCACAGCAAGACTAGCTCACGGACACAGAGCAAGCAAGTTGATTTGCTCTTTCCACTTCAGATCTTCATCCCGTGGAGCTGCACAGCACGAGCAGCACTAATTACCGAGACAGTGGCATAGAGAAGAAACGGATGAAAGGACTGGAGGCATTAAGCTAGCAGCATTCAAGACCCAAGTCAGCCCGCACTGAAAGATTTCACTTCAGCCGATGTTGCAGGATCAAAGGCAGAGTCTTGGCAGCTGTGAGTCCATGGCCTCCTCTCCAAAAACGAAAGAAGGTCCTTCGACAGTTAACGTCAACAACAGTTCTGTTTGTAACCCATTTCCTTTCTCACCCCTCTGTGCCCAGGCCAGGCAGTTACAAACTGCTGGGTGCTGATTGATACCCACATGAACATGAGCCAGCAGTGTGCCCAGGTGGCCAAGAGGGCCAATGGCATCCTGGCCTGCATCAGGAATGGTGTGGCCAGCAGGAGCAGGGAGGTCATTCTGCCCCTGTACTCTGCACTGGTTAGGCCGCACCTTGAGTACTGTGTCCAGTTGTGGGCGCCTCCATTTAGGAAGGACATTGAGGTGCTTGAGCGTGTCCAGAGAAGGGCAACGAGGCTGCTGAGAGGCCTTGAGCACAAGCCCTATGAGGAGAGGCTGAGGGAGCTGGGATTGTTTAGCCTTGAGAAGAGGAGGCTCAGGGGAGACCTTATTGCTGTCTACAACTACCTGAGGGGTGGTTGTGGCCAGGAGGAGGTTGCTCTCTTCTCTCAGGCAGCCAGCACCAGAACAAGAGGACACAGCCACAAGCTGCGCCAGGGGAAATTTAGGCTTGAGGTGAGGAGAAAGTTCTTCACCGAGAGAGTCATTGGCCACTGGAATGGCCTGCCCAGGGAGGTGGTGGAGTCGCCAACTCTGGAGCTGTTCAAGGCAGGATTGGACGTGGCACTTGGTGCCATGGTCTAGCCTTGAGCTCTGTGGTGACAGGTTGGACTTGATGATCTATGAGGTCTCTTCCAACCTTGATAATACTGTGATACTGTGAAACCAAGCAAACGAAAACCCCTCGCCACACACTGAATGAGAAGGCTGTTTCTTCCATCACCCTGGTGTCCTTCCCCAGGTGGCTGTGCCCAACCTCGCTGGGCAGCAGGCAGCACTATGCAGGCTCTGAGTGTCAAACAGCACACCTTGTCTCACCTTACACTACAAGAGGCACCTGGTCTCACCTCTCCATTTCAGTGAATGAAGAGCCCTGTTTGGTAAGCAGTTGTGAGAATGCTTTTCCAAACACACACACACACGTGCACACAGTGCGGGTGGTGTTTTCGGCGCCTGGCAGTGTTAGCTGGTATTGCCCAAGCAGGGAAAAAGAGTGGTTCAGTCCCTGTGCTGCTCTCTGCACCACAAACCAAAACCAGTTAAAAGCAATCTCACTGCAGGCTGATGATCTGCTTCCTCATGAGCCCAGCTCAGGACTACAACGATGAAAACTGAATCCCTGTAGGCAAAGGGGACTCAGAAGCAGAGGTTGTTAAGCAAGAAAGAAGAAATGCTGGTTTCAGAGGAAGTGTGAGCACCAGCTCTCCACGTGCAGGAAGCACACACAGGCAAGACAACTTCCCAGTTCTCTTGGAACTGAGACACTGCAATGGGGCTCGGACCCTGTACTGCAAGTGGCAGCTCTGAAGCTAAATGTCTGTTCTCGCTGGCTAGTAGCCCACAACAGAGAGATGAGACCAGGGTGGGGCGGTCACAGACCAAAGGGCTCTGACTTTCTGCAGGGCAGAGCCGAGAAAGTGTTGTACCTTTGACCAGTCTCCAGTTGCTCACCACTGGAGAAGAGAGCGGTGCAAGAACTGCGCTTAGGAGTGAGAGTGATAAGTGCCAGACACTGAAGCCACAGGCAGCAGGCACTTCATTAGTGCAACTGCGTTTCAACAAGTCTGTTGTCACCAAGAGCAGAACTCCAGCGCATTTTCTCCCACCTGTGCATTTCAGGGCAGAAGTATCTTCGGATCCATCCTGCCTCCTCTGTTCTCAGTTCATACAGCACAGTACCTCATCAGTACTGCGTGTCTTTGCTTGTGGGGTGTTCCCTTCCTCCAATTAACCCTGTGAAATTGGCTGCTCTCAGAATTACACCCAGTCAGGAACACTCCTGAGCTATGAGAAGACCCAACTCAACACTGTGGCCATCACTAGCCCGTGGCAATACAAGCCAGTCAAAGCCCAAAGCCCCTGGTATTTCTACAGCCTCCCCCAGTAAAAGCAAACAGTAGCCACAAGCTGCTTGCTTGAGCACAAGATCTCGTTACCTCCTCTGTGGCACCCGTATGCTAATGATGCCACACTCCGAACGGTGAATTGAGAGGTCTCCCTTACACCTTGGAAACCCAGTAAACCCTCCGCAGTCGCCACTGCTTACCAAGAGAAAGCAGCCAGAAATTTTCAAGCCCGGTCGAGCCCAGGACCGCTCCTCAGAGGGCAAAGGCTGCAGCATTTTCACAGGTACTCGATGGAAAGCAAAGGGGTCACAGGCTACTGACTCAGGACTGCCAGTTGCTAACAACGAACCGGTCAGTTTTATGTTTTCCCACATGAGCGACTTCTGCAGCTGACAGAGACACATTGCACAAGCAGATACCAGAAGGACACTGGTCAGTAGGAAGGGAGGGGTCCACCCGTCTGATAATGGAGCACAGGGACAACGTGCTCCACGGGACAGCCCTTTGGTTAATCCTTCAGCAGACAAAACACAAAGCAATTTTTATCTCCAGTCTTCACTTTAAGGAACCCAAGCAGGCTCCACAAAAGGCCCTGCTGCTGCTCATCTCTAACCGTGCACCCTACAAGACCCACAAGCCCCAGCAACGCAGTTCTTGAGTGGGAGGCTTTGGTTCCCAAACGACATCCGGGAGAAAGACACTCTGTCTACCCTTCTCCCACTGCCCCACACCAGGTGGCTTCAAACTGAGGGTTAGTGGAAGCTGCGATGTTGCAGGGTGGGGGGAAACACTGGAGCACTTGAGATGCACAAGGTGCCCCGAACCTGTGCCCAGGTCACCCTTCCTGCTTCGAGGTGCACGAGAGGGGCATAGAGGGGAGCGCCAGGGAAAGTCAGCAGGTAGAGGGAAAGGGAGAAGGATGACAGTGGAGCAGATCACCACAGAAACCCGGTTATGCGACAGGATTATCCCACCCGAGAGCCATCCTTCGCCAGCTCCCGGCAATAGGTGCCAGCGCTGGAAAAGCAAGCTTAGCCAGGGGGGAAATGGCACAGCAGGGACCGAAAGCCCAGTCACCTGGTACAAGGTGAGGCTGGAGGAGGAGGGCAGCAGCCCTTCCCGAGCAGCTGCGGGGACCTTCCACTCACCGCCGGTAGGAGCCCAGCTGCCGGGGAAGGGGCGAGCAAGTGCGACGGGGGGTCGCGTTACCGCACGGCGAGGACGAAACTGCACGGACACCCGCGTTGACTCACGTACTCGCACACGGAGAGCTGCCGTGCGTGAAGCCGCGCAGGCAGGGAAGGGCTGCGGGGAAAGGCTACAGCAGCAGCAGCGGCGGATCCGTGCCCGACCCGGGGGAGTTTTCCCGTGGCCCCTGCCCGGAGCGGGGGCGACGGCAGCAGGGAAGGTTGCGGTTAATGCCCCACAGTTCCCCGTTACGAAGCGGGGCCGCTGCCCCTGCGGTTTTTAGGGTGGCGGAACAAAATGGGGGGAGGGGGGTCGGCGACCGGGTGAGCTCCCCCCGGCAGCCTCTCACCTTACGGGAGTTCTCCTGCTCCCGCGGGCTCCCCGCCGCCGGGTTCCCGGCAGGGGCCGGGTGTCGCGGCTGCAGGGCTCTGGGTCTTGGCTCCGGGTCTCTGCTCCGCGCCGCCGACAAAGTGCCCGAGCGGTGCGGGGCGGCCGCCGGTGATCGGGAGCAGCAGCGGACACGAGCGGAGCGGGGCTCCCTCTGCCGGCCCCGACGCCCCGCCCCGGCCCCGGCCCCCGGCCGGGGCGGGCCCGCGGAGCTCCGGGAAGCCCCGCGCGCCGTGCGGGGTCGAGTGCTGCCGGGGCCGCCTTTCCCCGAGTCCCCGCTGCGATTTACATCTTGCGGAGTGGCCAGGGGAACCGGTCCCAGAGCTGGGCTGAGGCACGCGGGGTGTTTGAAGCCACCCTAAAACTGCAGCAAAACAAACACTCCGAACACAAAACCCAAGGGAAGGAAGAACCAGGGCACCCGCAAAGCTACCGCGACTCCAAAGCGATCCCTTCGCTGAAAGCAGGAGGGGTCTCCAAACCACCCTTGAAACGAGCAGGCTGCCAGCAGGCGGATCCCCCTCCCTCAGTCGAAATCCCGGATGTAATCCCCCGGCTGCTGAGGCTGTTCTCACCTGGCACCTCACCCCTGCTGCCCCTCTCCACGCGGGCGGGCAGTGCCCTGCACACACTGCTAGTGAGCTGCAGGTGGCCAAAGCCCTCCCTTTGCAACGAGCCACTTCCACCGGTACCCCCCAACCCGACGGCTCCCAGCTTTCCTGCCCTCATTTTCGGTTCAGACCGTGTCCCTTGTGGCTCCGGAGAAGGGCTGGCAACCAAACTCTCTCGAGAGCACCAGACATCAACAGGACGCCCCATTCAGGCGGTAAAGAAGAGCTAATCTGTTTCCTTAGGTTCCCTTCCTGGTTTCCGAGGTTCCGTTCCCGATTCTGCTGTAGGATTAGTTGCCGGTTCCACAGTACTCACGGACCTGCTCAGTTCTGCTCCCGAGCCTCCTTCCCGGCCGCCTCCCGCAGACGAAATCCAGCTCAAAGCCACCGGCACGTCCAGCCCCAGGGCTGAGCCGCTGTTTTCCAGCGCAGCAACAGGTCCCTCCCGCTGCCGAGTGACCTCAGAGCCTCTCCGCGGGGAGGGAACGTTTGAAGCGGGGAGAAACCAGCTGCTCGCAGAACTTCCCGCCCCGTCCCAATCGCTGAGCGCGGGCGGGCGGGGCCCCGCTTCTTATAGGGCTCCGCGACTCACGGGCAGAGGCAGGTGCAGCCGGAGCCATCGGTGCCCGAGCCGACCCCGCCGCCTCCTCCAGGAAGCAGCTGCGCTCTCTAAGAAAGGAAGAAAGAAGGTGCCCGGCTGCTCGCCGCGGCTCGCTCGCGGCATCTCTTCTCAGGGGGTACTAGTCCACCCTCGGCCCGGCTTTGCCGGACTCCTCCCGAGGCCGCCGTCTGCCGTTACCCTGCCGGCAGCTCCGGGGCTGAGGGCTGCGCGCGAGCCCCGGCGCAGCCTCCCGCGAGCCTGACTCGAGACCGTAACCCGAGCTCGGAGCGGTGGGGCCTCGCCTCACGGTTGCTCAGGAGATCCCCTTCACCCTGCTTAACAAACCAGACAAAAAAGCCCAGTCACAAGAACCGACAGGAAAGAAAAGCGGTGCAGCCAGCTCTGGCTCCCGACTCCGAGCCGGCAAAGCCCCACGCCGGCCACAAACAGTCTTGGGAGACAACGGGGCTCGGTTTGGATGTAACTGAGCCGTGACCTGCTCGGGTACCACGCCCTGCCCTGGGAACAGGGTGCTTGTTCCCAACAAACCTTGAAGAACAGGGTAATACAGAGGTCATTTGTTTGAGTGAGAGCTTCCAGGAGCTCTGACACCTAACCCGCCAGACCCAAACTGTTCCTGCCAGGGCTGTGCACGCACTCCGTGGGTAAATACTCACAGGAATTTACACACAGCAGAGCCTACCCCACGAGAAGCAGAAAGGAAGGCGATAGATGGCGGTAAAGAAAAGGCTGGGGACTGCTTCTGTCCTTGGCATGGACCAACGGTGCTTCTCTTCTCCCTTCTTTCCTGGACGGCAGCCCAAGGTCCACCCCTGCTCTGATCCCATTCAGCAAAGCACAGAAGACAAACACAGCCCTCTGTGGGCTGATGCTTTGGTTTGGTTTTGATTGGGAAGAAAATACTGGAGAGGAACAACTGTAATGAAAAGGAAGGTGGAAATGCACTGGGGCACGAGAATAGGGAAAACTAGGAGGATAAATGGTGAGAGAAGGGCTGTTTGTGTGCTCCGTCGGGATGTGCACAGGACCTAGGGGCATTTACAGGTGTATTGACACGACTCTGGAGCTAAACCTGGCGCCGTTAGGAAATGAGAATGTTGTAAGGCAGGGGACAAAGAAGCTATTTCATCAGTGTTTTTCTGTTTGGGGAAAGGATTAACTCCATCAAAGAATTTCCTTCTGCTGCAGAACAGCCCGAAGATCCCTTCCTTGGCAGGACCCTGCAGAATGACTTGGACACAGCGAGCTCCTGGCAGACCCGGCAGAGACTGCCTGCAACCCCCCCACTTCCTGCAGGGGACTCAGCCCAACGCTGCGACCCCAGCCAGTCCCCGTCTCCCTTGCAGGTGCCCGGCGATGGGAAGCCCAGTGTAAGGAACAGGCCTGCGGATTCACGGGGAAAGGCCAGTGTTTGGGCTGGACTGGAAATCGATGGGCAAGCGTTCAATCCACACAGCACAGCCTGGGGATTTCAGGGTAACTGCTCAACACTGGAATTTCCACTCTTGGTGAAAACTGACACCAGGGCATCCACAGAGTTTGCAGGAGAAGAACAGGCAGAGCAAGGCTGACTTCTCTCGCACCTCAGGCGCAGTCACAAGTGAGAACCAGCACAGCACTGCTGGCTCAGGATCGTCACAGTGCAAGCGTAATCCCGAGGAACGCAGCAAGCGAGGGAAACAAGGATGTCTGGGTGTCCCTGCTTCTCCATCCCTTCCACTGTGTCAAAGGAGCAAGAGATCCCCAATGTGGAAAGTGTCTGCTGACCGCTTGGGTACAACAACAGAGAGCATTTGGCACAAAGGCTATGGCAGCCCTGTCTAGAAAACACCGCAGGCCAGAGGGGCTGAGCACTGATGCACAGAAGTTCTCCTCATCTCACAGCCGCGTGCGCTTTGATGGCGCTCATGTGGCTCGTTTGGTTTCAAAACGCTCCGCGTCAGTNAACTGAGGAGCCCAGAACTGGACATAATACTCCAGGCCTGGACATGCTCCTGTGTGACTTGACCTAGGGGACCCTGCTGTGCCGGGACACCAGGCAGCACCACGGCCTCTCCCTCCCTCTCTGATACGAGACACGCAAGGAGGTGGCGAGGGGAAGTGGTACCCAGTGGGGAAAAGCCAACAGGCCAGGCTTCAGGGCTCAGGCGCAGCAAAGGAAAGGCTCTCACGCTGCAGATCAGCATCATGGTCCATCTCCTCCTCTGCATCTGAGTGGGGGAAAGTGAGCTGCCTCCCCTGCTGCCCTCTCCCAGGGCTGCTTTCAGTGAGCGACGGAGGAAACGGAGCTCGCACCCACTGACAATCCCCCTGCCTGCTCCTCTTGTTAAAAGGGTGAGACTTTGGAGGCTGGGATTCGTCCTCACATCGCTATGCACCCAGTGCCTAGCACAGCCAGAGCTTCCTTCTGAGAAAGGCTCTGTCTCCTACCAACACTGGCAAAACACCACCATGAACCAAATCGGTCCCTTCTCTTTCCATGAGTCTATAGCAAAAGAGTAAATGAGGACTCGGACAAGAGAAGAATTTCTTCTTCCTCTGGAGTGGTGTCAGCCAGCAGAATTCACCACTCCAGAGGGCAGAGACACCGGGACTGCTGTTGAATTTAAAGAAGGGGCGTTGAATGGTCTCGGTCAGGCGATGCCTGTGGCTGGTGCAGCTGTGAGGAGACAAAGGGGAAAACTGAGAGAGACTGAAACTCTTGCAGTGCTGCACAGATGACTGAACCCCAAACGAAGAAGCTAAGGACTGGAAACACACTCGTGACACAGATATGCCCAAACTAAAGGGAAAGGGGGAACTGAGTTAAACCCACGGTAAAATAAACAGACAGACCGTAAAGGACTAGGTAGCTAGTGGGGGAGCTCCCCAGGGAGACTGTGAGGGCTTTCAGAGTTGCAGCCCTAAGCCCAAGCTACACGGCAGAGCTGAACACAGCCAGACACCTGCCTGCTCTGACACAAACCTACTTCAAGATCAGTGGGACCTGAAGAAAACGCTGCAGCTTTACGGCTCTTTTTGTTTGAAGGAGCGAAGGACAGTGAACCCTGGATGTACGGGACACCCCTCCTTCTCAGCCTGAAAGCAAAAGCAAAGCCAAAAGAAGTGACGGAGCGAGTGCGATTGCCACCCGACACTCCAAACCTCTCTGGGAAATGCAAATGCTTAGGGGCTCATTTCTGTAACTGGCAGCTCTTTCTTGCCCCAGTTTGCACTGACAACCACTGCACTGCTTAGACCAACGCACATACCACAGGCTGCAGCGCTATTTCTGCCGGTCCCTCAAAACCCAGGTTCCCCGAGCCTGTACAATGTTCTGGACATCGTTCATCTCTAAGGTGTGAGCTGTGCACGACACAGCCCCATGGCAGAAGGAAGGGTCAGAGCAAACACGCTTCCAGGATTCCTTGTTTGCTTTTCAAACCAACGCTGACTTTCACAGTCCCGAAAGGATTTGCAGGCCCATGACAAGGGAGCATGCAAGGGCAGGCTCTGGTTCTCCTGCAGGAGAGGCTGCTCTTCCCCAGCATGGCACCATGGCCACTCCACACTTTCCTCCAGCTCTCTGCCTCCGAGTTGCAGCCACCCTTGGGAGACAGGGAACTGCACAACGGAGGAGAGCAGGACATGGGGCAGACGTATCCACCTGTACTTTCAAAACAATTTGATCTCCCGTTACAGGAATTGGGGTAAAACTGAACCTGGGGACATGGCAGCAGGTCCGTCCATACTGCACAAACACTGCTGAACTTACACAGCACAGGACTGCTGCGACGGATCAGTCGGGAAACGCACGGGGTATGGAACTAGTCTCTCGACTTCTCCTTCAGGTGCCTTTGCTCTGTGCTATTCCAGAGACACTCTTGTTGTCCTCATCTAAGTTACAGGCTGTTCGATTATCATCACGACGACTGCAACAACTGAAAATGATGGCGCGTAGTGACAGGACTAGGGGCAATGGAGCAAAGCTGGAGATAGGTAGATTTAGACTGAATGTGAGGAGGAAGTTCTTCACTGTGAGAGTGGTGAAGGCCTGGAATGAGTTACCCAGGGAGGTGGTGGAAGCCCCATCCCTGGAGGTGTTTAAGGCCAGGCTGGATGGGGCTCTGGCCAGCCTGGTCTAGGGTGGGGTGGCCCTGTCTGTGCTGGGGGGGTTGGAACTGGATGATGGTTCCTTCCTACCCTGAGTGACTCTGATTCCACGGCTTCTCCAGTGAGGTGAGCCTGCTGTGGCAGGGGGATTGGACTGGATAATCTTTCGAGGTCCCTTCCAATCCCTTATGATTCTATGATTCTAAAACCAGCGAGGAACAATGGCCTGAGCCTCCCTGTCTGTGAGAACAGGGCAAGTGGCGGAGGTTGTTTTCTAGTGCTGAGCTGAGCTTAACGAATATCATGAGTGACAGCAGGCCCAATCAAACCCCTGCAGCAGGGACACTCAGTGCTCCCGCAGCGCCGTGCTCTCTGCGCTCAGAGGAATTTTCAATTAAGGTCCTCATTTATGAGGTAGATGCTAGAGCAGTTGTGAAGGAATCCAAAAGCCTCCTGGTAAATTCAAAATCCTCATGTGTTCTTCATGCAATGCCCTTCTTTGAGAGAGACACGGTTTGGTAGCTGATTTCCTCGGGGGAGACACAGACAGCCGTGCCCTGCCACCCAGTCTGGTCAGCACTCCCCATTCACTCGCTGCTGAACACACACAGCAGGTCAGGTTGTCCTGACTGGGGGGACAGGGCTTTCCATGAACTGCCTGTGCAGTTCCCTTGAGCAGCCACAGACCGAGAGAGCAGAAGGTTTCAAAGACAATTGTGTTTATGAGGGAATGCTCTCAGGGCAGGGTTAGCTCCCACTGGGCACTGCTGTGACTGGCACTGGGGCACCTTCCAGCACAAAGGAATGCTCTCATTTCAAGCAGATCTGAACTTCTCCAGTTCAGACCACGGGCTGTTTCCTCCAGACAGTGGTCTGTTCAGTGCAGTGGCACTAACTGATGGCCCTTCATGGCTGGATCTGAGGTTTGATGGACCTGATTCTTATTTGCATTGGGGCAACAGTGTAGCTCAACCATTGAATTTACTTGTGTGAACACAGTCTCTTATTTCTTTATACTGAGAAGTCCAGAAAGCTGAGAGAATTGGGCAAAAGAGGCTCTGCTATCAACGACAACCAGAAACAGAAGTGCTCCAGCAAGTATCGAGTGTCTACCCTGAAAAGCCTCCTGTACTGCTCTGGTACCAAAGGCACACAGCTGCACAGCGCAGAGGGCTCTGGGCACGGAGCCGTCCAGAGGATGCTGTCAGACACAGAGGCTCAGCTGCTCTGTATTTCTCAGAGGTACTTCTTCAGTTCCACCAGGATAAAGGCACTCTACAGCTGCTGGTATCGCTGCTGTGCCCGGGGCTTTCTGGGCAGCACAAATGGGGGCATCTGAGCGAGAGCAGCACCTACGCGCAAGGACAGACAAGCCAGCGTAGGTCCCAAAACAAAACCCGGCCCTCTCCTACAACTGTCACAGACTCACAGAACAGTACAGATTGGGAAGGTACCCCAAAAGATTGAGTCCAGTCCCCTTGCCACAGCAGGATCACCAACACCCTCCAGCCAATTCTGGAACCATGTGGCTGTTCAGAGGAACAAATCTTTACGCAACCTTGACCTTAGCTGCTGCTGCTTTGTGATCAGTTAGAGTTCCTCCTTCCAGCTTAGCACAGCCTGACCCTGTGTCCCAAGACAGACCTTCAGCTCTTGCCGAGCACAGTAGTTGGGAAGCTAGACAATGGGTAGCTTAAGGATGGGATGGGGCAAGTCGGGGCATCTTCCTAGGGCTGAAACACTTGTAAGGGTTAAAAGGAGATGGCAGGAGCATTTGATGTTGGAGAAGAGCTGATGTGTTTTCAATACCCCAAAGAAATAGCTGGAGCATGGAACAGCCATGAGAAAAACATGGCATTAGCTTGCAGAGCTGACCTTGGCAGCAAAGCAACCGGCGCCTGAGAGACCAAGGCAGTTTCTGTGAGACTGGTAACACAAACAAAACGGTGCTAGGGGGTGGCCATCCCTTTCCTCTGAATCTGCAAGGACTTGAAACAGACCCCAGTTCAAACAAACACGCCAACATACATCCTTCCCTGTATTAGAACCCTCACACGTTGGTGCAACAGGACTGATTATCCTGGACCTTGCTGAGTGTGACCCAGAACAGCCTCCAAAGCGAAAGCACAGCCCCAGCCCAGTGATAGCTCAGACCATCCCACTTACATTGAACTGCGCAAAGGGTAAAAGGGCTCTGGCAAAATCAGGATCCCACCAAGAATTGTAAACCTTCATTTCTACACATTTTTAAAGAAGAAAATAGGTTTCAAAATTCAAACCAGCCAGCTTACCCGGGCAAGGCCTGGCTGTGTCGTCCCAGCTAGGAAAAGGTCAGGCTGATCTGCAACAGACATGGACTAAAAGCTCTAACCCAGGGAAACCCCAAGCGTTTTGTTCTCCCACAGCACCTTGCAGCACCTGGCAAACACCATCTCACTGCATTCAGAAGGTAACGAAAGAGCCAGCAGCTCCCTGCCCCATTCCCTGGCAGGGAACAGGTAGCCAGCCACCGTGAGACACCAGCTCCCTGTCCTGCTCTAGCAGTCTGCTTAAGGCCACCCAGAAGAAAACCCACCGAAGCCCGTTTCACAGCTGCGATTTGATCAAGTACACAGAGGTCACAAAAGAAGGGTGAACGCAAAGAGCAGCTCTGCTGACGCTTAGTTGAGTCTGTGCAGCTTTCCACAGCCGACAGCACCCAGGTCTGTACTGGTAGGGGCCACGGAAGCTGCTGCCCACGAAGAAATGACCAGAAGCCATGAATCTCTTTCTTATCACAAACTCCAGGCGGATTGTTACTGCGTTTGTTGTTGTCAATGTTGTTTGTGTCATCACGCCTCCCCGAGACCAAAACTCCCACGACACTGAGACCATGGGAAAGACTGAAAATAACTCCCTGCACAAGGGAATCACAGAACCGGCATCCTTGAAATGTCTCTGCGGGGGGACACGTCACATTGAAATCACGAGAAGTTATCTCAAGGAAGAAGAGGTCTCTAGAGCAGAGTCTTGTAGCCACCACAACGTGCCCAATATGAATGAAGGTTCAAGAGCTTTTTCCTGATGTGCAGCCTATTCTCTCCAGCAGGACACATGTGAAGGCAGAGGAGGCTCTTTCTGAAGGGAGCTGAATATGCAACACAAACCTTTCTCAAGTAAGACAAGAAGTCCTGTGCAAGAAAGGGCTGGAGCTTAGTGAGAACCACTCAAAGCTAACAGGATCCTATTCCAGATGGCAAGCTCCAAGGTCAGAGCCCAAGATGTCACAAGGATCCCACAATAAGCAGCAGTTGTGGGTCCGGGTAGGTGGTGGTGAAATTTTGTGGAAGAACTTTCAGTGACTGTAGGTTTGTTCATTCCAGACTGTAAATAAATCTCAGTGAGCTTCATTTATAGTTCTATTTCTAATGGAAATGATTTCACAGGATAAAGATGAGGGGACCTTTCTAAAGGGAAGACAAAGGGTATGCGAGGTGGCTTATGGTTTAGGGCTGCTGAGTGTGTGATCACCTTGAGGAGTTTCCTCAACAGCGAGGACCCTCTACCAAAACTGCCTTCAGCCTCAGTGTGCTTTGTCCCAAGCTCTGTAACTGCAGTGCAGAGAGTAGTGACCTGCCAAAACAAACAGATTAAAACTTGGTGATGGCTTGAAGATTAGGATCTGACTCTCCAACTGTCAGCTAGTGCAGACCTGAGTCCAACAGAGATCAGTGCAGAGCAATGATACAGAATAGCTTCAGCTCTTAATCCCCCTGAAAATGAAGCAGCTGCATTCTTCAGCAGCAGAAGCCCTGTTGTCCTCACCTTCAGACAAACTCTGTAGCCGATGGGCTTCTGTCGTCCACACCTCTTCTGACTGGGTTCAGGAAAATGGGACCGAGTTATAGGATGAGGTTTGGCCAAGCTCCCTGTGTTTATAGGGAGCTGTGTTTATCCCTGTTAATAGGCTGATCTTTTCAACCACCTTAACATCTGTATGGAAGGAAGAAGATGTGTTCTAACTACGCAGTCTGCTTGGGGAGGCAGTGCTTGGTCTGTCGTCATGGCACTCGGCTGATCTGGAGAACTGGGTCCGCACTCAAACATTAAATACGGAGGATTTTTTGGTGTGGAATTTTCAGTGCAAGACTAGCACCCAAACAATTCTACCCCCTGTCTGGCTAACTGGCTGGGTCACACGTTCTGCCTGTTGTGCTGTGTGATGTCAACAGGTCAATAGAACATCATACAATGCGACGTAATGTCATTTAAGATAACGTCATGCGAGCAGTTTGCCTGTGGTAGAGGGCTGCATGCGACGAAACGACAAACATTACTGTCAACTCTCCTCCCAGAGCAGGTGTAAGAGCAGCAGAAACAGCGACTGCGGACTTACCCCTCCCCGCAGTGCCCCAGCAATGACTTTGGCTCTGTCGTGTTGCCTTCCAGCCTTAACTTCCAGCTGAGGCTGCCCATAAAGCACCCAGCTAAAATGACTTCTCTTAATCAGCAAACATCTTAGGAAGGTGGAAACCTCACCTTGCTGACTCACTGAGAACTGCTGCCCACTCGCCCAAGGCGATGTTATCACTGCTAACTGCCCGCTTCTGTTGGCCCTCTTAGGCCACCATGGATGGTCATAACAAGTAGCCCATTTGCTACTGCCTCGCCTCAAGGTGATGGATGCTGCTTCTGGCAGAGTTTTTGGAGGGTGCTTTAGAACTCCCAGCTTACAAAAGGCTTTGCTCCTTTACAGCAATGCAAGACACATGGCACCACCTGAAATGCCAGGCACAGGGGAGAGAAGAAAGGGCTCTAGGAAAGACCAGATCAAAAGACCAGATCTGCAGCATGACTTCTGCTTCAGGAGGGTGCCTGTGTTTGATGGCTGAGGCAAGGCTGTTGGATAAGTAAGGCTAGGGTTAGGGGGTAACCAACACACGACTGGGAAAGACATGGAACGGCCCCACTGGGTGACATCTGCATTCGATACTGCAGAAATGAGGAAGAAAAGCAGGCAAACAGCGGCGGGTCTGAGCAGTGCTCTGAGACTACCCCGTCTACTGAAGTATCAGAGCACCACAACCATCAATGAAGCCCCAACCCTTCCATGGCTTGATCTGAGCACACAATCATAGAATCATCCTGGCTGGAAAGGACCTCCAAGTTCATCAAGTCCAGCTCCCTAACCACTAGACCATGGCCTCCAGCGCTCGAGCTACTTGGTTTTGAAACACCTCCAGGGATAGAGACTCCATCACCTCCCCAGGCAGCCTGTTCCAGTGCCCAGTCACTTTCTGAGGGAAGAACTTCTTCCTAAGATCCAATCTAACCCTCTCCTGACACAACTTCAGGCCATTTCCCCTCGCCCTCTCATTAGGAATTTGAGAGAAGAGACCAGCAGCAGCTTCACTACAACTTCTTTTGAGGGAGCTGTAGAGAGCAATGAGGTCTCATCTCAGCCTTCTCTTCTCTAGACTCAATAACCCCAGTTTCCTCAGCCACTCTCCACAGGGCCTTTTGTCCAGTCCTCTCCTCAGCCTCACTGCCTTTTTCTGGCCTTGCTCTAGCTCCTCAATATCCTTCTGATCCCGTGGCACCCAAAACTGAACCAAGTACTCAAGATGGGGGTCTCCCAAGTGCAGAGCACAGGGGCACCATGACCTCCCTACTCCTGCTGGTTACCCCCTTTCTGATCCAGGCCAGGATGCTGATGGCCTTCTTGGCCACCTGGGCACCCTGCTGGCTCCTGTTCATCCAGCTGTCATCCAACACCCCCAGGTCCTTTTCTGCCAGGCAGCTCTCCAGCCACTCGTGAAGCTGACCTCATCCTTCAAAGGTGACTTTTCTTGGCTCCTTCTACTGCCTAGCAGTTGGATAACCAGTGGCAGTGCCTCTCAGTCCAGCTCTGACCTAGGCCAGTGTCTGGCAAAACCGGGAGAAAATAGCATTCACTTGTCCAACTAAACTCCAGTGCTGCTCCCCTTGCGGAGCACTGAGCAGAGCCTGCAGACGTCTCTGCAGCAGCCCTCACGGTGGCCGACAATGGCAGTACGAGCTGGCATCGACTGGCATTTCTGTACCACGAATGCGTGTTCTACACTTGAGCAACTTCCACACCAAACCTGCGCAAACCCTGCGTGACCGCAGAAACATTTCCACTGCCGATGGAGTCCTAGGTCTGCCTGTCTGCCTGTGACTCCCCAACCTACCCGTATGCAAGTCACAGCCATACATCTGCTCCAGCGTCATCGTACGATTGTTATTCCACACAGACAACCCGGTATTTCCTCAAACAAGGCTGCTTTTGTGGACTTCTCCCTTCTTGGCTTCTCTAAAAGATGCTGACTGATCACAGAGCACTGCACTGCACGTGCGTGGGAGCCACAGCTGACCGCATGACCCTCTCAGAAGCTGGCTGCCAGCACCGGCCAACTACCAGGAGAGTGCTCACTGGAACACTGCACCCCCTCTACATCAGAGAGGCCGCTCCAGCCTTCTCTACACACGATGACGGGTTCTGTCACTGTCCTACAGCCTCTTTTCTACTTTAACATAAACATTTGCTCTCGGGCAGATTTGTTGTTACAGGACAAAAAAGCCCGGCTGTGGCTGTGACACCGCCAGCATCTGACTCCTGGGGCATCAGTTTGTCCTGGGAGAAGCAGAGAAGATGTTTGTGGAGTGAGCAAGTTGGTGCTGCTTGGATTGTCTTCACAAAAGGAGCCTGAAAACATCTGCGCTCTGCTGGAGCCAGCTTGTTGGGTTCTCGGGAGGTTGTGTGAACGGCTGTTTCACGTGGCTGTTTGGCTACTGTCTGTGGTAGCATTTTGGGAGGGTTCAGTGAACCCTGGGCTCAAAGCAAAACATTTTCCCTACATCTGACAGTGAAGAGGTTGTTTTCAAAGCTAAATACAGTTTTCTGGGCAACTTTTCAGAAGGGGTTTTAGACTCATCCAGCTTTTTCTGTGAACAAAACCCATACACAGGCTTGACAGTCTGAGTCAGCTGGGTTTTGGTTTAAGACAGGAACCAAGAAGGGACCTACCTGTAAAACAAAACTGTGACTACAAGCTGAATACAAAGTCCTGTGGTACCTGGATGTGAAATTGTGTCTGGAGGTGGCACTTGAGACACTCTCAGTAACATGAGATGTTGACGATGAAAGCACAGCACTGGTTTTAACTAAGCAGAGGAGTGAATACAGGTTTTATTCCTGAAGCCTTTGTCTTTCCTATCTCTGCTTTCCATGGCATTTGCTGCCAGATCAAGAACACCCTGTTTATTTCTCCCCACTCATTCCCGCTCTAGCTCTCAACATCTAGTTACTACATATCACCTCAGACTTACACCCTTCTGAGGGTTTGCAAATCAAACAAGTAGTGGCACTGCAGAGACCAAGAGACTCACCCACAGAGAACTGAAAGCTCACAGAAGGCCAGGGAAGCAGATTTCTCTTGGACTCTTCTGCATTGTCATCAAGTTCTGTGGTGGAGAATGGATGGAGGGAATAATGTAGTTAGTGAAGCATTTGGAAGGCAATCTGGAGAAGAATGTCCAGCACCAAGCTGTGGCTTGAATGGAGGAGCTGTTAAGAGGCAGAGGAGCCAGGCAGCAGCAGAAGCAAAGAAAGGTATCAACGGCTGGTTAGATGCCAGAGGGCAAAATCCTTCAGGGAGTTACTTGGGTTATCACACAGCACAAAATCCTGCACTTGCAGGCAGCCCATTTGCAGTCTGATACAGCCCACGGTGCTGCCATGGGCCAGTGAGATTGTGACAGGAGAGCTGCTCGTGTAATGTGCAGAACGAGGCCTTTTGAAGTAGAAGGCGATGCCTGTGCTAACACCTCACTGCATACTTCCCACCCAAGAAAGAGAACTGCTCAGATGGGAGGATTAACCTCTCTTTGGCCCTTCAAGTGATGCTGTCACGCAAAAGCTCTTTCTGATTCTTTTGATACCCTTTCACAATGACAAGCTAACAGAGAGCAGGTTTGGGTCTTGTAAGTTGGCACAGAGCGGACTGATGATCCACAGAGGAAATCTCTGTAGTTCTCGCCAACTATAGCAACAGCCCGCTCCCGGCTGCTGAGCAGAGCTGAATAGATGTGGGGTTTGGCTGACACACAACCCCTGAACACTCACATCAATCTGGCAGGCTGTGTGATTCATTTCCAAGCTCTGCCACTCCCTTTCTCACTTGACAGGAGTTTATCTGTTCAGTGCCTTGAATGGGCAGGATACTGGGTGAACATTACTGCTTAGAACACCCTATTACCAACATCGTTAGTGCTGTCTCATCACCCAGTCAACAGGCCAGACAAAGTCCCCAGCCAGGCAGTGCGACACCATACGGAGGTTTGTGGGCCAGCTGTTTGCAGCCATGGGCTCTCAGGCGGTCACGATGTCCAAGGGGTTTGCAGGAGATGTGGAGTCACTGGTTTCTTGAAGCGCTTCTTGTTCTGGCAGAGCTCCTTCCCAAAAGCCCGCACTCACCAAGACTCACACACCGCTCTTCTGCACTTCCGCAAATGAAGCGTGCCCCCAGTATCGCCGAGGATGCTTCTGCGATGCCTCAACACACTGCTTCGTCTGGATCTACTCGTCCCCACAGAGACGGGGCGACCCACTTCTGCAAATCACAAGAACAGAAACTGAAGTACAGGATCGGGCACAAACCCAGGGTGAGAAGGGACAAGCCCAACAACTAGAGAACCCTGTTCTAGCTGAAGTAACTGGATGCCTCTACTTGCTCCAACACTCTTACAAAGAGGTTATGTGACAGGGCCAGTTGTTCAGAGCCAAGTACTCAGTTTCCATAGAAACGGACTTCGCAGATAAGGCCCATGATTTTTCCCTGCATGGCCCTGCGCCTGTGGAGTTAGGCTTTGTTGTTTTAACTTCAAAGGCTCTTGGTGGATGTGAATGGATCCAGGTATCTTGGGAACTCGTGGTTTCTTTGTGGTTCACGCTCAGCAGGCTGATGAACTGTAACTGTAGATGCAAACATGAGGGTTTCACCTGGAACCAAGTGGTCTGGGTGTCTGAAGATTAATTTCTTCCTCCACTGTTATCCAGTCTGACAGCCAGGGACAGGGAGAGAGGTCAGGAAGGAGAGAGAGCATTTCCCAGAAAGATCGCAGAGCTTCTGGAAATGCAGGTAATGCCCTTTAGAAGTGGCTTCTCAGTGGTGTCCATCAGCGGTGAATAACCCTTTCGTACTGGAGTTCTAGCCCGCACGTGCTAGCGCCTCCTTCACAGGATGCACAGGACAGTCAGTCTGCCATAAGCACTGTTTGTGATTATGTCTGTTCCTGGATTGTGAAAAAAGGTCAATCTCCTCTGTGCTGATTGGAATTGATATTCTCCTGCTTGACTTTGGAGCAGAAATGCTTCCGTGGAGTTGTGGAGAACACGTGTCTGTGCTGTGGTACAGACATCCCTCATGTGCTGGCCATCAGGAAAAAGCAAGGGTACACAGGAATGTATTAAGGCTTCTGCTTTATTCCTGGCTGGACTGTCTTGTAGTGAAAGCAATTGTACGAGTCCAGAGCAGTGTTGGTCTTTGGGTTTCAATCAATCTGTGAGTTTGCTCCCAAGGCTTTGCAACTGTGAACCCTGCTAAAAGAAGTGGAGCAGCTTCTTGGTTCCTTTTGGAGAATGATGCCTTTAGAATAGTGAACACGTGAAATGGTGTGACACACACAGGAGCTGTGTGTGAAGTGGGAGATGAAGGTTTCAAACCATCGTTACAGCATGTCTAGCTAAGAAACTGCCATGTGCTTTCTGAAAGCAGTAAACGTGTGCCGTGCCAACCTCCCAGAAACAAGCCACATCGAGCTGCTCAAGAGCCATTACCGTAACGAAGTACAGAGGAAGGAGCAGAGCTTAGCAATTCATTCCTCTGCCCAGCAGACAGGGCTGGAAGCAAAGATGTGCTGCTGTGCAGATCACTTTTTGCAGCATCTTTGATATGACTGGTTCTTTGGAAATGTTTAGTCACCTTTGCAAGAGCCCACGCCTCACTTCTCGTTCTCCTCTAAATACTGACAGGAACAGGAGGTGAACTGGTCTTGCAGTAGAATTTCTGTTTCCTCTTGAGAAACATTTCTCACTCCAGTTTCTTCCGCGCAGCAGGGGATGAAAGAATGGCCCTGCTTTGCCCAGCCTTTTGCTGCAGCGAGGATTGCACTGGAGTTTGGACTCTGCTGGGTTTCTGATTATTTTCATTATTTAGGATCATTTTTCACACTGAGTGAAGAAGGATGACATCTTATTCAAACTTGTGAATTCAGATTGCAAACTGTTGTGCTTTCTGTTATTATTCTATCGCTGTTGGTGTTAGAGAGCTGAGTTCGTCCTTCCTGCCGTTCACAGAGGATGACTTTGTCCTTTTCTCCATCTCTGAGACACTCTGCTGTCTTCTTGACAGCACTCGCCGTGTCAGACATTCCAGCAGCAGCCTACAAATGGGTTTCCAGGCCTTGCCCTCCTCTTTTTCTGGTCAAGGTTTTTCAGATAAAACCAGGGGTTACAACTTTTGCTCAACTTCTGCTTTGAAATGCAGCTCCACACAATGTGGTTCATCATCTGGGTTTTATCTGCCTTTTTACTTTCCATTCCTGTACTTTGTCTGCACAATTGTTGGCGTTTCTTAGCCATCAGTCACTTCATCAAGAACTTGACCCTGTGACAGCTTCAGCCAACGATCTTAAGCCGTGTTGAAACGCCATCTTGAGGTGCCTGTCGGTCTTAATTTCCAACAGAAGGAACATCCTTCAAACGCTAACCCCTCCTTTCAGATGACTACAACTAGGTGCAGTGTGTCCCCACAGCACTGCTTTGCCCTGGGCACAAAGAGCTGTGGGCTCTGCCTTTGCTCTTGTCATGCTTGCTTGTACTCTGTGTGGGCAGACTGCTATCGAGGTCACAGAGAGAACATTACTAATGCAAGTAACGCATCGCGTAAGATTTGCAGACTGAAAAGGGATGGAGCATTTCAAAGGAAAGGGGATCAGCACTTTGATCATGAGAACAACCATCACTGCTTTCTCCCCTTTCCTTTGCAGCAGTACCTGACCACTGCAGCGGGAGATGCTCCAAGCAAAGGAATCAGCCAGATGCAAACATAAGACTCGGGACCCAGCCTGACAACTGTGGTAATTCTGACGTGTTGTGTACACACTGACACACTTTGAATTCTTGTGGAATTCATCACTGGAGAAGTGGTCATGGCCGTACTAGGGGGACAGAGACTGTGTTCGATACAGGCTTGTAGCCCAGAGGTGGTGCACGATTTCACCCGATGCATTCATTGACACCTCACACCGTGCAACAGTGAACTCAAGACTAAGGGCACCTTTCCTGAATCTGTAGCTGAAATTAAGACTCAGTGGACATGTTTTTTCTGTAGGCAACTACACTCCGGCATCCTGCACTGCACCGATGTGGAGGAGAAGACATCCACATGCAAGACCATTCTCTAGAACAACCACTGAGGTAACTGTTTGACAGACTTTTCACACTTCAGTCTTGGTACTAGAAGGGTCTCTCCGCACGCAGACAGTGTAAGATTGCCCTTCACTCTTGCCCACCCCAACCCCACTGGACTCTGAGCCACGCAGTGGTCTGAAAGGGCAGACATGTAACTTTCCCTGGATAACTAACGCGTGGTTTCTAGTGTTTTATAGTATTACTGATCTGAGAGCAAAACACTTTCTGCCTTTGAAGTGAGGAGCTACAAGCAGAGCCTTCTGGCTTGTAGCACTGTGGTATCTCTGATTACCTGTGAAGCACCTGCACTAGCTGGGCAATGATCAGCCAGGGTCCAGGTTCATGAAAGGACTCGGGCAATAAAACATGCCCAAGAAGCCCAGAGGACCACAAGTTCATTCTACAGCTGTCTTGAGTTCAGAGATTAGAACCTGTAGCCTGTGTCCTGTGTTCCAAGGTTAATTCTTACAGTGTTTCTGAAAGAGCAGGGAGTTGTACTCTGATCAGTGATGCATCAGGTGTTCTGTGTCTCTGTTCCGAGGATAGACCCAAGAAGAGGTGGAAGCCAACAGGAGATGGGAGTGATACACGGAGAGGAGAGACACGGCACTTCTCAAGAAAAATCACAACAGGGAAGTGATCGACTGGAAACCCAGGGATGATAGAATTCCAAGATCCAAAGGATCTGTGTTTTAAGGCATAGTTCCTATTACGAATCTCCACCGGGAGTTTTCCCTCGCAGCTGCAGAAGACTTTTGTTGTTAGCAGCAGCAACGTGTTGTGTACAGTGTATGGAGTGTGCTCTACAGAGATGTGTCTCCAGTTCTAAGTTTACCTGACCTTCAGTTGTTTCTGCAGGTTTTGTTCAGCTGTTGCTTTTATGCTGTTTTGGAATGTGGCTTGGAGTTATTAAAACTGAAAACCACACTCTGATGGTTACAAGCGTGTCTGCAGTTTCCACAGCAAAGTGCAGAGTAGCCGGTGTAGCCGGCGATGTGCAAAGCGCTACAGCAGACAACAAACACCTATTTAAAATGAAGACCGGAGTGTGTTGAAAATTACAGGGACATTGGAGCTCCAGATTGTTGCCTGTGATGGCATGGAGCAACACTTTATAGGTGCTCTGCCTGAGGTGATTACAAGTCCTCATTCAGAGTGACAGTGTATCTGGCCTCGTGCCCGGCTCACCTCTCCCTAACTGTGCACCGGGAAGTTCTCATGGGAACACAAGTGCTGTTTGAGAGCAGGCATGAGGGCAAGAGCTGGCTTCTCTGGGAAAGTCCTGTAAGAGCCCAAATGAGCACAAAGGGGTAACTGCAGAGAGGGTCTGCCGTGTGTGTGCTGTGCCTGTGTCAGAGGCCCTCGCGATGCTGCACAGCTTGGGGTTTCCAGCATCCAGATGGTTTAATGATCGTCTGTACCAGCCTTTTCTTTTTAGCACGATCTCAAAAACCTCTCTGCCTGGGATCATGAAGAGCCAGCACCTCCCGGTACAACGATAACACACCTCCCCTGCCTGGAGAGCCACTTCAAGAAGCCAATGCCAAAAGACAATGGTTTCCTTGCATCTCAACATGCCAGTGTTCCCAGCAGAGGATTGGGCTGAGTGTCAGGCTCTGATCCAGGGAAAGAGAAAAGGAACAAGGAGGCAGAAGGACATGGAGTTTCTTCCTAGGAAGAAACACCTCATGGTTATTCAAGAACTACACAGCTCATGAAGATACTAACAGTCCTCGTGTCTTGTTAGAGACATACACAGCTATACCGATCATTAGGGTTTGGAAGGGACCTCCAGGGGTCATTGAGTCCAACTCCGCTGCTCAAGCAGGACCACAGGAATGCATCCACATGGGTCTTGCACAACCTCCCTGGGCAGCCCATTCTTACTGTAACCCTTACAGTAAGGAAATTTTATCTCATGTTAAGCTGGAGCTTCCTGTGCTCCAGCTGACACCCAGTGCCCCCTGTCCTATCACATGGTGCCGGTTAAAAGAGATTGTCTCTTCCTTCTTGACACCCCACTCTCACTTATTTATAGACAGTGATTCAGTCCCCTCATAGTCTTTTCCCTTCCACTCTAAGAAGCCCCCAGTATGTCAGTCTTGCCCCATAAGGTACGTGTTCCAGCCCCTTAATAATGTTTGTAGCCCTCTGTTGGACTCTCTCAAGCAGATCTCTGTCCCTCTTGAACTGAGGAGCCCAGAACAGACACAATATTCCAGAAGTGGTCTCACTAGGGCAGCTCTGGGGGTAGAAGTGGTTTGCTGCTTTCACCTTCTGCCTGTTAAAAATGCTGATGCTTCTCCAGATGGCGTTTCCAACAGCACCTCAGACACGTAGCTCAGGTGAGTCTTATCACAGAGTGAACAGATTGACGGTGGTACCTTCTGTGCTTCACCAACATTTGGTGAAACTTCTAGTCTGATCCCCTGTGCTCCTGAAGACACACATGTGGTTAAATTAAACCCACTAACTCCCAGCATCTTAGCAGCACTGATACTTTAGATAAGCTGTTTTTTAACTGAGCTAAGAAAGTGCTTCTCAAGACAACAGCTGAATAAGAAAAAACCTGGCTGCAAAATGAAAACTGAACGAGACTTCTGTGGGAACTGTAGAGATTGTTTGGAAAAGGATCTCTTTTAGAGTGTTGCTCTAATGAAGACGTTTTCTGATAAACTCTCTCTTGCGGAGCAGTAACTATTTCTTTAAAAACGGAAACAGAATGGGTGAAGGACTGAGCTGGCTCTGCAGCCACGAGGGGTCAGTGCAGGCTCAGCAATGGCTCCAGCGATGCCCAGGAGCCAAGCTCTGCTCCGGTGCGCTCGATGCCACCGCTCCAGAGCCGACTCCTGTCTGCAGCGCTCTGCAACGGCTCTACATGAAGAGGAAAGGGTGCGGGACTCTCTCAGCGCTTCGTGATGGCTCACTCGGGAGACAGGCACAACCACCTGTGTTCATAAGCGGCTGTTCTTCTGGCTCTTACCCCTACTTCTCCCTCAGCCTACAGTTTTCCAAGAGGCATTTTCGTCACCTCCTTATCTTGGCACCCCTAACCACAGCTTCTTTGCAGGGAAAAAGAGTCTTTGAAAATAGATCTTCCCAGACTGAGTCTTCTTAAAGCTTTCCAGTCTCAGAACTGCTCAGATAATTTCAAATGCATTTGAATCTTCACGTTCAGGTGAAAATACTGACAGAACCATGCTGCTGTGGTGTGGGGTATTGGAAGCACCTAAAAGTAAACTACTAGACCCAACTTACTGGGGAAGTCCTGCTGTTCTTCCCTCTTTTTACTCCTTAAGGTGGACAAGCAGTTAGGCAGGGCTCAGTGTTACAACTGACAGGACTTTCTGAGCAGGTAGGATGAGCATTCAAGACTCTTTCCTTGTTTGCAGAACACACAGACAAAAGATCTTCAGGGTTTTCCCATGACATGTTTTGCTTCCCCCAGATAAAGACAGTGTCCTTGTTGCTGTTCACGCATGATGAATGATTATTGATGGATTTCCACAGGTAGGACAGAACACTATTCTCACAGCTTCACAAATCCTTCTTCCTCCCTACCTCCCCACGGAGAACCTTCAGAGTAGACACAGAAGATGCTGCTGCCTTACAGAACGTGTGCGCACTCTCTGTGATGTATGTAACGTACTCCGACATGATCCATGGTCATTGTTAATACCCTGAAATCCAGCTGTGTTTTGACTGATCACTGCAGAGTGGCTCCAAGGCTTTCACTGTGGCATGCACTACATCCTGCCCAATCAACAGTGTTCTTGGAGAGAAGTGAGGATGTAAAATCCAGAAGGACTTTACTTTTCAAAGTGAAATTTGCAAACTGGGCAAAACCCAGTAGAGAACTGTAGGAGGAGCAATACATCACGGAAACACTGGCATCAGCTGCAGACTTGGTAAAACAACCCTTGTGACAACCTTTCACTGCTGGTCAATGCCAATGCAAACCTCTGTTCTGTTGTCATAGGGGGCATGTCACGGTAAAGGGGAGAATCACAGAACATTAGAGATTGGAAAGGACCTCAAAAGATCACCTAGTCCAATTCCCCTACCACAGCAGGGTCCCCTAAGTCAAGTCGCACATGGCCAGGCAGGTCTTAAACGTATCCAGAGAAGGAGACTCCACAACCCCGCTGCGCAGCCCCTGCCAGGGCTCTGGCACCCTTACTGGGAAGGTCCTTCTTAGGTTGATATGGAACCTCCTCTGCTCCAGCTGACACCCATTGCCCCTTGTCCTATCACTGGGTGCCCCTGCACAGAGCCTGGCTCCATCCTCCTGACACTCGCCCTTTCCATATTGGTCAACATTCACAGGGTCACCCCTCAGGCTCCTTTTTTCCAAGCTCAAGAGACCCAGCTCCCTCAGCCTTTCCTCACCAGGGAGATGCTCCCCTTCCTTCATATCTCTGTGGCTCTGCACTGGGCTCTCTCTAGCAGTTCTGTCTCCTTCTGGAACTGAGGGGCCCAGAAACAAGATTCCAGATGTGGTTTCCCCAGGGCAGAGTAGAGAGGGAGGAGAATCTCTCTCAGTCTGCTAACTACCCCCCTTCTGATCCACCCCAGGACAGCCCCCTGAACAGCTTGTGCTCACAAGTACCAGGGCATTAACGTTCAGCAGTTAAGTGTTTGTTTTGGGACATGGGGTGAGTTTGTTCCCCACTGTGTACTGCTTGAGGTCTGTCTCACAGGTCAAAGCACATGTTAGCAGGAGTAGTGCCAGTGCATCCTGAATGGGTGGACTGCTGGAGTGGGCACTGACATGTCACTGCCAGCTGTCAAGAGAAGCCTTCAGGCTGTTGAAGAACCAAAACCGAAGCGTTGGTGGCTGTGTTATTGTGGCACTGGACTGAAAATCATAGTAACAAAAATACTGTGCAGATTGCTTCAAGTTAGACCTCTGGCAGTGGGAGCCGTTCGACATCCTCTGAAGTGACAGCCACGTGTTCCGTGGTGAAAACGCCACAGGACAGGAACACAGGGTCCTGCTGAGTTAACAGCAACGTGTCCTTCAGGTGAGGCAGCTGCAGCCTTTCAAGTCCAGAACCTGGCAGATGTTTCACATGTCTTACCTCGAGGCTACAGATACCTGCTGTTTGATTTAAGGCCTTAGAGAAATTATCCGCACGGCTTGAACCGGAGTTGTTGCAGAATAAACAGCTGCAACATGCAAACTCTGGGTCCCAACTTCTTACTGCTTTACCAGCCTTGGAGTGCTGTGGACTACTTCAGAGCGGCAGGCTGCTGGGATTCAGGGCAGATCCTACTCCCCTTACTTCAGCCTGATTGGACTGACCAGTCCCTTGGCTGGCTGGAAATGCTGTTTTAAAAGCTGCTGTTTTCAAATCCCTGGGATGACACCAGCTGGTATTATTTGGAAGACAAGGAATAGCAGTGCATAGGATTTGCTTTAAAAGACTAGCAACCCCTTTTTATCAGGACACAAAAGGGAAATGGGTTTGAGCTCAGCAGATCATATAATTAATCTCTCAAGAATTCGACATGTGACTCCCATCAGAGCGGTCTTAGAGAAAAACCACCTCTTAACTCCCATGTAAACTCTGGGCAGAGAGTAGCAAAGAGCAGATGTCCCAAAGAGAGGGTCCCTTCATATGAGATACACAGAGAGATATATATCTCACAGAATCATAGCATGTGGATGTCAGAAGGGAGTTAGAATGTACGGGTTGGAAGGGGCCTTGAGAGATCATCTAGTCTAACCCCCCTTGCCAGAGCTGGATCAACACAGAGCAGTAGTTGAGAGGAAGCGCTGGCATTGATTTATGGTATGGTGCTTGCTTTCAGCATCATTTCCAACACTGCCCTGATTGCATCCTAACATCCTCTCTGCGCCTTTGATCAGTGCTGTGTGTTGAGCAGACCGTCGCTGACTTGTTCACGCACAGATCCGAGTCCTTATTTCCCCTCTGTGGTTGCAGCTAATTTAAAGCTCTGCGAGGAGCATTAGCAGGTCAGACTGTCTACCATCACCTTTCCTTTCTGAGCCCTGCCAGGCAGGCAGGCAGCGGTACCGCAATACGGCTCCCCTGGAGGAGCACAGCCTGGGATCTGGACTGGGAGTCTGCGCAGACTGCACCCGCAGCCACCAGGGAGCAACACACAGAGAGAGACCTGTCGTCTTCTTCATCACTGTGACACCAGCCCTGCCTTGCTCTCATGGCCACGCACTCCAGCCGCAAGTTGCCAGAGAAGCAAACATTAAGAAGAAGGTGGCATGTCCTTAGTTCTCTCACAGAATTGTGCCTCAGAAGCCCACGTTTCTCTGCAGGCTGGACCATGTATGAGGGAATTCTTCCCTAGTTTTACTGCACAAGTCAACGCGACAGATCTGGGCAGTGCTGTGAGCCAGGAGGGAACTGGCAGGAGAATTCCTTCATTTCAATCGCTAATCCCAGTCCTCGAGACTGTCTCTGGCCTTCACCTAAGTGTTCTGGGAAAAGCTGCCCTCTTGGCTGCTGTGGAAATGCTTAGTGCTTTGGGCACTGGCTATTTGTTTTCATTATGTGCTTCTAGTTGGCCTTTCTGCCACTTGTCTGCAAACTGCCCCCAGTGTGAGGCAGGCCGGCTGTTTGCCACAGGGGGTGCAAAGAGCAAGTACATGGGGAAAAGAGTGTCACAGGCACAGTAACTTGCAACTGCAAACCCCTTTTAACATATTTTTGTTATCGAAAGGAAGAACGAAGAACTTCCACGTTAGAGTGGTCAGCACAGAAAGACAGTGAAGTGCATAGATTATCTACATTTCAAGGATGAAGTTTTTCAAAGTCTAGTAGGCAACTGCTGCGAGATCAGCGTAGCCTCCTGGGCTTTTGCATCGGAACAGTCAGCTGCTTGTAAAACAAACAACAGGGATTAATGTAGATTCATTTTTCGTGCAGATTAAGCAGCTGTCTCCTGTCAGGCTCCCTGCTCAATCCTTCCTGCCAGCGCTGGCTCATAAAAGAAATGTGTCAGCTACTAAAGCATTGAGATGAGCAGGATTCTTTGGGTGAATTAGGCAGACAGAAGACTCTAGATTGGGTAGAAGGCTGCAGTATGGCAGCCTCCTCTATGGCACAGTCAGGGGACGGAGGTGTGCAGGTACCCTGCACTATAGATTAGGCTGGTGGGAAACAAATGAGGTCTCAGTGCAACCTCTCACAGACTTGAGAGAGCCTCATTTCTGGAAGGGGGCTGCCCACAGAGGTTGCGGAGTCTCCTTCCCTGGAGACGTTTAAAACTCGCCCAGACCTGTTCCAGTGCAACTGGATCTAGGGGATCCTGCTCTGGCAGGGGGATCGGACTGGGTGATCTTTCAAGGTCCCTTCCAATCCCTCATGTTCTGTGGTTCTGTGATTCTGTGATTTAACTGAGAACCAGGTAAATTCTGCAGAGTGCATTTTCCATTCAGCTCTGGGTTTGAATCGAGAGCAATAGCTGAAAATACTCTTCCTGGATATGCCGCCTTTGCAGAAAAGCTGTCATACCTGAGCTTTAAGTAATATTGTCTGATTGAAACATCTTTCTTATGCTTTCTAACATTAATAGCAATCCAGTTGGATGGAGAGGTCTTTACTACCTCATCAGTGCTGTGACCCTTCTATATTGCTTGAGCACAAGCCCTATGAGGAGAGGCTGAGGGAGCTGGGATTGTTTAGCCTTGAGAAGAGGAGGCTCAGGGGAGACCTTATTGCTGTCTACAACTACCTGAGGGGTGGTTGTGGCCAGGAGGAGGTTGCTCTCTTCTCTCAGGCAGCCAGCACCAGAACAAGAGGACACAGCCTCAAGCTGCGCCAGGGGAAATTTAGGCTTGAGGTGAGGAGAAAGTTCTTCACCGAGAGAGTCATTGGCCACTGGAATGGCCTGCCCGGGGAGGTGGTGGAGTCGCCAACTCTGGAGCTGTTCAAGGCAGGATTGGACGTGGCACTTGGTGCCATGGTCTAGCCTTGAGCTCTGTGGTGACAGGTTGGACTTGATGATCTATGAGGTCTCTTCCAACCTTGATAATACTGTGATACTGTGATACTGTGATATTCCTGCTCCTGAATCAGTAAAGCTGTGACACACCTGACTGTTAATTCCACGGAGCATCAGCAGATCTGTGCTCCATCCTGCTTACGGCGTGAATCTCCTCTGGAACAAGACCGAGTAGGATCCAAACATATTCATTTTTCATAAGTGTTATCGTTCTTAGCTTGTTTCCACCTCCCACAGTGTTTAAAGCCTTCATGACTGTTGCTGATCTGGATTTGTAAAATAGTTATTAAAAGCCTTTCATATGTATAAGAAATCTGGAACGTTTCTACTAATTAACTTTTGATTCCCCAAGAGATTCCAGCCTCCCAGTTTGTAATAAATATTTAAGGTCTCCATGGAATGAAGAGGGCTGGTTTGCTCGTTGTTTTTTCCTTTTAATTTTGCCTTCGTGGTTTTGAAGTTTGAAGCGAGAACACTTTTAATCAGACTGAATGTGTTTTTATCTCCGTGTTCTTAATGGGAGCTGTATATATTTGTCTGAGTTTGATGGCTCATCCTTGAAATTAGCAAAGCAAATCAGTTGTTCTGTCTTTGACAGAGCCAAGGTCCAACCCAGCAACAGCTTGCATGTGTCTATAATTTCACTTAAAACCCTCAGCTGTAAGTGGATGGTCTCAGAGAGGATCATGAATGCTGACAAGACAAGAACCTTTGTGAAGTGTCTTGGGAGCACTGGACCTTCAGAAAAAAACATCTCAAGCTCGGTTGGGGGCTTTTAAAGCTGTGGAACACAGTCAGCACAACTTCTAATCTCTGTTTCCTCCATGGGACTTTGCTGTTGAAGCCAGACCTTCGGCAAAAAGACATGATTCTGCCTGAAATTCAGAAAGCAGACTCTTACCCTGAGAGTTGACCTGGAAGGTTTTCCAGAGCTCTCTGAAAGGATGATAAGAGCTAATCACTGGATTTCTGAAGCATGAATTCCGTAAAAGAAGATAGTGAGAGCGTGGTACTGCTTTCCTCTAGAGTATTTCCTGACAGTTAAAACAGTTGGATGTAGAACATGTGGCTTTGTTATCTCATCTTTCACATAATTCGGGGTTCACTTTGCTGGAGAGAAAATCAGGTGCAGCCACACCACCAGCCATTCTCCACTCACTTTGGGCCTCTTTGGGATCTTTAACCAGTCACAGATGGGCACTCCAGTGGTGATTTATTAGTGATGGCACAAGATAGAGAGCCGAGATTAATCAGCCAGGAGTCTAAGTATTAATATACTCAGCAGGCCCAGTGAAGGGAGTGTCTGCCAAGCCAACAGTTGCTCATCGGGTTGGGAGGCTTTATCCTCTGCTGCTCTTGGTGCAGGTTAATTCTCAACTTTTCTCTTCTTTATTTTATCTTTTCATTTTTCCCCTTGCAGGTTTTACCCTTCTGTTAGTACTTTTGCTCTTAAATAGATGAGACCCTTGTTGTCCCATCTCAAAAACACTGCCACTTCTGAGCACGTTTTCAGATGAGAGTGTGTCCAGCTCACTTCTAAGTGACTCTCGAAAACCAAAGTTTAAGACTCACCACTTGTACGTTGCTCTTCGCATTTTCAAATCCTCTTGACAAACTCAAATATGTCAACAAGGAAGGGTTTTTTTTTCACTAAGAAAGGACCCCCCTTTGATCCTACTACATGGGCCACCCAAGCATCGGCTAGGCTGCTATCTGTGTGAGCTCGATCTTCTGGCCTGCTCTTGGAAGATAATATCCTGGCGTATTTTAAACATGGACACAAAAATCCTGTTTATCTCAGACAGCTGAGACATTCCGCAGCATCATTTTCTTTTGTACTGCTGTCAAGCACAATCCTGTACTGTTACAGCAGCTATTCACAAGGCTCTTCTGGGTCTCCTACTGATGAGGTCCTTGCCAGCCTGGGCAACGCGCTGCTGGGCAACTGGAGGCATTTGAATGGTATTACTGCCTCACTTTAAAAATCAAAGCTGTGCTTTCCTTGAGAGACTTCCATTCCTGGAACTAAGCTCGAAAAGGCTGTCTAAATCGTGTCGTCTTCCCTTCTCCGTATGACAGACAGAACATTGTACACTGCTGGTTTACATCAAACCCAAAGACGTGCTAAAGCTCGAAGTCCTGCACGGCTTGTGGCAGGATGTTATCAGCTCAGCAGGCCACTTTTGTTTGAGGTCTTTTACTTGCATAATGAAAGCAGAATATACTCAGCTTAAGAGCTTTATATCTTCTCCTGTCAGCGTTTTTCCTTCTGAGTCCTTGAGCCACTCACAATCTCAACTTTCTCTCAGCTTGGCAGCAATGGTCTTAGCAGATCTGAGCCTTGGTGGCACATCTGTGTAGGTGTCAGTGGAGCCTCTGTGCTGAGAGTGGCAGGATCAGTGCCCACATAGGAGGGAATGATTATGTGAGACTTGCTAGGCAATCCACATAGTGCCTGGTGTGGCAGAGATGGGACAGACTGCATTTCTCATGTAAACTTAATACTCTGGGTTTAGTTCTCTTAAGGTTATTGCTACCTTTTGTAGACGATGTTTTGAAGAGCTGCAAGACAATTGCAGATTGAAAGGTGCAAGACTTGGCAGATTGAAAGCTGAAAGTCTTCTGAGTCCATAGACTTTCCTCCTAAGAACATACCTTGCATTACAGCTCCTCAACACAGGTCTCTGGTGTTTGACTGTGTTACACCGGTCTCTGGTATATGACTGCCTTACAGAGGACTCTGGTGTTTGACTGTACTACAACAAACATGGTAGCACTGTGATTATTCATTTGATAATTCATGTTCCTCGCTAAGAGTAACTTTTGTGTTATTTACTGCTCCTTTGTGCTGGCACAGTGAGGTTTACATCTGTTTCTGGGACAGTATTGAATACATTTGCTCTATAACTATTTGTATATGCTCTCTTTTGATCCACCCTTCCCATAAAGACACATCCATAATTAATGTCACAGGGCTGTATTATTTTCAGACATGAAGAAAGCACCAATTCCCATAGCTCATTCGGACCTGCAGGGAACAGCAGTTCCTAGACCTAAATAAACCACTCAGCATTCTCCCTTGGTATTAATATTTTCCTCAGAGCAACTACTTGTGTGACTATCAGATTAACATATTAACACCAAAATTAACTAGATCCAGATAGCTCATCTGTTTTGAAAACCCCGAGACACACACACACACATAGATCTCTGCAACTCTGCCTGCGAGCAAGACCAAGGGAAACACAATCACTGGGTGCAATGTTGTAATAAAACATCAAAATGCATAAAAACCTCAGTCGCCAAGGTATTTGCTTCACATGGAGCCATAATTAATTCATAGTCTGCCTCAGCTGTGGCTGGGGGAAAGGACATAAACAAGGAATGTGAGGTTGTGTTGTTTTCCCTTCTGTGACTTGTCTTCTGCCAGAAACCCAATGAAATGAAACTGAAGCTGGCCCTGCAGAGAACCTGATCCAAATGGACCTGCAGACAGCGGGGTCATTAAGCACATCTTTCCTAAATAAAAAATGAGTTGTCTGCAAGCTGCCTTGACGTGATCTACAAAGGCTGGAACAGAGAAAACCAGCACAGTGAGTTGTCAGATGTGACTGAAATCAATAACAGGAAAACAAACCTCGTCTGCTCCCCTTCTCCTTTATGTTCTCATAGTTCCTGTGTGGATAGACTACTTCAGATGAAACAGAAAGCTTTAAGCCCAAGTGCAGAAGCAGGATGATTTTCTGTGTGGCCCACTCAATGCCATACAACTGGGAAAATTAGACCTAATTATTTACTGATTTTAAGTTTATTTACATCACTCCATCTTTTCATCCAGCAAATGAGAAGCTGCAGGTGAAATTCCTGCAGATGTGAGTTGTAATCATAGCTTCTTAGAGGTTCAGTCACTTTAGCATGTGCTCTCACCTTTGTTGTCCACGCTAAGGGACTCAGAAAGTGACTAGATGTCTTCCTGTCTAGGTACTGGGATCAGAGATTATATCCAAAGCATGTAATGGATAACTGACCAAACCAGGCAAGCAGCAGTTTGAAACTCAGTTTGCTGTACTCAGCCCTGCATGTTCACTGGAAATAATCAGATGTCTATAAATCAAAGCTCTTGAGAACAACTGGTATGACTGCAACTACTGCTACTATGATGCTGCTCATCTTGATTGAGCCAGGGAGTTTCATCCATTCCCAATCATGCTCAGGTCCCACAGTGTGTATGTGGAACTAGTGATTAAAATAAGCACATGGTTGCTACCACAGGGTAATGTGAGCTCAGCTGGCTACTACAGTCATGCAAATTCCCAAAGAATTCCTTAACTGATACTGACATGATATCCACCACAGCCTCAAGAGAATAACTGCAGTCCATGTTCTGTCTGACACTTGCCTCATGTGTATATAACCCACAAAGAACCTTAATAAAACAAATGATGAGTGAAAAGACCTTGCCCTTCTCCAGAAACTTCCCCTGGTACAAATGACAGAGACCTTTCTGTCCCAGAAGAAGAACGAGGGCGGTCTGCACGTAATCTTTGCTCAGGAACAGCAAAAAGAACCTCTTGGTTTGGAGGACAAGGACGCTCGGTGAGTGTTTAATCCGTGGGAGCAGAGGACGTTTCTTTGGCAGCAGTTCTGCACTTTAGAGGAGCAGTTGGCACGTTTGCTAAAGGCAAATAGCTGAAGGCTGGCTGTATGCATGTCCCTCAAGGCTTGGCAAAAATGGTATGAACAGGCTCAGAAAGACTCTTACAGAAGCATGAAGCCTTACCATGCCCAGGTGAGGATAAAGGGCAGTAGCGTCATGACGCGCAGAGAAGTTTGCGCTGTGAGTATGTGTTGATGAAGGTGTAGAACATGTCAGGTCAGCCTACTCCTGTTGTCTTGCTACCTTGGACATTCCTGAGCTATTGATAGCTCACAGATACGTGCCCATCTCTGGAAAAGAAGACTGATCTTATGCATTGCTTCAAAGAGAAATTAAATCAGAATAGACTTCCACAACTCAATAAATTCTTAGCTCAGTGTGCAAGTACAAGTCCAACAGCAGAATAAAGGCCGCTTAGAGTTATTGCACAGAGTACACCAGCTACTGTGCCTGGCAGCCTAATGCCAGCGGCAAGGGCTCCGGCAGAACACCGTACGATTTTAAAGTCAGGCATCTAAGGAACACATGCAGGTCTACACAAAATAACAGTTGGAATTGATGTTGACAACACAGGGAAGAGATCTTAGAGTAACTCCTGACAGTCCTCTGTAGTCATTGTCTTAACATGTAGTAGCAACCACAAAGATCAACAGGATGCTGGGTACCATGAGGGACAAGACGAGTTAGAAAAAGGCAACTGAAACCACCAGTGAGATAGAACAGCTGCCTAATGAGGAAAGACTGAGCCCTCTTAGACCTTAGAGAAGGCTGAGGAGGAACTTGAATTTGCAGCTGTTTATTCACTAAGTGTTTATTCACTAAGTCTCATACCATCATAGAAGAATTAGAAGACTCTTGAAAAGAGAAAAGGTTCATTTAACAGACAGAAGTAAGCATTTACACATTAGGTAGTGGAGCTCTGACTACTGCTACCAAAGGCGGGTGTAGAAGTAGACAACAAAATCAGTTTAAGAAACAATGTTAGGCAGATTCACAGAGAAGTATTTCCTTAGGGCAAGTAAGAGAATAGGGAAGGGTGTGCTCTGTCGTATCACAAAAGTAGTGGTTACAGGTGCTGTGAAAGAAGGAGAGAAACAGGTCTAAGAAAATTTGCAAGCTTGTCCCCTTTCATGGAGTGATGTCTGCTGTTAGCCCTGTCCAAGGCAGAGCACTGTGCTAGTGAACAGGTTACCTGACCCTGGAGGTACTTATGTGGGTCTTCAGCTGGAATTTCTGGGGTAACAATTAATACAGATGAGTTGCAATGACAGAAAACTATGAAATTCTAGAATCTGTTTGAGGTCATTTTAGGGCATGATCATGATCCACGTGTGAATGAAAGCACCAGAAGAGATCCTCTGTGCTGAAAACAAGTCTTCATAGTATTCTCTCCTGTTCTGTGGTCTTCTCCATCACCGGTCTCTACTGCAAACACAGGGAACAGACTGTTCTGGTCTGTTTCCCCTTCTGATTACTTCCCACATGGACAACAGCATCATTGTATCTCCCCATCTTCCAAACAAAAGAAAGCTCCCAGTAAACAAATCCCAAAGGAAAACACAACCCAGCCCCACACAGGCTCATTCACAGAGGTGCTGATTTGCACAGCCTCAGCCAGAGTCTGAGCTGGAACAGAAGGAGCTTTTGTGAAGATTCTTAGAGGGACCATGCAGACCCTCTCCTTCATCACTTGAACCCCACCAGGTTCATGTCACAGTAACGATCCTTCTCTTCTCTGTTGCTGTTATGGAAAGATGTCCCCTCTGACACAAGTAATGTGGGAAAGAGTTAAGCTGTACAAGGCATCTTGACATTAGTGCTATTTCCTTCAACACTACACTAGTGGTAAATGAAAAGGATCTAACTGCCACAGATGAGGCTGTGAAGTGTTTGTACAGACCTACAGTACAGTCCTCACACGAGTGTTTGTGTTGTTTATGTTTGTGTCTGTCTCTGGCTGAGCATCTTAGTTACTTCAGCCATGCAGGGAATTCCTGCCTCACAGCTGTATAAGCAGTGAAAATCAGGGTGACTAATGGACTAATCTCTTCCCGTGTTAGTTTATGGTAAGAGGGTTGGTCAATTCTGCTGGCCTAGTGTGGGCTGGAAAAGACTGACGTGGTGATTTTAAGCAGTGTTGAGCATAGTTAGTTTGTCTGTAGAGGCTCTAGATAGTGCTGCGAGGTGCCCAGAGAGCAGCTCGCTCATTGTTTTATGGCCTCTGCATCTAGTGCTGTGTTGTACTGGTGCAAGAGTGTTGACAGAATAACTTCACAGAAGAATCAGTCATTTCTCTACATAGATAAATGCTGCTGGCTCTTTGATGGAAAGGCTTCTCTGATAAAGCAGGATTGAGGAGACATGAAAACGTGCAGGTTCACGGAGGGAGACCCTCACAGAGCAACAGCATGCCTGCACAAGATTTCTCTGTCCTGACCTAACGATGGACAAGTGATTCCAATCTTCTCTCTGTAATGAATTCAGTGAACTCTTTGTGTAACTGGTGATGACATCCAGCTGACAAGAATTGTTAGTCAAAATGATGCTGGTGACTAAGACACATGAGGTATTAAGGAGAGCAAGATGATTGTCTCCTCTTGCTCATGAGGAGTAGCATGAGCAGCCGGAGCTCTGTGGCTGCTGGGAGGTGGTTACTGAGTCCTGGGGAAGCCTTGGGCTTTTGGAGGCAGACTCCCGGAGAATGAGCGTGGGATCATACAGTGGACATGTCGTGGATTTAGTCTGTAAGTTTATCTTGTCTTTTCTGTTTCCTAGGCTTCCTTAGCCTGATAAAACAGTGCTGCATTCCCATAGAAAAATCTGCTCTTTTCTGGGCAGAACAAGGAAGGGAAAAACAATTTGGCAGAAGAATCTGGGCAACAGCTCAGGGAGAAAGCCTTGAAGAAGATGCCTTAGAAGGCTGATTGGAAAATGGTGTACAGAGTTTGAGAGGCGCTGGGGTTGTTGATCACCATCATTTCTGATGTAATTAGCAATCTGTCCCACTCTGATGGAGGCAAGCAAAAAGAAATGCTGCTGTGACTGATCAACAACTCCATGACACTGGTCAGAGGGGGCAGGCAGAGGCAGTCAGCACATGTAATGTAGGGAAGAAAGCGTTGTGCTGCTTCTGACTGCAGCTATTGCAAAGGTGAATTCAGATCAACACAGAAGGGGACCAGTGGAAGGGTTTTGTTTTAGATCAGATGTCTCTACCGGCTGAGTGGATCAACAGGCTGTATAAAGAATTTATTTCTTCATTTATTGTTCTCCTCACATCACTCAGAAATGCAAATGCTTTCCTGAGAGAGCCAGACCAGTGTGGAGGAAGTCTAGGTGTTGCTCAATAAAGTATAAAACCAGAATAGCCAGCAGGAATGAACTTTGATGATAGGAGCTGGATTCTACTTAAATGTTTCCTCCTGGTGCCTGGGAACGCCCAGGGCCATGGCAGTGACTATATAAGGACCAGTAATAGGAGCTACATTTACCCTGTGGTTCAGCTGACTGTGGAATTGCTGTGTTCTGCTTGCGTCATGATTTCATTATGTTGTCAGATCCCTCTGCTGAATCAAAACCCAGTGTAATGTGAAATACCTTCAAGTAAGTATTTTGGGGATTAAACATTAAAGCATTCTCTTGTGGAATGTCTGAAAGAAGCTGCTCCGAGGGTGACAGGTTCTGACAGGGCGCACAGGATAAAAAAGAGTTATTTCCAAAGTCTGTTTTCCAGCTCCTGTAGACACAAGTCAGTCTGGGGGCTGAAGAAGAAGAGAGGGAAGTCAGTGTAAATGCCAGCATGTTGAGATGTTATTTCTTGATGTTGCTTTGTGCTCAAACTCCTCTTACACCAGTCAGTGCTGTGCACTGCACCTGAGAGAATAGCTCTCTGAAATACAAAGATACAAAGGTCAGCTACGCTTTACACACGCAGCTGCTTTTCCTTTGCCACTAGGTGCTCCCAGAACCATGGGAATGCTAACTTTAAAACCAATAAAGTAACTTGCAGGAAAGCGTAGGCAGACAGAAATCTTGCTGGCAACAATTATTTGTGCCATAGGCTCTATAGATGATCCAACAATGCAATAGAGCTTTAGGGTTTGACAAGTTATGGAGCTTTACAGTGGGTTCTAAAAGTAGCTAAATGAAACGTTCCTTTCTCTATTCCTACTGCATCTTGAAATAGTCCACTGTGGAATCATTAAGGTTGAAAGAGACTGTATTTGTTCTTTTGCCTGAAAACAGCAGTGTGTATGAATGCTTGTGCATCTGGGTTGGTTCTGTTCAGTCAGAGCTCTGTATGGGATCAGCTGAAAAAGAGATCACTCCTCCTGAAGAGAAGCTTCCGTTAGAGACCTGATTCAAGGCAGTGTGTGTAAGGCTTTGCAGGGACAGGAGAGCCAAAGACGCACAATACGAAAGTGTTGGCCTCTATGACACGTTGTCTCATTGGAAATGGTTGCTACTTGTTGTATTTTGCTGAGTGGTGGATGGTGGTAGAGGTGGCAGAAAGGCCTCTTACTAAGAGCTACACTTACAGGACTATTCACGTGTTAGCCAGGGCCTGTTCTTTCCACTGGTTCAAAACCTTCTGTTTGATAGGAACACTAACAGCAGTAACACACTGAGGAGAGCCCCATGGGAAGTCTCTGAAGCCGTGATCAGCACTGAACACTTACACTCTTTGGGAAGAGTCTTTAAGGTTTCCCTTGCTCTGCAGGGCCGATTTCATTAATACTTTGCTATCATCTTCCTTACCACGGCAGGGAATAGTGAAGTTTTTCAGAACCATCAGATGAGGAGTGTGAGGAGAAGACATGATTGATTTGCTGCGAGCAGCATTTTATGTCTTCAGCTGTGACGGCCAGAAAGCACAGTCACTGCAAAGTAAACATTTGTATGTCTAGAGACAGAGAATAGACCGCTAATCCGTGCAGTCCATCAATCAAGAGAACAGCTACTTCACAAATCTTTGTGCTTAAAAACATGAAGGGCTAAGATAGTGGCTGCACTTGGATTTGTAGGCCTTAGCTTTTCACTTCACGGTGGATTAAGAAAACCCCAAACCCAAGAACTTTCTCACCTGATGCTCTACACCAGCACTGTGTATCAATAAAGGAGTTGAGAGGTCTTATTCCAGGAGTTCTGTGGTCAAACTAATGCTTTCTTGTGAGATCAGTTTCTTTCTCTACAGAACAAAGCAGTTCCTGACCCTCTCACAATTGTACTTTGGTCTTACATTCTCCTTGTCTCGAGTCCACTAAGCAGCTGCATCCTTTCTTCCTCTTGCATCTCTCTGTGGTGTGGGAATTGGTGTTGGACGGTGGGCTGGAGTTAGGGTTAGGAGGGACCAGTGGTAGGGAGGGAGGTCTGGAGAAGACAGTGCTGGGGCTGTGCTGTGGGTCTTGCAGGCTCGGTGATCCAACATTACTCAGACCAGCTGAGCTGTTCCTGTCTTCTCCCTCCAGCAGCCTGTTCTGTTAGAGCCATCAAGGAATGGTAAATGACAGTAGGTTGGGAGCTCAAGGAGATGTAGAGTTCTAACTTGTCTGGCTGTATGGGACAGGCAGAGGGGGGCTGGTGTTATCTCACTGCCTTTGTGCAATGTTTTGGTTTGGGGTTTGTTTGTTGTTTTTAGAGACTACAAAACAGTTGACTTAGCTCCAAGGAAACTCAATGCTTTTTTTCTTAGGTCAAGAAACATTGCTGCACACCTTCTCTTCACTACTCAGTGTTGCTTCTCTGTCCACAAGTACTGGCAAATTGGAAGGAACTATTAAAATGATAGTTAATTAGTTTAAAAGTTGTTCTCCCAGGACATTAACTATCCCATATCAGACGTGGAGATTCTCCCTGACTCTCTTCTTCCTGTTTGTGTTTGTAAAAACATTTTGTGTTGTCCTTCATTGCAGAGGCCAGACTGAGCTCTAGCTGGGTTTTTGCCTTTCCAATTTCCTCTCTGCATGCCCCAGTTAGATCCTTGGGTTATTCCTGAGTAGCCTACCAAGTAAAACAATTTTAATCTAATTGTGTTTAGATTTTTGACTGTTTCGTCTGCCACCAACTCATCATAAACAGAGACTTCTTCTAATGCTTAAGGATCTGAATAATGTTTATAAATATTAGGAGGTTGGGTGTCAGGAGGATGGAGCCAGGCTCTGCTCAGGGGCACCCAGTGACAGGACAAGGGGTAGCAGGTGTGAGCTGGAGCAGAGGAGGTTCCACATCAATGTGAGAAGGACCTTCCTCCCAGTGAGGATGACAGAGCCCTGGCAGGGGCTGCCCAAGGGGGTTGTGGAGTCTCCTCCTGTGGAGACGTTTCAAACCCTCCTGGCCATGTTCCTGTGCAACTGGATCTAGGGGATCCTGCTGTGGTGGGGGGATTGGGACTGGATGATCTTTTGAGATCCCTTCCAATCCCTAATGTTCTGTGATTCTGTGAATAAGATGACATATTTATCATTGTAGTTGCTTTAATGATGCATAAGATTTGGTGCTCAAGACTTATGAATATTAACTGATTATTAATGAAATGGGATATGAAATGAATTGTATTACAGTGTTTCTGATTCTAAGTTAATTGAACTTAAAGAGCTAAGAAATATGAATTCTGGACGAATGTTCCAAGTGTAGACAGCCTTGCATCTATGTATTTATCTGAATAGCTGGTCACAGCTAGCTGTAGTGAACAATGAATTCAATAGGTTACTTTTGTTTTTAAAAATTGACTATTTACAAATATCTTTCAGGAGTGGGAGTGAAAATAAACCCTATATTTTTGAAGACAGTAACCAGCTGTGTTGCTGTGCTTGTCTTCAATTTCTGTGTGCATCAAAGGGCCAAAGGGGGTAACTAAAATGTATTTGCAATGTTCAGAAAGCGAGATTCTGTGGCTACCACTTCACTAAACACAAACATCCTCTCTCATATACACAGCATCAAACAGCACTAAAAACATTCCTTGGAAAGTGGACAGGAGAAATTAAAGCAGCTCAAAGTAATTTAGTGTCAGGTCTGCAGCTTTAGAAAGAGAAATCAATCGCTAACACATCCCCAGTGTCCCACTAACTGGGTCTATATAGAGAAAAACCAAACAAGATCAAATGCTCAGAATATTAAACTTCAGTCTTGATTTTAACATGTGATTCCAGCCAAAGTTAAATGTCTAATAGCCTCTTGCTAAGAAGCTAATACAAAATACAGGGCTACTAACTGAAGCACTGGAAAAGATTTGTTCACTTGACTGACTGCTGTGGGATCTGAAGGATTTGGAACGTGTAGAAATTGACTGATTATGGACACTTGAACGCAAAAGAAAATAAACCTCAGGGATTTTCCTGATGAAAATGATCTGTGGAGGACTGTCAGCACAGAGTGACTGATCACTGAATTTACATGTAAAATGTACCTTAGCCCTGAAGAGGTGAAGGTATTTACTTATTAAACAGAAATTGCAAGATGACAAATGTGGGCAGTGTCTGTGCTGCACACCTAGCATGTCCTGAAGTATAAGAATGCTCGATCCCAACACTCATTAAACTGCACATCTGTACATGGGGAGGCCGGCCTGGCTGAAATAGGAGATCATGAACAAGCTCCAATGAATAAAAGATGTATGCTGGAGATTCGGATGAGGACGAGCTGCAAAGGGGGAACTTAGAAATGTGGCCTGAGCTTGCAGGGGTGGTGTCAGGAAAGCCAAAGCTCAGTTAGAATTGAAATGGCAAGGGGTGTTGCAAGCAAGAAGAACTTCTGCTCCTGTGTGAGCAGGAAAAGAATAAATAAGAAGTTGATCTCAGTAATACAGAGGAGACAGGCAGATATTCAGTGCTGCCTTTGCCTCTACATTCACTGTAAGAGCTCCTGGACTACTGTGTCTAGACAGAGCTCCAATAGAGGAATAACCAGCAGTGGAAACTGATCAAGTTGGATCTCTCCACTCCTGTTTAAATGGTGCACAGTGTGAGGAAATTCCCAATGGCTGCAGACAGGAAAGTGGTGATAGAGGGAACTACAAGCCAGGCAGGTTCTCTTTGGCCAGGAAAGGGTCTTAAACATGAGTTAAGGGTAGTTCTTTGCAATAAAATGATGTCTGTGTCCATTTTGTATTGGTGCAACATTAGTACATTTCTTAGCATCTTTAAACAAGTCTTGATGTTTTGGATTTTGACACCCTAGTCTGAAATCCTTGGGTGTAGTGGATTTCTGACAGAAGTAGCTTAGATAAACCATTTGCTTTAATAAGTCTTTTCAACACAGACTTTTCCACACTTGCCTCACCACAAACTGAATGTCAGGCTGTTTGCAGAAGGTGCCATGTTGTGTTTTCCTGTGATGTGTGTGCAAAATTCGGTATGGGAGGAGAAAGTGGGCCAGCAACGCCTTTCATTTGTGCCTGTAGGCAGAGAATATATTCCGAGGTAATCTGTGCAGCCTGCTAATTTCATCATGTCAGAGCTGCTCAAACTCTTGTCAAATAGGGTCCAAGCTCACGCTGTGACAGCAGTGCATTGGATCAGTTTGGAGCAGCTGACGCCCACTCTGTGGACAGCTGTTGTAAGGTACTGTCGCATCTTGCCAGGAATTAGGAGTTCAAAATAGGCAATAAAGCATGAAACTAGAGATATTGTCTGCTAACTGTATGTTCAGAAATGCCCTGTAACACTCATCGCTCCTTTTCCTTCTACAAACCTTATTTTACTTGGTGGTTGTTTTTTCCCCTCTCAGCAAAGTGCTGTTATTCACATACCCCGGGTGACCACTGGGGCTTTTTCCACCCTTCTTTGATGTTTTACCCTCAACTTACATGAGCTGCGATAACCCAAGTCACGCAACGTGACTACTGACACTGGATGAGATGAGCAACCCTCCACAGGGACTATCAAAAGGTGTTGTGGGGGTGTGCTCTAACAGATATCTGAAAGATCTATTTTAATACCCATTTAGAAGCTGATAGCTTTAAGAAAAGCTAATATCTGCATGAGTTATGGAAGTGCTCTTCGTTTGTTTCTCTGCTGTCCATCCATTCAGTCAGGTGTTTAAGCTTTAAATGAGAAAAAGTCAGGCTGGCATGTCCAAAGCAAGAGAACAACTTCTATAGCAACAACTTCAAGAAAGAATGATTTCTGAAATGATCAAGTCTCAGAAATGAAATGGGACAGCTGGAGACACTTTACAGTCTAATACTGGTGACATGAGATAACTCTGGAGGCACATGGAAGTCATTTTGGGAAACAAGAAAAGGGAGGGAGTGGGAACAGGCCAGAATGGATCTACCCAGCGTAAATCAAACCTGACCAATGTGATTGCTTCCCCTGAAGAGACACCTAGGTCTGTGGTCCAAGGGTGAGAAGCAGATGCATGATGGCATCAATTCATAGACTCATTAGGGATTGGAAAGGACCTCGAAAGATCATCTAGTCCAATCCAATTGTTTCAATGACGAGCGAAGTCAGTGTTTTATCTGTTTCTGTGTGAATTTCCTTGTCTCTCTCCTCGCTTACATCAGTTACCCTTAAGATTTGTACTTTTCATATCTTTCACAGGGCAAAACAGCCTGTGTATTTATGCTTATGGGTATAAACTCCCATGACGTTGACTAATGGGTGATTGTATTTCCTGTGCAGTGTATTGTGCTCTCTGTAATGTCAGTCATTATTCTAGCTGACACGGTTGGCATTTTCAGATTGATGTGTTTAAAATTAATGAGGCATTGCTTTTCTCAGTGAAGAAGCTAATAAAGAAAGCTTTCCCCCGTGAATTATGTAGGTGAATTAATCCAAATCAACTGAATTTTCAGAGATTTGTGATTATGTATTTTTTTTCCTCTCTAACACTGCATCCCTGACATTTAGAGGCTGACAGAGCTGCAGTGACTGGAATGGTACCTTTTCAGGAAAACATCTTTTTTAAAGAGTAAGCAAAATGGTGTCATTTTCAAGGAAGGAAGAGCTTAGTGACAGGCATCAGCTTTCTGGTGTAAAAAAACCAGTTTGTGTATATATAATATTTCGGAGCTCAACTATCTACCTAATTGAATCTGGTTTGGAAAGCTAAAAACATTAGGTAAAAATTAGGTTCAATTCTATGCTAGTGTGTAGCACTGGCTTGCTCCTAACAAGCACCTACAGAATTATCACCAGGAAATAGGACAAGTTCCTTCTGATAATGCTCAAAGCAGGCTGCTCTTAACTGCAAGCGCTCAATGGGTTCGTTAGCTGGACGCAGTGCTGTTAGATACAGCTCGAAGTCTCTGGCTAGGAGCTGGCTGAGGGCAAGTATGCCTGACAGACATGTTTTCTTTACCCACACAAATATGCTGACAGCTTTCACAGAAATAGCTGGTTACACATGGATCGGTTCTATGCCCGTGTATAGGCGTACATACCTATGCACACTGGCAAGTACACGTTTGACTGTTTGGGATGATAGTGTTTAGCTTTTAACGATTCATGCAGAAATGCCACTGATCTGAAGTGAAAGGGTGAACTGTTTAGCCAATATATTTGCATATGAAATGATTTCCACATATATTGCCCCAGTATGGACTGGCACACACATCAGGCTTGTGATAAAGCAAGTAAATGTGTTTTTTTAATGCACAGAGCTTCCCGCAGAGATGTGAAGGGTGACTAACACTTGATTGACTGTATTACATGTGTGGCAACTTGCTCTTGAGAGAGAAAAGCAAACTAAGTTACTTCAGTTCTCATTTTCTTGTCACCTTCTACAGCGTCCAGAAATGCTGACAAGTTATTTCACAGTTTACTGGGAAGGGACTGGAAGAACTGATGCAGAAATAACAGTAGGATCTGTGTCTGAAGGGCTGCAACATCCAAGTGCAGTGTCCGTACAGAAAGTTCGCTCATCAGTATGGTTCTTAGTTCTGTCGGTGTACAGTAAGTAACAGTTGAGAGCTCTAATCCGCTGAGCTAACTGTGTAATGAATTAGCATCCAAAAAGGATTACAGGCTTAAATTCCATCAGGTGTCCCACTGAATTCCTGTGTGAACATCCACGAGCACAGCACTACAAAAACTCCTTTTACAATGTTGGATTCTTTAGAGTTTCCCTCTAAACTATCCAGGCATTTTGAACACTAGCTGGCACCTACAAACCATCTCCTGTTTTTTAAACTGTTTTATTCCTGAAAGCCGGTGATGACTCTCTAAATGGTGTTTGTACAGCTGCCAGTGTGAGTGCAGAAGAACTCTCTTAACAGTTGCCTATTAAGTTTACACAACTTTAGATGATCCCGTTCACTGAAACAACATCTGGGCTACTACCTTCCTGCTTAGCTCTGCCACACTCTTTAGGGCAGTGGTGTGAATAGCAAATACTTTTCTTCTAGGGATGAAGTTATTTATCTTTGTTGCTCTGCTTGTGTAATTATGCACCTTTGGAAACCTATTGCACTGGTTTTGGAAGGGAATGTGGGCGATGCAGTACTCTCACCACAAGTATGGAAACAACAACAGTGGAACTGAGAATGATTGCAGTGATAATGTTCACACACACTCCTAATCTTCCTACCAACACACCAAATAAGCAAAACACAGCAAAAAGAGTTGGGAGCGTTTACTTTTACTACAAGCGTCATCACTCCTCCCCATCTTACTTTCGCTGCCTTTTATTATTCTTCAGCCATTCTGAGTTCAAATCATGAGCAAATTTAAAGAGGTGTCCATCTCATTCAGACTGTAGAATTCCTGTTTTGGGTCACCTCTTGCTGAATGTCAGCTGTGAGAGAGTGTGAGTGGTTCAGCTATGGAAATGCGCACTCAGAGCTCATATAATTATAATGGTAGAGAAAGCTCCACAAGACACAAATCTATAGAAACCCACACGTTTGGTTCCCCCACTCTGCGATTTACTTGTCAGCCCTGTGCAGGGTTCCTGTTCTTAGTAAAGAAAGGTCTGAGATGTCAGTTTTTACATCCAGCGAAAGGGAAATTTGAGAGGATCTGTCAAGGAATTCTGAGCATTTTATTGCAGAAATAGTATTAATATTGATTAACAGGAGTTAATAAATCCCTGCCCTGCTGAAGTAACTTCTGACAGCACATACACTCTTTACAGATGACAGATAAAGGTACAAGCACAGTGTACTCCCCTTATCCAGCCTGCCCCGGTAACTGCAAAGGACCCCAGGAATTCTGACCTGCACTAATAATTTAACAGCACTGCAAGGTACAGCACCATGAGTGGTGAGAGAAGCAGAGAGAAGAGCGGGTATCTGCAGAGCTCCTGGCACAGATCAAGTCAAGTTGAAACTGACTCAGTGCTATGGCAGGCTGAGGTTTTCTTTGCAGACATGCTGCAGATACTGACCACTCAGGCCTGAAATTCTGATCCAAGTGCCGGTGTGAGCTGACAATTACTGTCTGTGGGAGGTTTATCTTTAGGAGAAGTATCATATCCTCCATGGGTAGATGTGCTATCCTGTAGATAAATTGCCCAAATTGCTTTCAGACCACTAGTTGAGACCCAAGTTCTATTGAATCTCCCAAAGATTATTCATGTTCCTAAGCAAACGAAAATATTTCTCATATTTTTCCCCATCCTTGTTTTCCCCATCTCAGACAGTGATAAACAGTGCAGTTTGTCAGCAGAACACAAGTGTCATCCATAACAAATTTGTGTATAAGTTTCTAGTAAATGTTGATATTGAATTGTATGAAATGCAAGATGCAGTTGAATGTACATTAGCTCTTCTCTACTTGAGGAATGTTCATGTCTGTTTGTTCTCAAACCTCACGGTTAACATCACTTCTCAAAACCCATAGTCATATTGCTGTTGACTTAATACATCCCTTCAACACCAAATGCATATGAAAATAACTATCTTTGCATTCTTGATGTTTACAAACCATGTAAAGTGTTTTCCATAATCAGTGGCAGAGCACAAACTTGAGTAACATTGTACTAGAGAAATCACTTTTTGAAGAAGGATGGGAAAACTTAAGGTTTTTTACATACATGCAAACCTCTCTATTACTATTTGTAAAACTAACTACAGAAAAGTAGAACATTTTCCTGCTCCTAAGCGTCCTTTCAGCATGTGTTCAACAGAATCTGTTCATATTGTGGTTTAGTGCGGTACCTATCCAGTCAGTAAGTGTATTGACGCATTAAATACATTTGACTTTTAGTTTTGATGTTTTCTCCTCACCTGCTTCCCTTCTTCTTGTGGGGTGCCCTTTATATGGGTAACAGCACAGGTGCAGGGCATTTACAACAGCGTGCAGCAATGAACTTTCCTAAATGATACGCGAGTGTGCAAAAGCCGCAGGCTAGTTTCTTGTTCTACAGCAGGTGAGTAGAGCTTTAAATGACATTGAAAGGGATTGGTTTTGAGCTGTTTACTGTGTTATGACACCTCTGCCACAAGGAACAAATGAAAGAAGGTATGTTTCACCACATGGTGAGTGCCATGCTGTCTAATTCTAGGTGCTTTCTGTTACGGTCTTTCAGGAACATTCTCCTCCATTAAACTTACAATGAAGTCTGCAACCAAAACACTTGACAAATGACAAGACATCTTTCTGCACCCTGTCGCAATGCCTGGTTTGTAATGACTATTGCCTAACATATTTTTTCTCACTGTGGGAAGGGTGACTTTCCTCACAGTATCACTACACTAACAACAGCTTTTTTTCCCCTGATCTTCAGCAAAGAATTCTTTAGTAACCTCGGGTTTTCTAGTTATTTAGGTTGGGGTTTTTTAGACCTATTAGACAGGAATTCTGACCTTTTTACAGCTGGTTGTTGAAAAGATTGATCAGCGGTAGATTATTTGTTATTGGGAACCCCAGATGGTACTGAGAAGCCCTTGTGCTATGGGATTTATGAAACACACCCATTGTTTGTTACCTGTCAGGTACCCATGTCCTGCAACTGCAGAGGGCCATCTGATAGGCAGATCTGAACACGTCTGCATACACTGTAACTTGCCTGTAGCAGCAAAATGCCGAACATTTTCTGCTCCTGCTATTCAGGCCATCAAAGCTGGTGGTGCNTTCGGGGCTTTTTAAGGTTAACTCACCGCTCTGACGGTCCCAGGCGGAGAAGGCCGTGCTCGGTGCCGCTGTGTCACCCGATGCAGGGCGGAATCCACCTCGCAGTGCAGGCCGGAGAAAGGCCTTCTGCTGGCACAGCTCCGTAGCTCTAGCCACAGACGAAAAGCATTAGCCAGAGCTGGATCTGGCAGGCAGGACTGGAACTGCCCCCATTCAGCTGGGGGGGCTTGGGCCTGGGCCTGGGCCCGGGCCCGGGCCCGGGCCTGGGCCGGCTGGTCACCCCACAGAGCTCCAGGAGAAAGCGCGACTGCTGACCCCTGAGCAGTCTATCAGAGTGTAAGGTAGATGGGAACGCCGCTGACACTTCCCTCTAAACCAGCCACAAACCCCCTTTCAAAGCTTCCTCCGACCCCGAATCCTGGGTTTCAGCCCTGGGTGTTGGTGGCTCCTGCAGCGGCTGGAGGCTCTTGTTTACACGAGTGGCTGATTAAGGAAGGATAACCGAAGCTGATGGCTCTTGACGACTCTGCCTCCCTGAGCATGAAAGACTGCTGTCTGGGGTGAGTGGTTTCTTTCTGCCACCTTTACAGTCCAAAATGTAAGAGATTATTTTGGGAAAAGGAAAGTAGACGAAAGGTGACACCAAAGCCTTGTTTATCTTAACCCAGCACACAAGCTGGTTAAGAAATGCAGACCTGGATTGTCTGTTTTCAGGCAGTAATGAGTTTCCTGGAGTGATAGGAGCCGTATGCTGCAAATGCAGCCTAGGTAGCAGAACTCAGATGTTAACGTTATTAATTAATACTATCCAGTTGTTAATCCTAATTTAAAATGCTAGGTCATTTCTCACTGCAGTGAGGAACACTGACAGTTTTCCCGTGGCAGGCTGTTCTGATGAAGCAGCAACTTTGTGATCACTCTTGTTTCCATGTATTTAAGGCAGTTGCAGCTATTCCAGAAGTATGCTGGATAAACTACCTCCGGCAATACTTCATGTTTAACACTTGGAATTCATTAGAGGAGTGGAAACTTGTGTATTTAATGTGTTTATGTTCTTGTTCGCAAGGCTGGTGTCATTTGAACTTTGCCTGGTTTTGGTGGTTTGGTTGTGGCTGATACTTCCGAACACTGGGCTGATAGGAGTTGTCAGGGCAGACTGCCTGACTGTCACCAGATGCACAAAAGACTTGTTAGCAGGCTAACCTGGAAGTCCAGTTCAGGAATATGCTTAAAACATAGAATCATAGAATCATTAGGGATTGGAATGGACCTCGAAAAATCATCCACCCCAATCCCCCTGACACAGCAGGATCACCTACACCAAGTCGCACAGGAACACATCCAGGCGGGTCTTAAACATCTCCAGTGAAGGAGACTCCACAACCACCCTGGGCAGCCTGTTCCGGTGCTCCATCACCCTCACTGTGAAGAAGTTCCTTCTTATATTGATGTGGAACCTTCTATGTTCCAGCTTGCAACCATTGCCGCTCGTCCTATCACTATATGATACTGAGAAGAGCCTGGCTCCATCCAAGCTCTAACCTCTGTGACCTGTAAGATGCTTTGCGGTTGCATGTAAGGAACAGTGCAATTCTGGTTCTCATTTCATAATGCTGTAGAAATATACAAAGATAAGATGCTGAGCTCTTTGGCCTGTTGTGTGTTGTTATTTTGGCATTGGTCCCTAACTAATATGCCAGTGCAACAGGACATAAAATGCTGTCAACATGATTTGACAAGCCTGGGAAGTGTTAAAAACAGTATCTTAGTGCACAAGACATTTGTTGTAAATACATTTCCAAGGGATTATTCAAATATGTTCGCCACCCTATTTGCACAGTTCATAGGAGTTGGTGAGCACAGCAGCGTCACAATGTTTGTTTCCAGCAGCTCTGAGCTGGCAGTGAGCACAGGACTACTGGGAGGAAGTAGCAGAGGATCTGTGACTGATTTCTCTTTACCTCCTTGACTCTGTATTTTTAGTTTGCATACTAATGACCCATGGCCTTGGTCTCGATTAGATCATCTGACAGTTATGAAAATATATGAATTCTAATTGCAGAGAAGTTTTTAAACTGGTGTTACACTTGTTTGTTGTCCATGTTACAACAAAGCTGTTCTGATGGTACCTCTGTGAGATGTTCTGCCTTTCCCTGCAGCCTGCAAGTTTTCGTGCAGCTGGGCAGGCAACTAGAGGTCTGCCTGTCAGACTGTCCAAGAACCCTCAGTTACAGTTACAGACACAATTCTCATCTAACAACATGTCTGCTGTCAGAGTAGTGATGCCCTCTGCACGGAAGGGTAAGATTACAAGTGAGTTTGTTAATCGTTGTGGATAATTGCGAGCTGCATTTTGAACTCGCTTCAAATTCACTTCGTGCCGGTGTAACCCTGCAAAATTCAACAGTGTGGAACCAGTCTGTTCCAGCTAATACCGCCTCTCTGGGTATATGTTATATATATATATATATATATAGCAAAAGAAGGTCAGCAGGAAGCCAGAATTACCTGCTTTCTGAAAGAATTTCCTTTATCATGACTTTCAGTTTCCTTTCATATCTTTTGTAAATCGATATTTTTCCTCAGTAGCACCATGTTATCAGCTACTTGTTGTGATTGTTAGTCTCCACAGCAAATACTGAAGTTCATGTTCCCAGTGGACACACATTAGGACATGTTAGTTATAATTATGATCAGAATTTCAGTGGGTTATGTCCTGCTTTCAGCAGAATTTGGGTTTGAGCCTAATAATCAGAACTGTCATGTTCAGGGAGTTTGAAGAATTGTGATCTTTTTTCCCAGTGTTTAATTACCTTTGAGGTTTGGTGTTTTTGAATCAGTCTTTTCTAAAACTTTGCAACCATCGTGACTGAAAGCTGGGGAGAAAGGCAGAATCTTCCTGATCATGACTGGGAAGAAGAGCAGAAAATCCTGATTCCTTCATTGTAGTTGACAAAAATAGACCAGAATCCACAGAATCCTGTTGTGCCAATAGCAGTAGCAGATTCTTAAACTGACAGGGAAATCACTTCCAAAAGAACAAGTGTTCTTATTTCCATCATGTTGCTGCAGCGGTACCTGATAAAAGCATGTGATTCTATTACCTTTTGAATTTGCCCCTTTTCTTTAGCTGATATCTATCACTTCATTGCCTTTATTGTCGATGCCATTAGTGAGACAAACAGGAGCCTCATGTTGTTGTCTGAATGTCTCCTTTTCATGAATTAGTTTTGGTAGAACTCAATCCTAACAATTTTTGCTTGTGAGTGTTTCACAGTCTGCATTAATTAAGAAAATGGGGCTCTAATTACTGAAGTTACCCACATCCTACCAGTTTGAACATCACAGGAATTATTCAGATCCTAAGAGAGTCGGGCAGCTTTTCCAATGCTGCATTATACATGCAACGCTAAATGCCATGAAAGACTTGACTAAAATATTAAAGCAGCTCAGCTGGAAAACCTCGTGTGTCTCTCTGTAAGGAGCTTTGCTTACAGACAGAATTAATTTGGGTGAATTTTCACAAAAGTCTTCACTTTTGATGGTTTCTGTGTTCCGTTTTGCAGCTCCTCAGGTGAGCAGCTTGCTACCCACCAAGTACTGGTTTCCATCAGAAACACCCAGTGTCAGCCTCATTTGATTTTTTTTGTGTGTATAAATTTCAAATGCTAGATTCAGATCTCTGCAGAAACATAAAAGAGGAGAAAAGAACCTGTTCTTAGGGAATTGCATTTCTCAGAACAGTAAATTCTTCAATACTGAAAAATGTAGGTGATCTTGGCAGCCTGTATCACAGAATCCCAGAACATTAGGGATTGGAAGGGACCTCAAAACATCATCCAGTCCAGTCCCCCTGCCACAGCAGTCTCCCCTAGATCCAGTTGCACAGGAACATGTCCAGGCAGGTTTGAAATGTCTCCAGAGAAGGAGACTCCACAACCCCCGCAGGCAGCCCCTGCCAGGGCTCTGGCACCCTCACTGGGAAGAGGGTCCTTCTCACCTTGATGTGGAACCTCCTGTGTTCCAGCTCATACCCATTGCCCCTTCTGTATCTGACTGTAGCTAGTGTTTTAATAGTGGACTCTTTCTTTCTGTGTAATGCCTGCATTTAAAAAGAAAGCAAATAACATGTGACAGTTATATAAAGACTACACAATGACACCTACGTTTGCTATTAGTCTGTTTTGGATTGTGTTGGTGTATTCTGTGTGGGGTGATTAACTTGGATTGTGCTGTTGGTACTGTCTCAGGTCCTGCAGCACCACATTGCTGAAGGGGGGACACTTTTGGAGCACAGCAGGAAGACCAGCTTCCTTCTTATGGAGGAATTAAAGAGGTGAGGGAGAGTGAAAGGCAAGAAGCTTCAGGCACCAAGGCAGCATGCTGTCCGGGGCTGTTTGGCCTTTGGCACGGTTACCAAAACTGGGCACAATATGGAGCCTGTTAGTACCTCTGCTGCTATGGCTTTTGTTCATGAAACACAAAGGTGATCCTGATACTCGATTCCTAATGAAGTTTTCTTACCTCTGTGGCTAAAAGTATAGGCAGGAGGGCCATGAACTCTGTGCTCTCTCTGTGGCTCTCTCGCATCACATGGAAAATCAAATAGAGCCAGTTTTCTCCACATTTCTCCCATTACCAGTTGACCTTTGTGCATTTTCAGAAAGATCTGTTTATCCCTGGATTTAATATTCCGTGGATGGCACAATCTTTCACCTTATTTAACCTCAGTCCCTACCTTGCTAAGGGATTCTAGTTTTTCATATAGCTGTTATTTTTGCGTTCCTACGCTATTTGATTTTGGTGTTTCGTGTTCCATTTTGTAAGACTTTAATAGATTTTGCCACCTGCTCCTGACCAGAGCAGCCATTCATAGCCCCTTTGACAGCTTGGTGCCTCAATGAGCTTCAAGCAGCGAAAGAGAACTACACAGACTTTAAAATAGTTTTTACCCTGCTACCTTAGGGCAAATTTGTACATCAGTATTTTATTCAGAATGAAGGTTATGGAGGGTTAAGTGCCAGCTGCAGGTGAGCAAGGATCAAACTGTTCTCTTAAAGCAGAGTGAACCTTCCTTGTGTCTGTGGTGAAGTCTTATCCCTTGAATAACTAAAGTTACTGATGAATGTGACGACACCTAGCAAGTAGTAAGACTACTGTTATCCCCTGTGAACAACTATCTTTTGGAATCTCTAGGGGCAAGAAGCAGGTGTCTCAACAGACACAAACAAAAAAGCAAAGCAGAAACATGAAACAGCTGACTGAAGCCCAAGTACTGAGGGATTCAAGGAGGAAGTGTTCCATGACTTATGTGATGCTGTAAAGAGACTGAGTGTAGAATTAGTCTTTTGTGCTCTTGGATGGGTTCATAATGTGACCAGCAGGACTGGAGAGGTGATCATCCCTGTTTTTAGCACTGAAGCCTCCCCTCAAATATTGTATTCAGTTTTGAGCACCTCAATACACGGAGGACGTTGAGATGCTTGAATATGTCCAAAGGAGGACAATAAGGATACTGAAGGGTGTGGAGCAGATACTGGGGGTTTTTAAGTCTGGATAAAAGTTCTTTTATTTGAGACCTTGTCTCCAGTAACGTCTCTTGTCCCAGGTCACTAGCAATAGAACAAAAGGAAACAGCCACAAGGTTGTGTCACAGGAGGTTCAGATTGGACGTTAGGGAATAATTCTTCACTGAAGGAGTGATCAGTAGAGGCTGTCCAGGATTATGGTGGGGGCACCATTGCTGGAGGTGTTAAACAACCTGGCACTTGCAAACATGGTTTAGTGGGCTGGGTGGCAGTGGGTTGACAGTTGGAACTGAGGATCCAGGAGGTCTCTTCTAATCTTAATGATTCTATGATTCTCTGAAATGGGTCTCAGTAACAGGCTTAGTGGTGAATCTCTTCACAGGAGTCCCTTGAGAATGCACTAAAGTTGCTGCACAGCACTCTGGTGGTGCTGCTGACACAGAACCTTCTAGAAAACTGCCTCATTCTGAAGCTGCCTACCTCTTCTCATCCACTTTTTCATTTCTTAGCTTTTCACATTGTTTCTGTGGTTTATGATGGCTTATTCCTTCCTTGGTGCTTGTTGCAAAGCAGCAGCCCTTCCCTCCCCACCAAACACTGAACATGGCCCCACATTTTGGTTGTGAGGGGGAGTGTTACTGCTCACACTGAGCAGTTCCAGCACACTTACAGGTTTACGTTCTTGTCAAGAGCTGCTGGTATAAGGGAGGGCTGAGGGTTTGGTGACAGAGTTTGCATTTTAAAAAAGTTCTAATGAGGCATAAGCAACGGAATGAGTCACATTGCAGGCAATATGCTGAATTTAAAGAATGGAAAATTAAATGAAGGATTTTTAATCACTGAAAAGGAAAACAAATAAGATCTCTTAAACCTCTGAGATTAAGGATTAAGAAAATTAATCAGGGTGGAAGAAAAGCCCCGATGTGTTTGCAGTTTCTGTTTTGTGTAGCTAATGACTTGAGTAACCTAAATACCGCTGGCGTTCTCGAGCTGGATTGGCAAACACATGCGCTAGCATGACTGTTCACTGTCTGCGCTGACGAATGTGGACGGCTTGTGGGGAAAGGCTGACTTTGCAAAGGCTTCAGACTGCAGCGTGGAGCAGGACAGAGCACTTCTCATTTCTGATCCCCTAAGATAGATTCTAACGAACACGTTTTTATAACCCAGTTCCTTAGATGGACAGAAATGTTCTGCGGGTACGGGTTTGTGGAAATGGTGCTTGGTAAGTTAATCACTAAACTTCTGAGAGCTGCTTCATGCGCTCATTTGCCTGCATTTATAGCAAAACTGCATGGTTTGCTGGAATAGAAGCGTGAAGCATGAAATTCAAAGAAATGAAGGAATATTTTCTGCCGCTACTTACTATTTGAGTAAAACATCCTTCCTTCCATCTCCTCCTTCTCCATGAGGAGACTCTCCCTAGAACTGAGTGACGAATGAGGAAGAATTCTACTTGTCATGTGTCTGCTTCCTACAGAAATGTTACTAAGGTGCCATTTCTGGAACCATGTGAGAGTAAACTGTGGCCTGTTGGGTGGGACATGCTCCAAGAGCTGGAAAGCTGTGTTATCCTTGGCCACTTGTCAAAGAAGGAATAAACCCAGGTTTCTATACCACATGGAGTGAATGGCCTGCACAGAAGGCTGCAGAACTATTACCTGCTTAACCAGAGGAGAACAGATGGTTTATGCCAGGTGGAAAAACAGTTAGAAGGTATTGCTGTTAAGTACAGTTGTTATTGAAGAAAGTCATCATTTAAGAAAAGCCATTTGAATCCTTATCTCAAAGAACGTCTGAGTCTGGAACTCTCATAGTGAGAGAGTCAGAGTGAGATTAGTGAGAGAGTGAAGGCTAGTGTCCCCAAACTGTGAATAAACTAAAGCCAGTCAATAAGGCACTGACTGGATTTGGGATTTACACGAAACACTTCTTCGGAAAAAATGCCAAACCCTCCTGGCAACTCAGCATAGTTTACTGGTGATGAGCAAAGGGGGTTCTGCAAGAAAAGTATAACATTATTTTTGTTAGTAAGTGAACTGTAAGATTGACAATACAGAAGGAGTGTTGATAAAGACAATTGAGTGGCCTGATGGTGCAGAAAAGAACTTCAATCAGTCTTGACATTGGTGAACTCTTCTCTCAGGTATCCTCTGTGTTCTGTCATGATTTTTAGGAAGGACCACAGTCCTGTACTAAAAAAAGTCTCAATAATTTGGATAAATCACATTAGTTTCTTGTGTGTGCTTTTTTCCTGAGTCTTGTGTCAAAACCTTCTTGATGATTTAATGTAGTGCACAGCAACATTGGGCATGCTTCCACCCTCTGTAGCCTTAGTCTTTGAGTTTGTCCAGGAGCAACCTGTTCACCCATGCAGATCTCCTGGTATTTGTTGGGATGCGTTGCTCCTGTGCTTGGAGCAGGTGGCCCTTGAATTTCAGCCAGCTTTCTTGGGTCCCTCTTTCCTCCTGGGCTTTATCCCATGGTGCACTACTAAGCAGGTCCTTGAAGAGGCAAAAACTCCCTCTCCCGAAGTCCACAGTAGTGAAGTTACCCACCAACCTCTCCATGTTGTACCTGCATTGGTTTCTGTAGTCTGCTGGAATGTTATTTCTTTTCTCTTAAAAATAAGCAGGAGAATGTAACTAACTGACTGGGGAGAAAGAGCTCTAAGTTTCTTTCTGTATCTGGATACCTACGAAAACCTTGGACTGAGAGAATTCTATTATAATGCTCAGTGTAGGAGCAGCAGGTGATGACAGCGTGAGCCCATCTTTTCACTTTAATAAGATCCTCAGCAAAAGTTTTCTTGAAAACATTAATAAATGTACTGTATGCAAAGTCTGTCCTGACATAATGCCCTGCCTTCCCTTACTACAGGAACGTTTCTGTCTCGCCCTTCCCTCATTCATTACTTACGTAGGCTTTAACCTTTCCAATATCCCTTGAGTTAACTGGCAGGACAGGTTTTTCTAAAATGATTTATGTATTACGTTATGAAATATTCATAATAAAGTACATTTTTAGTCAAATAAGCCCCTGAAGGCATCTTGATTTGCCCTTTTGGATACTTGTGGGGGTTTTTAAAGGAGTTTATGGCCATTTTATTCGCTGATAAAATGCAACCACTTCTGAAGTGCTTGATTTTATTAATGCATCCAATATACATAAGGAGAAAGTTAATAAGCTTAGAAATGAAGTAATAGACTCTTTTCTCATCACCATATGATTGGGTATCAAGAAAGAATAACATCTTTTTAGCTGCAGTCCACTGCCTTTCTGAACTGAGACACAAATGACCAAGATGATGGTTGCTTGTGCCTGGAGGCTGGAAGATTGCAGCTGTGTTGGGGTCTGCACTTCTCTGCAGGGCTGTTTTCAATAAACACTCCACCCAGCCTGCATCTGTGCTTGAGAGTGCCCCAACCCAGATGCAGGACCTTGCCCTTGGCCTGGTTGACCTTCATGATGTTACCCAGGGCCCTCCTCTCAAGCTTGTTCCCTCAACCTTGCTGATGGTGGCGTCAGAATCCTACCCTCTGAAGCAACGTATTTGCCTAATAAGAGATGTACTTTCTTGTCTTAATCCACCAGAAGAAAATTCTGTAAGTAAAATGGGAGTGAGTTCATCTGGAGAGAAAATTCCCTGTTAAAATATGAGAAGAAATTGATAAAAGTGCAGCTTTGCTCAGTAGCAGTTTGTGACACAGTTTGCTGTAAGCCTGGAAAATCCCACTCTGAATGCACAGAAATATTTATCTTTAATAGGAAAAGATGCAAAGGAGCGAGGGAGGCCTCTCTGCATTATATTTTATTTCAAACACTTTTTAAATGCAAAGGTGTTAGCATTGCATTGATTGAAGGGAACATTAGTGTCTCAGCACAGCAAACAGTCTTTGGAATCAGAATATCCAAGTGGCTTCTTTTTATCTCCTGGAGATAATTAGATGCTTGACAATTGGTGCAAGATACTTTGTGTCTTGTTTTATCTCACTGCTAGCAGTTTATTATCCTTGCTGCTAACATACAGAGTTCTAGTCAGAATTCTTGTGATTTTTGAGAGAGAAGCAGCCTCTCTTGTTTATTTTTTTTTGTAAGTGAAGAAATGATTTGTGATATCAACAGTGAAAAGTAGCCTCAATTAGAAACGTGGATATTAAGGAATTTCCTGTAGCTCTTGTGGCCCTCCATTCCAGAAGGACACAGAGCTGCTGGAGAGAGTCCAGCCCAGAGCCACAGGGATGATGGAGAGAGGGGAGCATCTCCCTGCTGAGGAGAGGCTGAGGGAGCTGAGGCTTTTGAGCTGGGAGAAAAGGAGACTGAGGGGTGACCCCATGAATGTTGATGAATATGGAAAGGGTGGATGTCAGGAGGATGGAGGCAGCTTCTGCTCAGGAGCACTCAGTGATAGGACAGGGGGCAGTGGATGTGAGCTGGAACAGAGGATGTTCCATGTTAATCTGAGAAGGAACTGACAGAGCCCAGGAAGGGGCTGCCCTGAGGGGTTGTGAAGTCTCCTTCTCTGGAGACATTTCAACCCCTTCTGGCCATATTCCTGTGTGACTGGATCTGGGGGATCCTGTTGTGGCAGGATGATCTTCAAAGGTTCCTTTCAATCCCTAATGCGCTGTGATCCTGTGATTTAGTAACATCATAAATCCATTAAAACCTAATCATAATTACCAGTCTAGAAAAACTCTACTGGCTTAACTGCCTTGAAGAGTTTGGAGTAAGTTGTTAGTGTCTAGGTGTTTAATGCAGCAGCGTTTCTGTTTGCTGTTTTATTTGCAGTTATGAAGAATGGCGCGATTGTCACCAGTTTGTGTTCTGCTCTCTGCTGTATCCTCAGGTTTGTTTGTGTTTTGGGAGTTTTTTTAACCTGAAATCTTTTTGCTGCTAGAGGGGAGATACTGCTGTGTGCCTCAATGGTTTCTGCAGTGTAGACTCCTAGACCTTTTAGAATACTTTGGTCTGATCCTTCCCACCAGTAACATAAGGAAAGCAGATTGTGACCAGTGTTAATTTGAAAAATTTAATCACAGAGCAGAACAGCTGCATTAAGTGCAGACTTGTTAACAACATGGTTCTGAAAAGAAGCAGTTAAAACACTTTGTAATGTGTAACTTATCAAATGTGTCCTGCTGCTGTCATTGTCGCTGCTCTGCTGTTGCTGAGATGCACCCAAACAAGGGAGGTTTGACGTTGTTTTGTACTTGTAGACGGTCTGATTAAACAGATTTGATTTGTATTTTTCTTCAGTAGTTTTCTCAATTTCAATATCTTGTTGAATTGTTAATGTTTCACAGCCAAAGCTGCTTCCCTGGAAGGCAGAAAGAGTGTATTTTATGAAGAGAACATTTCTAGACTCCTTGTGTAATGAGCTTTCAGGTGGGATTCATATTTGCTTTGTTTTCTGGTCCAGTGCAATTGCTTAGCTTCTTTCTATGTGGAGTAGAGAGATGCTGTCTTGAGAGCAAGGATGCATTAACATTTGAAGGGAAGGATGGAGGCATCCAAGGTCTTGTTTTATTCACTGATCATCGCTGAAAAGGCACTAGCCCCTCCTTAAGCTTTTCTTTTGGGGAGTAAGGAAGGGCGTAGGAGGATGTTTTACTTCCTCTACTTTCTAAATCACGGGATCACAGAACATGAGGGATTGGCAGGGGCCTCGAAAGATCATCTAGTTCAATTCCTGTGTCACAGCAGGACCACCTAGAATGCAAGACTCTGTTTGACAGTCATGTTTTTCCTCTTTATATTAAATATATTTATATTTTAGTGACAGTTCTGCAAACATATCCCATCTAAATACAAATTGCAGCTCTTTAGCGAGAATGTACACATTTCATCTGTGCATATGAAGTGAAATCCCAAGGAATCAGCATACTAAATACTGAGAGTTTCTAGGCAGGTCTGTCAGTAACAGTCAACGACTCTGGAGTTAAGCACCGGACCGTAAACACTAATTCAGCACAATTTATTGTGTATCATCACATTCTCCTCAAAGTGAAAGAAATACATAGAAAAAAATCATAACAATGATTTTGATTCTGCATCACACTGACACACAGCATCCCATGGGGGGATAAATCATATTCTGGTTATGTGTTGTGCTTCAAGCCTGCTCTCTCTGTTTCCCCGTCTCCATATACACAACACAATTTGCATTTTCTCTTCTTTTTTAACCTTTGTAGTTGGATTGTGCTTCAGAAACTCCTTCAAAATTGATAAGGTAAAGCGGAAGCCTTTTTCTATTTTGTAAGACTCCTATCTTGTTTCAGACTCGTGTCTTGGGAGCAGGAGTATTTAAAGACGTTTTTGGGAATGCACTGGCATTTTAGCGCCAGCAAAAGCACAACAGTTATATTGATTATGTTCTCTAATGGAGGTTCTAAACTGTTGCAGTCCTTGTGGAAAGCTCTGTGAAGCTTTTATAACTAAAGAAGTGGGTGGATGAATACGTTGTTGGATAGGCAGATTAATCACCGAGTCCCTCACCTCTAGAAGAGTTTTGATCTTCCTGCTTGAGGTAGGGAAATTCTGCTTCAGAACAAGAACAGGAGTCATCATGGACCACATTGAACATATTTGAAACTCTGCTGAAATGACTGCAGAAGCTTTAAAATACATGAAGATGTGTTCCAGGATGTACTTAACACTGTTGATGCAGTTATTGCCCATCCTTATCCTGGCTCTTGTAACACAGGTTTTCCTCCAGTGGACGATTTTATAGCGAGGCTTTTTTTTCTGCAGAATTTCATACAGAGAGATGTTTGATTCTTTGAGTTTCTTTTGGGCCTTTATTTGAATGTTTCTGTTGGAAATGTCTTTGGTGTGCTTGCCTGGCCCATTGCTTTAGCTCCTGTGCGAAACCGCGTACAATGCTCCTTGCAGGAACGCGTTTGAAAAGGTGTTACTGCATTAAAGTTCCTCTTTTTATTCACTTTCAGATTCCTTTGTGTGAAGAGATGTCAATCAGTTTAATATTAATTACTATCTGCTGTGAAAGGGCACAGATTTGAGCCGAGACATGAACAAGCAGAGAATTTAATGAATATACAAGTAACAGACATTCCAGCTTACATAACAAAATCCAAAGCTTATTTGAAGCTAATCTTAGTTTCCTCAGTAGAACTCTGTTCAAAACCAGGACACCTGTGTTTACATGCCCCAATATAAGCAGTAGGTGTAAGAGTACTATTGGGTTTACATTTCTGCTCGCACCCTCAGGACAGATTCTGTAGCTTTAATATCAGCATTAAATGCTGTTTTAAATGTCTTCGAGTGATGCCTCCAATTGCCATCAGTCTTTACAGAAGGATGCAGGTCTTTTTAAGATGCTGCCATGTCATGGCACTTGTACTTGGAGGCAGCTTCCATGAAGTTCTTTTGCTGACTAGTTTGTACAGGTAGTATTCAGCTGTCTACATTGAAGTGCCATGCACAAGGAAGTTGCGTGACTGCCACGCGTGTAATGGGCAGGACTGCTGTCCGTACACCGCGTACAGGTTTCTGTCACACCTAATGCAGCAGTCAGCAACTGAAGGCTGAACACATGCTTTCAGTTAGTTCTTGTCGTTGTTCCTTCCATTAGGATTAAGATTGTATTAAGAAAGTATTGATGTGAGCAGTTTGCTTTGTTTAATGCATTTTTAACAGTTTCTACTATTGAAAGGCATTAGCAGTTATCAGAAGTTAAATGAAATACAGGGGTAATTCTATGGAATTCAGCTAACCGGATTGCTTCTACCACTGGGTATCCTTCTCATTTTGATTTGTTTTAATATTGTTCTGAGCGGTGCAGACAAGATGCTTCATTTTCCATGCTACAGAAGTAAACGTGTATTTCTGAGAGAACAGGAAGGATTAACTTGTCCACTGGAGGTTTTCCAGGTTTTATTTCCATAAAAGCAAATCCTTTTTTTCTTTATCCCTGTTGGGAAAAATCTCCTCTCAAATCTCTAATCTTGGTCCTGCAGGCTTGCTTGGCCTCTCTGAGACTGAAATATTGTGCTGATGGTGGTTTTTGTAAAGGAGGGTTTTGTCTATGTTGGAGAGTAATCTCCAGCATAAAGGTCGTGACTCGTGGAGATCCGAGAAGGGAAGTGAGTGGCACATAGCAGCAGGTAGCAAAGCATTGTACAACTCAGTGAGTAACAAGGTCAATTACTTCATATCTACTCGTAGTTCAGCACAGCTGGACTGAAAACAATCGCAATGCCTGGCTGGCGTTCTGCAGCAGTTTAATGCAGAGTAATAATGGAGTTTAAATCGCCGGTTTACCAAACAGTGTCATTCTGAGGGGGCAGCGTAGAAATGATCAGCAGGCTGGCTGTCAGAAAGGCATTACAGGAAGAACAGAAAACTGTGGTAGGACAGAAGAGCAAGAAAATAGCAGGCAGTGCATTGCTTGTTAAACTACGGTCCTGCCATCCTCCTTTTTGACACTATTTTTAATCTTAAAACTAACTGGTCAGACTGTTATGGACATTCCTGACTAGTCAAATACTGCTGGTAGCTGTATATGAAGCTAAGTTGCCTCCATAACCTATTTCCAAGCTGTCAACGTTTGAGTTCAGAAGTTCAGTCGCACTAGTAAAGTCCTTCAAAAGCAAGGAGTGTTGTGATGATGAGCAACACTTCCAGTGCTGGGAAAGAAATTGGGCACTGAAGTTTAACTCCTAAAGGGCATAAGAAATAGGCAGGACTTGAATAAGGAGACAGATAACTAGAAAGGAATAGAGGGAAGTCAAAGAGAACTGTGATCCATATTGGTAACCAGGCAGATAGAATCATAGAATCATGAGGGATTGGAAGGGACCTTGAAAGATCATCTAGTCCAATCCCCCTGCCACAGCAGGATCACCTAGACCAAGTTTGTAGTCGTTATAGTAGGCTTAATCTGTCAGCTAGAGATCTCTATGTCCTTCCACAAGCTGCAGTTGTAGAAAGCTGACAGAAGTTGTAATGGAAGTGCAAGGCATTTGAGACCACCTTCCTAAATTGGTTTTCAAGTCCACTGCCACAGGCATTAAAATGCTTGGTATGCAAAGTCACAGAGAGAGTGACTTTAGAACTGGACAGTATTTTTCTAAGAATATTTTTGTATTTCTACATGAAATAGGTTAGCTGAGAGGGACCCACATTAGCATTGAGAAAGGTGCTGTCATTAAATGGCTATTAGGTGGTCATGTAAAGGGTAGGATACAGCCTCAGGTTTATTTGGCCAGAAAACAGGTAATAAAATGGTTAGTTTTTTATTCTGTGGTTTTCACTGTCTAGGTTTGATGTGTTTTTAGTGCTGACTCTGGAACATAAATGCAGTGATAGGATTTGGAAGACAGTTTCCTATTGATTTTATTTCCTTGTCCAACTAGTGTTGGGTTGAAAACCTGTAAAAAACCCTTTGATTATGAAATTTACACTTTCTCTGTAGGTTTCCTAGTTTTCTCCAAGTTAGATATGCCTTAAAGCATTCTCTCCGGATTGACTTTCCAAGATGGATTATCTGTGTTGCAAGTTTAACCCTTGGGCTGCTTATTACAAAGCATGTGGCAGAGCACTGGCTGTTGTAGTGTTGCAGGTGAAGTCACTAGATGGAGAAGAATACTATCACCCATGTTTCTGTCTTACTCTTCACATCACTGTCCAGCTGTTTCACCATGTGAGCCGGGAAGCAGAAGTGGGAATGCCAAAAGCAGATGATGGAAGGAGACAGATGGAATTCAGAAGGGCATCTGATGGCAGAAAGCTTTCCTTGCTGTTTGTGTTCAATTACAGCAGCAGCAGTGGCTGCACAGACTAGAAGCCAGTGTTCTGGCTCTTTTCAGTAAGAGATCTTGCACAGATTTCCATTTCATGCCTGACCTAGAAACAACAGTTTTCCCTCAAACGTATGCAATGTGAAGGTTTTTCACTCAGGGAGATACATTCTGTGCATCACAGAGAATTATTTCAGTTTAACCAGTATAATTTTCCAGAGCTGTCGCATACTAAATGCACAGTAACTGACAGTTTAATCCACCAGAGCCAGATTAGGACTGAAAGATGTTCCTGCCGTTAGCACAGCTTTTACTTCCCTACTTTAAAATCATGAAATTTGTTTTGTCAAGCTTTTAGGTCAAACACGAATGATAAATTAGTTTTCCATGATGAACAGCAGACTTGTGCCAAAGGTATCACACTATCACTCTTTTAGGAAGGGGGCAGTCACTCTCTGGTAATGAAAATGTTGTTTCTCATGTGAATATAGTGATTCACACTTGGCTCTTTGCAGCACGAGAATGGTCTTGAACAACAGCAATTGCCTCTTGTTAGGAGCCTGCTGCCAGATTAAATGGAGAAGTGGTCTGATCAAGTGTGGCAGCCTTCCCTGACTAAACCAAAATGATTCTGTGTACTGCACTGTTCTGTGTATGACAGCATCCTGAGAGAAGTGTGATTGACTGCTCTGAAGGCCGCGGTTTCAATACAAAGTGTAACAGACACAGGAAAATAGGACAAAAGTGAACAAACTGGGGTGTTTGTGGAGCTGCTGGGATGGCAACATCAGCAAGTTCTGGCCTCGTTCAATTTTGTGACATATGTCAGGATCCTGACAAGCTGCACGACTGTACATTTGACTGACTGGAGCTCTTATCTTCGACAGATAACATGTTTTTTTCCACCTGGCTAATGCCTTTTCTTCCTTTGTCATGGAAAAGGAAAGCGCCTATTTCCAGTCAGCACTTCTAGATCAGAAAAGAAGCAACCGCCACTGTATTCAGTTTGGTCACACACAGGAGCTCTGCCAGAAAGGTGACAAATCTTTACAGCAACATAAACATCATGACAGAAAAACTCCACAGATGGGCTTTCCTTGGAGCTTCAGTCCTACAGCTCTTAGCTGGTGTCTGTTCTGAGGATTACGGAGTAACTTTGGATTCTACCAATTCCTTTTGGTTTTTCTCTTCCCGTGACACAGTCCTACACCATCAAAACTTCAAGCATGAAGTTAGAGCCACAGAGACAATGGTGTGGAGCATCTCTCTGATGAGGAAAGGATGAGGGAGCTGGGTCTTTTTAGCTTAGAGAAAAGAAGACTGAGAGGTGACCCCATGAATGTTGACGAATATGGAAAGGGCAGGTGTCAGGAGGATGAAGCCAGGCTCTGCTCAGGGGTGCCCAAAGATAGGACAAGGGGCAATGGGTATGAGCTGGAACAGAGGAGGTTCCACATCAATGTAAGAAGGACCTTCTTCCCAGTGAAGGTGCCAGAGCCCTGGTAGTGGCTGCCCTGGGGGGCTGTGGAGTCTCCTTCTCTGGAGATGTTTCAAACCCTCCTGGGCATGTTCCTGTGCGACTGGATCTGAGGGATCCTGCAGTGGCAGGGAGACTGAACTGGACAATCTTTCAAGATCCTTTTCAATCCCTAATGTTCTGTGATTCATGTTTGGATGTACACATTTATCTTGTACATAACATCAGTGTGGGATTATTAAAGGCTGTGTGAAAATGGACGTGAGCTTTAACTGAACAAGGACTAGAGGACTGAACCACTTCAACGTAAATGTTGAGTGACTGAGAGAAATAAACTGAAATAAACAGAGTGAAGAAGTAACAATTAACTCTGTCCATCTGCAAGTAGGCAAATAGCTCCAGAAACTTGCTGATAAATTATTACACAAACCCTAAGGTTCTAAAAATAAAGTTACAGGCATTTCATGTTGCTTTTCCATGTCCTTTTGTGAGGTTGGAAAGGCACTAAGTTTGAGTGATGAATCCACTGGGAATCTTTCCAGTGCACATTGCCCTCCTGCCGGTAGACTGCTGGCAGATGGATGGGCAATGATAGCACTGCAGCAGCAGCAGCGAGTTTCTAGGTGAGTGGAAGGGACTCAGCCAGTCTCAGAACAGCAAGGGAACACCTGGGTTCTGTGGAAAACAAGCAGCAGGTGCTCAGATTTGTTAGCTGTAATGGCTCCACAAAGAATTGATCTCTCTCGTCTGTGTAAGAGAGTTAATATAGCAAACACATGTAACTGCTCTTCAGATTGTTAGATGACAAAGATTTTCAACATTTTGAAGGAATCTGAGAGCCCATCCTTGCATTTTGCTTATATCTTTCTTTCTGAAACTTAATCAAACTGGAAAGAGGTAACAACAGGAAGACCAGGGGATTTATTAAAAAGCCTACGTGATTTTTCTTGGTTTGAGGAGCATATAGTGACCTCCAGTGTGCTAACACCATTTTAGGGAAAAATACTCCCCTCTGGGGCCCTGCGGAACCTGCAGATACCACGGTTTGTGGCTTAATGGCTGATCGGAATGGAGGGCAAAGCAAAGCTATATTGTTTGAAAGAGCAGGGGAAGGACTATGGTGAGAGCACCTTCCCCATCAGAGTGCAGTGGAGGTGGTGGTGGTAGCTCCATCACTCTTGCTAATGACTGCCTGCTACCTTCCCCAGTAAGCTTCCTCCAGGGCACCGTAAACCACAGCAGGTGCATTGGCCTAGAAAGAAATCCCTTCTCCTTTCCAAGCACAAAGGCTGTAACTGGACCTAAGGGTCTGCCTGAGGACTCTCATGAAAACAGACTTCCAGGAACTTTTGTCTAGGTTATGCTTTCTCACGACTACTTGTTTAATGGTCATTGTAGTTCTGTGTTTTGAGATAATGCGACGCCGGATTTCACCAGAGTCAGTATTTGAAGAACTGTTTGTGTATCCTGTAGCTTTCACACATTTCTAGACAGTTTGAGAAGACATGCTCTACGCATTTTTAGAAGGGAACATTTTTGGTGCTTACTTGGGGCTCTCAGCCACTGCAGTTCTTCGCTGAATGTAGACTCTTCTCCGATTTGTCCTGCTAAACAAACCTGGTGTCATCACTCCCGACACGAGTGCAGATAGTAGTACATCGGACATGGTGGTCAAAGAGATTTTCCTGACGCCTGTAGCCATGCTGTGCGATGCCTGTGCGCTTCTTAAACTGTGTACTTCTTACTTCTTTCTTACTCATCTGTGTCCACGTCAAGATTCACAGAGGCAGGAGATCAGTCAGCACAGTCATCTTCTGCCATGAAGGACACAAGAATCCCAATCTGACTCTGGAATTCTGAAGGTATCAGATTTTAAAGTTCTTTGACACTAATCCTGTCAAGTTTTCTTCTTAACTAGGATACTCTGATTTCACTGAAGAGGAGTGAAATTCAGTGAATCTTCTGTGTCAGTTGAGGGTCCGTCCAGCTGACAAACATGTTATTAATGTGAAGACACTCAAAATGAGCGTCTGTTTCAGAGACAGTAACAGGCAGTTGGTGACACTGGTGACACAGCATACTTCATTAGCAAAGCCTTTTAAATACTCCTACTCCAAGTTAATCCAGGACAGTTTTCGGGTGCGGTGCTCTGAAGAGGAGAGAGCAGAACAGTCTAAGTGGTAGCTAAAACGCACTCAGTATGTTATCTGCTTGTACGTTAAATGCTATTGACATTCCTTGTGTTGGTTATATTTTTATATTGGTTATATTTAACTTCCCCACAATATATCCTGTTTCACAGCTTTCTGTGGTGCCTTGGTATGTAGTGGAAAAAAATGGCTTGGAAGTTCCTTACTTTACATCCTCTTGAAGCAATGAAATGACGAGTAGCTCACAAATTAATGACAAGCTTTTCCAGAGCCTGTATAGCTACAGAATTAATATTTCATACACCGCGCGTTTGCCAGTGCAGGCAAATGGAAGTTAGAGTCAGAAATCATTACAAAGGAAAATCGATCAACAGCGTGTAGGTCTGCAGGCACTGAAACCAGCTGTACAACTAAATTCAAAAGCAGGTCTCTGTGTGCTGCAGCTGCTCAAAGCACTTCACTTGTTTTGTGTATTGCTTACGTAAAAATTAACTTTCACTTCTGCAGTTCAAACCCTGCTCTGGACAGAGCCCCGAGGACAACGCATTTTAAGCCGCGTTGCTCTGTATTTGTTGTAAGGCTAAAGCTAGGAATATTTACTAAGTGGTAACTCCTTGAGATCAAACATTAACTTGGGTGAGTGTTTTGTCTTGTCCATGCAACTGACTTCTCAGGATAAGTTTGATGAAAGTCCAGTACGTTTGGGGGAAGAAACACCAAACAGAAATACGACATTACACTTGGGATTTTGCTGCTGAAACCAAAACAATCTGCTTCAGATTGGCACCTGAAGACTGTGATCTGAACATCCTCAGTGTAGACCTGTGTGCGTGCCAGAGGAGAGATCTGTTCCAGCTGCATCGGGAATACCTTTGGATGGTAGAAACCAAAGATGACTTCTGCTGTGAGTGCACCTCACAGCTGTCAGGGCTGCTGTGTGAAGAGGAACAGACACAGGGGCTGATGCTGGAGTTATTGCCTCTCTTTTTTTAGAGAATGAAACGTTTGTTTCACGAGCCAGAGCGATGTCTTCTCACACACACACACACACACAGAGTCTCGAGTATTCTTGACCTCAAAATCAGTCTGCTTCTTTAGGAGCTGCAAAACAATGTGCTCATTCGTGTTACTAATGGAAAGTTGATTCAGCCGCTTGAGTATCCCGCGGGCAGATGCTGGTAGCATGCGTGAGATCTAATGAGGAATATTGAAATAATCAGGGAAAGGAAATTCAGATTTGAGGCAAAATTGTGATTATTTGTTTTCCCAGACCCCTAGAAATGGCTGGAGGTACTTTCTGTCTAATTCGAATTTACCCTGACAGTGCATCAGTGAAATGCCTGCAATTCTTCTGCAGTATTTGAATAGATTAAAAAAAGGTTTAGATCACGAAGAAGGTGAAAACCAATATTTTCCAAGACCATCGGTGTAGAATTTAAATTGATGAGGAAGACACTTCAAAGTCATGCAGAAGTATTTGACAAAGATGCCTCTAATTACAAAGTTAAATGCAACAAGCCTGTAGAAATAGGAAAGAAATAGATTTTACAGTTGTCTTCAGAAATGTGTGTACTTTCAAGGAACTGAAGAAGAGCATTTAGAAGCATTTAATGCTTCTAATTTTAATGCTTCTAAAGCATTAAATAAGGAGAACAACAGCGAATTAAATCAGTAAAAATGTCCGGTGCTGCTGTTCCTCTGTTTTGAGTGGCTGTCTATGTATTCTGCCCTGTGGAGACTTCATACGCCCAGTATGGAGCGCTTGGGAAGGAGGCTGTGTGTTGGCAGCATGGGCATGGCACTGGTCTAACCAACAATAAGTTAGGTAAGGCTCTTAGAACAAAGGTATTTGGCTGATGTGAAACGCCAGAAAATGCCACGTCTAGCAGCAGGTGAAAGGAAGAAAACACCAAAAGAGTTGTTCTGGTTTAAGTCTGTGACAGTGGGTTGATTTGATCCTCAGGAATTATTAAATTCAACCCTACTCGACAAGTTCACCCTTAAACCAGATCGATCCTCCAATACCACATCGAAGTGACTTTTAAACTCATCCAGGGATGGGGACTCAACCACCACCCTGGGCAGCCCAGTCCAGTGCCTGACCACTCTCTCTGGGAAGTATTTCTTCCTGATGTCCAGTCTAACACTCCTCTGTTGAAGCTTGAGGCCCTTCCCTCTGGTTCTGTCATGGTCACCCCAGTCCTTGCCCCCAAGGGCTGGTGCACCTTGTGGCTGTGAGACAGGGACAGAGTTTACTTAAGTAAAGGCTGTGCAGTGCTTAGAACCAGTAGTGTGGCGTGAATCCGAGTGACACCTTAGACAGCCATTTGTCATGTTGAGAAGACAGCAATTAACTCCTCTTTCTGATCTGTTTCTTTCAAAGGTATCACATTAATGAGAAATGCTATTGCAGAACTAATTTGTGTGCAGTTCCGATTGACAGGCACCTCAGCTGCTCGGTGTCCCAGGACGTTCCTTCCTATCTTAACTGTGAACTTACTGTGAATTGTGATGGGCACTTACACACCCGGCTTCTAGGTTAATAGCAACATTAATTGCCTTGGTCTGGGGTGTCATTGCCATAGATTCAGACAAATGTTTTCAACTGAAACCCACATTTTCTTTGCAGATTCTTTCCTGGTTTGAATACAATACTTTTTAGTAATTTACCCACTGCAAACTTCTAAAAGTGTCAAGAAATACTTCTGTGGGTTTTTGTAATTATTTTTATAGAGACAAGTGAGATACACCATTGAATTTGGTCCAGGTCTCCTCACTGCATCAACTCCAGAAGACACTCATTACAAAATAAGTCCACCAGACAAATGCAAGTTTTAACTGCAGCTGCACACACTGAATACAAAACATTGTTCTCAGATGGGGTTTTTGCCTCTGGGAAGCAGTGTTGGTAAAAGGAAGTTGCCAATAGACTGCTTACATTGGTGCCATCTGTTAGGATCATTTCCTGCCTGCTAATATGTTCTTCAGCCCTGTTTCGGGCTGCTCAAGTGCTAAATAGTAATTAGTTTGCTGTAATTGGGCAATAAAAGCAAGAATGAAAGTGGTATCTTTTCTTTCACAGTGTCTTCGTGCCACCAGTGAGGCTGGAGGACAAGACTGCCTTCTCTAGATGACGCCTCTTGAAAGTGCTGTGCTGCAAACGAAGGTTTGAACACATTTTTTTACTTTCTAGTACGAACAACACAAGTTGTGTGGCATCAGCTGGCGGAGAAATCGGTGATTATGTACAGTGTTAAAGTCCGTGGTCACTGTGCACTCTGGGAAAAGAAAAGCTAAGCCCTGAATGCAGAGTTCTTGTTACACAGCGTGTTCGCTTGTCTGTTCTAGTTGCAAAAGAATTTCTTTTAGGGATGTTTCAGAGCAGGAAACAGAAGGAGTTATTGTGTTGAGAGATAACTTGCCAATTCATTTTAAATCCTTAACCTGTTTATGAGGTTAAGACTTCAATCGAATTCTACTTCCAGCATAAAAAATGAGATTTTGTTTTGGTTTAAGACTGTGCTGAATTTGGGATGCGTTAGGTGGAGTCAGTTCTGAGCTCCTTATGAAGACACAATTTATACTTTTCTCTCTATAATTAGATTTGTCCAGTAATAGTTTGCATCCTCAACAATTCTGTGATTCTGTGAGATAATTTGGAGTTGTGTTAATGTGTGGAAGTCAGCACTAGAATGGATACTGCAAAATCCTGGAGAGCAATGATTGCTCTTCTCAGGGAATGAGTCATCACGCTGAGCTCAGTGGCACTGGACTCACCCACTGAGAAGTGTCAAATTCAGTCCTGTGTTTATGGAGTCTTCGGTCTATGTAGTTACTGTATGAATTGCAGCTGTTCAGCTCCCTGCAGAACAGAACATGTAAGGGACTTCGATGGCTTTGCTGGTTTTAGTTGGGATAGAGTTAATTTTCCTCCTTAGTAGCTAATACAGAGCCGTGCTTTGGGTTTGTGCTGGAAACAGCATTGGTTGCACAGGGGTGTTTCCATTACAGCTGAGCAGTGCTTGTACAGCATCAGGCCTTCTTTAAAAGCTCCTCACCTCCTCTGCCATCAAGTAGACTAGGGTGAGCAAAAACTTGGGAAGGGACACAACTGGACCAGCTGACCCAAAGGGGTCCTCCATAGCATAACACATGGTGCTGAGGCATAAGGCTAGGCTCAGAGGAGGAGAGCTGGTGACGCCTTCAGGTTTGTGGTGGTTGTATTTCCATTCCTGTTATGCAGGAGGGGAGCCCTGCTTCCCTGGAGATGGCTGAATGCTTGCCTGCCAATAGGAAGTACTCAGTGAGTACTGAAGCCATTTCACTTTGCTTGTGTGTGGAGTTTTTGATTTACCTATTAAATGCCTTTTTATTGATCCAGGAGTTTTCTCTTTACCCTTCGGAGCGGCTCTCCCACCTTGCAGTGGGGCAGTGAGTGAGCGGCTGTGCGGGATTCGGCTCGCTTTTCATTCCTGTTTAATTACAGCAGAGTACTGCCCCTAAGAGAAGGAACAAGTGTGCATGACTAAGCTTTTAGATTTTCGGTGGTATTTGTTTTAATTTCAGAGCTTGTGGATTGATTTGCTTAAGACTACAGAGTAGCAGCCAGCTATTATAAGCAGTTAATTCCCTGGTGATAAAAATGGGGTGTCAGTTTTACTAGGGTGGTTTCTGAACTGAATCCAGCTCTTCATAAGCTCAAACTACCTATTTGTCTGCAAAGAGAAATGTAATAGGGAGCAATGCAGCCTGTAAAAATTGAGCATGTCTATCACTTATGGATTTATCTAAGTTAAATGATTCCTCTTAGGGCCCACAGTTACCATGGATGGTTGACCCTTCAAGAGCCTTATCACAGCTAAGCACTGGAAGGATAAGCGGAATATTTGTGCACTTTATTTTCTCTCCTTTTCAATCCATTTCCTGTTTCACCTAGTCTGTTAAGACCTTTCCAAAATGATACGTAATCCTATCTGTCCGAGTCATATCAAAGTCTGCACAGGAAGTTCAGGAAGAAGAGGAAAAATGAGTGTCAGGAAAGTTTATCAGGAACAAATGTTATGTAGGATATGAAGGTGCTGTGCTTTCCTAAACAGTCTGGGGCAATGAGTCCTCTGTCATAAGGGACCACCAGTGTGACTGTTGTACTGCAAACTGCAGCTGTTCTGTATTTCCCAGCTCCCCTGGGGCTCCACTTAGATTTTTTTATAAAACCTGGAAAGAAATGAAACAGAACCTGAAAATGCAGTGTCAGGTAATAGATGCTGAAAGCAATTCAGAAAGGTCACTCTGTCTAATTTTAAGGTCATCATCTACTTTTTCCAGCAGGGAGACATCTCCTTAGTGTTTATATCACTCATAGGTATAAGTCTCTTCTGTCTCTCCATTTCTAAAGACAGAAATAGCCTTTCACCATTTTTGAGGAAGGGATTTTTTTCTTACTGTCTTCTCTCCCCTTTTTCTCCAGTCCCCCCTTCCTCCAAATCAGGAGGTCACATGCAATACTAAATTCTAGAGGTAAATCATTTGACATTAGGTCAAGTTTCAGACCAAATTATTCTGCAGTCAGCAGTTTCACACCTTCCAGTGACAGCTCAGTGGTTCTATCCATCCCATCATACTTCTAACTCCTCCCGTGAGTGAGGGGAAAGGTCACAAGGAAAGGTAAGAACCTGTCTGGGACGGATGGGTCACCTTGTGACTGCTGCATGTGTTTGGCCTGCCTGCACTGCCTGCTGAAAGGGTAAAGGCCCTTTATTGTCCCACTGTTTGCTGCACAGAAGGGAATTTTTAAAGGCCTTGCAGAGTCTTCAACTTGTAACCACTGGAAATACAACCAGGAGATAAGGGAGTGTTATTTTTTTCAGTGCTATGAAAAATAGCAAAAGCCAAGCATTTCTCTGCTAAACAGCAGCCTCAGCTTTGACTTGCTGTCTTTTCCAAAGGATGCGGCAGGAATCTGACTTGTTTGGCCTTTTTAAATGGCTGCAAAGGTCAGGCTGCCTGATTACTAGTGCCAGCACCACCACAATGGACCAAGTCATCTGGTACGGACGTGTCAGAGCTACCTCCCTGTGATGAAAAGCAATTGTCTAATGAAGCCTTGCACTCCATGTACCAATTGCTGTCAGTCGCGTCACAGGTCTGTTTTACATCTGGCAGCCATTTGAACAGGTTTTTCCCATCACTGATGGTATTTCCTACCCTTGTCATCAGGTGGATCTCTCGTTAGTCAGGAATTCATCAGACACATCTTTTTACTGTTATAAAGAAACGTTAATGCCAAATCTCTCCTGTTCTGAAAGCATGTAGAACACACATGTACCTTTGCAGTTCCGGATGTATTCCGTTTGCCTTTCCTTTGCTCTCCTGTTTCACATCTTTATTGATGAGTGGATTGAGGGCACCCTTAGGTAAGTTTACAGGTGACACCAATTTGGACAGATCAGCCTGAAGGTAGGGACAACTTACAGAGAGTTGCAGACAGGCTGGATTGATGGGTCAAGACCAATAGGCCTACAAGGCCGAGTGCTGGGTCCTGTGAGACCTGGGGGTATTGGTTGGATCAACAGCTAAATATGAGGCATCAGTGTGCTCAGGTGGCTAAGAAGGCCAGCGGCATCCTGGCTTGTATCAGAAATAGTGTAGTCAGCAATTGATTGTCTCTCGTGCTGAGCACTCCTGGGGTCACGCCTCAAGTGTTGTGTTCAGTTTTGGGCACCTCAATACAAGAAAGACATTGAGGTGCTGGAGTGTGTCTGAAGGGTGAAGAGGTGGAGAACAAGCCTTACAAGGAGTGGCTGAGGAAGCTGGGGGTGTTTAATCTGAAGAAAGGGATCTGGAGACCTTATTGCTGTCTACAACTACCTAAAAGGTGGTGTAGGGAAGTGGATACTGGTCTCTTCCCTGGTTGGCCAATGACTCTGAAATGGATTTGCACTTCTTCAATGAGGCCCAGTTAGAAACAAATCTCCAACTCAAGTCTGAAATCTGCCTGATTCTTTTTTGACTCCTTGTGTTGTATATGAACATGAAGCATTACAATAGTTCCAGAGGGTCGGGGTGCAAACATGCTTCTAGTCTTCTTTAAGAAACGCTTGCTGACCGTGCAAGGTGCAGTGGCCTGCTTCTGTAGGATTAAGCACAAACAGCACCTCGCTTTGGCTGATTGCTCAGAAGGTGGGCTAAGATGGATCAGAACTTTATCCATTAAGCCATCAAGGCTTTTCTCCTTAAACAGCAGATAAGAAGCTTTGACTGGAGTGACAAGCGTGCTGTTCAGCTATTGGTGTCATTGTTCTAAGTGTCAGAACAAAATGACAAAGCATCAAATCTGCTGACTCCTGTTGCTGAAAGCCAGGAGACAGCAATTTTCAGCTCTCTAAGTCCAATTTATGTTTATAAGTGGAAAGCTCAGTGTGAGCCCTACTTAACAGGCAATGCTAGCATGAGGTTAGGTTTTTATATGAGCCCGCCTGTTTATCTCTAATTATATGCTAATCAACCTGATTTCTCATTGAAACTCAAACTGTACTGTTTGCATGTAATAATCCGCCCCACATTCCAGCAACAAAGCTGCTTTCTGTTTACCACATCAACAGGATTTAATTGCACACTTGGACAATGAAAATGAAGATGGATTCAGTTCCATTGTCCTGTCGATGCTGCAGCACACAATGTAGTTAGAGCTGAAACATCTATGGTGGATACATTAAACTGCAGCATCCAAATATTTGCTAATGCGATGCCAGGCTGTTCTGTTCGTGTTATTGTATAAGCCATGCCCGTTGTCTGTGCTCTGTTGGGTTTCCTACCATTTTAAACCACTGACACAGCTGTCTACAGCTATGTGAAAGGAGGTTGTAGGGAGGTTTGGTGTTGGTCTCTTCTCATGAGGAACAAGTGACAGGGCAAAAGGAAATGGCCTCAAGTTGCACCAGGGGTAGTTTAGGTTAGACATTAGGAAAAATGTCTTCCTTGAATGGGTCATCAGGCCTGGGGAGGCAGTGGAATTGCTGTGCCTGGGTGTGTTTAAAAGTCAGGCAGATATGGATCTCAGAGACATGGTTTGTGGTGGGCTTCATACAGTTGGGTTAATGGTTGGACTTTATGTTCTTGAAGGTCTTTTTTCTTTATACTAATTTTCCTTAGAAATTGCCACTCTGATTATGTTCCTTAGCCTTAGTGCTTGACATAACTTATGTTAATTTACTCTGTCAAGTGCTTGTTTCAGCTGATCCCTGCATGCGGAGAAAAAGGTTACAGCCTGTGCCTGCACGGTTTAGATTCTTTAGAAGGGAGGCTACCAGTTTGAGTTTCTGTTTAACCGTAAGGATCATTAGGATCTGCCCTCTGTGGATTTGAGCCAGCTCTCAGCCACTTCCAAGCAAAGAATTAGGCCGCTGCACTAATGTGGTACTGAGTGAGTAAATCCACCACGTGTGCACTGAAATGCAGAGAATCCCTTCCAATTTTGTATTTGTCCACAGCAGGCTCACAGTTTTCACAGGCCTTGCAGAAGTTTGAATTATCAATAACTTCCTGTAATTGCCCGTATTTGTAATGTTGTTTAGGATTTACCACATTGATGGTCCTGCTGACTTTAATGAGCTGTCAGATCAGGACAAGTCAGTTACACTGAACAGATCACGTCAGATACTCAGCTGTAATGGTGCTGCTGGTAATGTTCTGCAGATGATGATGATAATATTTAGCAGAATCAGCAGCAGTCAGGCTTCCTTCCTCTTTATCTTCCTGAAGGAAGGACAAATCTGCATCAACTCCTAGAAGTGAAGAAATTAGTTTTTTGGCAAGTTTTCTTGTTAAATGCTGAGTGGCTCTTACAAGTGACTTTAAATGAAACCCCTCTGGATTTTGTCTTGGGGAAAAAATACCTTTAATCTCCCCAGCTTCAGTTCCTTTGCCCAGCCAACCTGTGTGACTCCCAGGAGCTTCACTTCTGTTCTGTTTCAGCTGATGTGAAGCCACTTGGGGCCACTTCATTCTTGAACAAATCTGCTGCACTTTATCTTCTCTGCTTGTCTGAGCACAGTTGTCTTCTCTATTAGTTCAGGCAGCAGCAGGAGCTCACCCATCAGGACCTTCCCCGATGGACTGCTCAGAACAGGATTGGCTTGTTTGACTCCAATCTTGGTAAGGGAACAGACATGTAAAGTGTGTGTCATGAAAATTCAGCCGAGCAGAACCCTTGGGAAACAGTGTGGAAAATAGGTAGGTAGGATGGCAGCATCGGTTGGACAAGAGGAATGTCGTACCAGCGGCAAGGGCTCCGCTGAGCATCTCTGTTTAGTTTCGTAACACTGGGTGAGATCCGCAAGTGGTTGCTTTGCAAGAGTGTAATAGAGGAAAGAAAAGTGAGTAGAGAGGTGTTCTTGCACAGGAAAAGTAGACAAGTCTGAAATGACAACTCATTTCACATCTTGTTTTACTTGAAGCTTATTTTAATAAAAAAGAAAAGATATTGTAGAAGGCAGTTTGAACAGAGCTAACAAGGTGGTTTTGAGAATAAATCCTTCCTGTTTTCCAGTGATTATGGTTTCTTGCTGGGTGTCTGGAACATAGTCTTCAAGAGAAATCCTTATGCATTCCCTGTAAAACAGTCTCATTTAAGACTCATTCTGTTTGCCCAGGCATGGCCTTGGGATGTAACGAGTGTGGTGTTTGAGCAGTGGAAAGCGCCGCTATGTTACGTTTAGGGAAGCAGGGAGGAATGACTGTTCCCTATGGAATTTCGAACATCATTTCAGCGGACAGAGTGTAATTAATTACTAACCTGGAATTCAAGCAAAGGGCTAGAACCAACCGGGTTTTGCTTTCCAAAACAAACAAGACAAACAGAACCATCTCGGTGTCTTTCGTGACGGCTACGCCGGATCTGAAATTTAAATCACAGTCAATTGATTCCAAGGCTAACCCTTACTACATGTTGCTTTTAGGCTTTTTATTCCAAATATAATGGAAACCCATTGTTTTCATAACTGCAAGAGCCACAGAAGTGACTGATCCTGCCTGTCTGAGAGCCTGTCATTTCCAGCAATCAGGGCTGCTGGATTTCTATGCAGAAAAAGATGTTTTCCCACATTTTGCAGAGAAATCACTCCATTGCTTTAAAGTCTTGGCTCCGTAATAACAACAAATCCTTACCTCAAAAACCAATCTTGGGTTTGTAAGCAAACACTAACTGTTGGCAAGTCCAACCCTTCCCTTTCTGATAATGAGCGGTTTGGATGTGGTCCTGCTTGATTTTGTCTTTAGAAAGAGTTTCAAGCCCCTTCCTTTGTAGTTACAAGCCTTGCTGCCCTGAGTCGCGCTGCTCTTTAGCTAATACGAGAGAGTAAACCATAGCAGCAGCCTTCTTTGGGTCTGCGCACCGCGCTGGAATTTTGCTCTTACGAGCTACGGTGCTTTCCCACCTCACGTTGTAACGCCTGCCTCTGTCAAGAACGTAAGAGATTGTTAGAGACTTGAAAACAGCCCCTTAAAGATTTGGAAATCTAATTAAACTTGTCTGAAATGTGTCAGTGTGTGGGAAAGAAGAGGTTTTCTGAGAAGATGAGGCAGGTGACAGTGGTGATTAGTGTCAAAGCAGCTCTGGGTGAGGATGACAAAAAGAATGCTGGAAGGTTCTTGCCTGGCAGAGACTATTTCTCTGAAGCACTGGGAAATGCTAACATGCTTGGGGGAAAAGTCAACCCAGCGTTTCGGACCAGAGCCGTAGATCAGATGCCAGGCTCACTTCAAGGGAAGGTTCAGGAGGCTGCAAACGGGAAAGGGATGTGGGAAGGAAGGACCACAGACGGCAGCAAGTGCTGACCTGTTGGAGACAGAAGAGAGAACTTGCCTTTTGGAAACTTCATGGGATTGTGGTTCACAGTTCCAGTCCACTGCCAGACAGCTGCACAGGCAGCTTTGGACTGAGATGCATGCTCTGGTCCAAAAGAAAGCAGAAATGTTTGGGAGGTTTGGGGGACTTTTGGGCTTTGTTGTTCTTTTTCCTTTGGGTCATTTTTTTCTGGTAGCTCCCGTTTTGGTTTGGGGAACAGACAGAGCAGGAATCATGATTTGCCCTGGGAGACTGTCAGGGCTTTTCCCCTGAGGGAAGGAAGGCTGCAGGGCTCTGGGAGTTGGCGTAACAGCTTGTCATCTCTCTCTCTTTGATTTGGATCAGAGGGTTTGTTTGTTTTGGGTGGTGGCATTTGTTGTTACAATGAGGGTTCATTTGCTTCCCCGGGCCAGGTCTGTCTCTCACTGGTGACCATAAGGCACAGACAAGCCCTCCTTGCTTACTTTTTATCTTGAGTCCCAAACATTTTGTGAAGCAGGAGGAGTCTGCTCCAGGCCTGACAACCAGTGACTTAAAGCTAAAACCTATGCAAAACCTTCTTTCAAGGCTTTCTTCAGAGAGCTCGATGGAAATGGGTTTGGGATCCCGAGCTGTCAGGTGATAAGCTAATGGTAAGAGTGGGCTGCGTTTGGAGAACTGAAGCAGAGGTGCAGATGGCTCTGTCTTTGACCTATTGCAGTAGTGGAGCTACTGTTTAAGTGGATCTAACTTTCAACATCTCTCAGCAATTCTGAGCTCTGCATTCATTTGTGGAGGAAAAGAGAGCAGGTTGATTCAGCAGCATGCTCTGTGAGGAACTAAAACTTATCTTTACTCATTGCTGCCTCCTGCCAGGGCCAAAGTAGCTAATCCTTTCCATTCTTGAGAAAACTACCTACACGTTGTGCTGTTGTCCTGAGCAAGGAGTCTTGTGGTCTTTATGGTTCTTTAAAATACAGCTTTAATCTCAGGAGTGTTTCATGTGCACTTGTACCAGTTATATTAACGTTCCAATATCTCCCACATGTTCATGAATCTCTACCTTAGTAAGTCCAGTTCAGACACCGGTTTTCCTGGCTAAGTGGAAACGGCAATTTCGGATGGACCGTTTTATCATAAATATAACCTTAGCTTGCTCCCAAGCTGCCCTAGCGGCTGTAAAAGCAGTGCTGTTGCGTATTTGCAGCAGGACACAGCCGGACATCCCTTGCTTTCTGTACAGAAATAAAATGTCCATCTGCCTTTCACGACATCTAATTACTGCAGAGTCATTGAGAAAATTAAGAATGTTCCCTCCTAGCATAAAATTAATTAGTATTAAATTATTTATAGGTTCAGTAAACTTGAATGTAAAGATTGTGTCTGGGTGTGTGCTCCGCTCCAGACTCCCACACAACACCAGGAGTAAGCCAGGGTGCGTCACAGAAGAGAGCCACCTCTGCTTGGTGACAGCTGACTAATCCTGAAGTATATCTTGCACAGATGCTAAATCACATTTCCAACCCTAGCAAAATCCTGTAGACACTTCAGATCTCCTCTCCACGCCTCCATCCTTCAGTACAATCAATAAACAGTGTGCACGCTGATTAGAGGTCTGGGAATACAACCCGTGCTGCTTCTCTAACCCGGAGACGGGATGTGGTTTGATTTGTGTTTGACCTTTTCCAAGTGTCTAGTGGTGATGAAAAGTAAGGAATTACAGATGACCCCTGGAACTCTGTCCCATGCAAACAAGTAACTGCCTACAAAAGATGTCTAGTCTGGAGTAGGGGTTGCCTCTACATCTTGATGCACTTTGTTTGAGAACTTCTGTTTGGGTTTGGTAGCAGATTCCTCCTGGGACCATCACACTGTGGAGTCTCTCTGAGAGCTGCCAAGTGAAAAAAGAACCAGCAAAGCAAGATTGAGTTTTTTGGGTTCGTTGGCTAAGTGAAACAATTGTGAAAACAATCAGGTCAACCTGCGAGTGGATGGGTTTTGTTCTTCTGCTGAAGCAGAAAAGAAACAGTTTAGATGTGTTAAATATTTTGATTTTCTTGAAGTAACTGCCGTTGTTCTGCCATAACTACCATCAGAGGTGCTCCTTCGGAAGCCTAACGTGTGGGGTTTTGTTTAATCAGCAGTCCTGCAGTAGTCCTCCTGTGATCTTCCCCTTTTGGTTGCAGTGGAAATACTGAGCTGGTCACCACTGCTGGAGCTGCAGCCTTTCAGCTCCATGTCTGCATTCTCTGTATAGCTCCACTATTACAAAACCTGTGACGCTGCGGTACCCTTATCCCACCACTGTCATGGTAATGATGAACAAATTCGTCTTCTCTTATCAAGTGTTCCTACTGTATTTCAGTGCGACTCTATTAATCATAGCTGTGGCAGTTTAACGTGCGGATTGCAGCATTAAGATGTAATTCATTGCAATTTGTTCCAGGCAATGTGAGTCACGCAGTGAAATATTTATTACTGTTTTCAGCACTTCTGGCACAAAACCGATTTAAAAAAACCCCAAAGAATTCTCAAATCTACCTTCAGTGTGAACAACACCGGCCTCTGAGGAAAGTTATTGTAATGTGGGGGTCTTCTTCTACCACTCTTACATATCCTCTGTATGTAAAAAACTACCCATCTTACACATCAGTGTTCAAGTTCTCATTTTGGCTAAAGGTACCATCAGCTGAAGGTGCAACACACCCAGGGCAGGAGTCATTAATGAGTCCTCGGGGGTGCAGTGATGCCAGCTTCCTAGCACAGGTGGCTGAGGAGTCAGCAAGGACACGGGCCTTGCTGGATGTCGAACTCAGAAACGAGAGGAGTTTCTGCTTCTGCAGGCCAGGGCAGCCTTGTCTGCAGTGACCACAGCAGGATTTCAGATTCCTGAAGAGAAAGGGTAGGGTTTTTGTGGTAGCGTGGGACTGTTTATAAATACAGAAAGGGCTGGTGTCAGGAGGATGGAGCCAGGCTCTGCTCAGGGGCATCTAATGGTAGGACAAGGGGCAGCGGGTGTGAGCTGGAGCAGAGGAGGTTCCACATCAATCTGAGAAGGAACTTCTTCACGGTGAGGATGCCAGAGCCCTGGCAGGGGCTGCCTGGGGGTTGGGCAAAAAGGATTTTTGCTTTGGAAAATGAAAGTCCTATTCTTGCGGGGTTTTGGGCTGAAGCTAAATAGGTCAGTTGTAACTCAGTGTCTGATGCTCTGGCTTTGGGCAGCAGCGTGTGTGTGCACAGCATACGGAATGTCTGTGTGATAGAAACACCTTCTGTTCTGCCTCTGCCCTTTATCTTCCTGTTCAGAAGCCTCTGCTTTTGCTTACAGAAAGAAGATGCTGTTGAGCAACGCACTTGAGGTTCCATTTTTAATTCAAAAGCCAGCGCCAGGCTGGAGTTGCCTGTGCAAATGATTGCGTGCCAAGAGTATTTCATAGGGGTCACAAAGCAGAGCTGAGAACAGTGGGTATTTGACACTAGCAACAGCAATGCAAAAGCGCAGCGTTGGTGACAGCTGTGTGTGTGACAGTCGCACCACTAGCAAATACCTGCTGGAGCACAGCACTGCCCAGACATAGAAAAGCAGATGATGTTTATTAAGAGCCTTTAACCTACTGTTCCAGTTGTGCAAGGACCAGTTGCTGGAAGCCTGAAAATCCACTGTGGAGCAATACCGTGATTCCTTATACACAAAGCACCTGTATGTCTGGTGTGACACTGTACTGGCAAGGGGCACACATGCATATGGATGGAGCCTGCTCAGTTCCTTGTCTGGAGGCTCATTCTACCATTTCAGTAAAATCCTGCTGAGCTCCAATAGGATGTTTGATAGCAAACAACTTCGTGCTACCTGGGGTCAGGCTCAGAAATGTATAGTCACTGCTTCAGGCGGTGTTCACTCTTGGGAAGACATCCTTTCAGACGTTCAAAAGTTGGAATTCCCTTTGAGCTCTGCATTTCTTTATCAGCCTTTCTTTTGGTTTCCTTCTAGTGATCTCCACCACTCAAACTAACGCTTTATTTCGATACGATACCTGCACTGAGGGCCTGAGAGATGGACATTTGGGGTCCCCAGACAGAGTCAGACTCCGTGGCTGTGTTCTACATCTTGTGGTCTGTACTGCATAGTCACAGCAGGATCTCCAGGTCTAGTATGCAGCTGCACGTATCTGCTAGGGATTGTCCTGTCTGTGTGAGGAGACACACAGGGCTTGAACATCAGCCTTCAGAACCATCTTTAAAGAACTTCATCTCCTGGATATAGAATGATAGAATCTGAATCCTAGAATCATTAAGGATTGGAAGGTACCTCAAAAGATCATCTAGTCCAATCCCCCTGACACAGCAGGATCCCCTAGACCAAGTTGCAGAGGAACACATCCAGGAGGGTCTTAAACATTTCCAGTGAAAGAGACTTTACAACCACCCTGGGCAGCTTCTTCCAGTGTTCTGTCACCCTAATTGGGAAGACATTTCTTCTGATATCTATGTGGAACCTCCTATGTTTGAGTTTACACCCGTTGCCCCTTGTCCTATCACTAGATGACATTGAAAAGAGCCTGGCTCCATCCTCCTGACGCCCACATATTTATAGACATTAATGAGGTCACCCCTCAGTCTCCTCTTCTCCAAGCTAAAGAGACTCAGCTCCCTCAGCCTCTTAATGCCTTGATCCTCACGCTTGGGATGGTTATCCAGCCTTTGATTCCCCAGCAATCTCCGTACTTTTGTACTTATCTAAGAAACCATCATTCTGAAGTGATTTCTGGCAAGAAAGGAGCTTGGGCACTTAGAAAGATTTCCAAAGTCTGTCTGAGAGAGAATTTGTTCCCAAGAAGTCTCGGAGGTGTTTGTGTGCCCCTGCCTTCTGCAAGCCCATTGTGAGGAGTGTCTTCTGTTGCTGGCTGGGTCCTGAAGAGCCTCAAAATCGTGGGCTCGATATTGAATATCCATAGCACAGCAGAGTCTCTGGAACTGCATGCTGGGATGTGCCAGCCCGTCTACTGGACACTAAACCTTCCCCATCTCAGAGGGCAGGGTATGAAACAACTTCTTACGCTTTGTAGTCCCTTCAAATTATAACCCCATTGCAGGGAACACAGGGGGTTTTGACTGCATTGCACAGAGACGAGCAGAAGGAGAACAGGAGACAGTCAGGGAAACCTGTCCTTGTTTTTGTTTTAAAGTTTGTTATATGAAAGTCTGTGAGACCGACATCCAGCAAGCACTGGGCACTGTGGTGCTGTAGTGGGTATATCAGTGAAATCATCCTTGCTCATAATAAACCTTAATCCCACGTCCTTCTGTTTGGGCTTGGTTACGTGTTGGTGTGAGTATTCACAAACGCTCCGTGTGGCCACCCCCTCCAGCCAGGCAAAGCGTTTGTCGGAACAGCCATCAGCTTTCCCTGAGCGCTTAATCTGAAGTTCCTGCAGTGATACCTGTCATTTCCATAACCATTTTCAGCACTGGGCAGCAGCTCAGTAACAGTGACCTGTGTGGTCAGCGTTTCTTGACAGTTAATGACTGTCCAGAGGAGTTCTCTCCTGAAGAGAGGTGGTCATTACTTGCGTGCAGACGGGAATCCCAGAGGCTATTATTTCTAAACCAGGCAGAATGAAGAACACATAAAGCATCATTTTCCTGCGTCTGCTGCATCTCAAGTTCTCCACATGAGGTTGTTTCTAGCAGCTAATGACTGATAGTCTAACAATAGGAAAGCCCAGCTTCATTTTGTCAGTCACTGATGAAAAGACCGAAATAATTGGCATTCAAGGTGTCATTTCAACACTGTGTCTTCAGTGTCTTTGTGCAAGTCGAGATGGATGCACAGGACAGGTTGGCTTTTCTGCTTAGACGAGAGGATACCCGGTTCCCATGTAGCATCTCAGTTAGTTCCATATCTCACAATGCTACCTCTAGTTAAGTCTGTGCACGGTGTTTGCTGATATAGTAGCTACCAGTTTGGTGCTACTGCCTTGTTCTGAAGTCTTTGCAATTCCTTTAGGTTAGTAAAATAGTGACCCTCCCTTATGGTGGTTCTTTCAGCATGGATTTCACCTGAGATACTGGAGGGTGCCAAGCCACGCTTCACGCTAGTTGTGCAGCTCCTTGCATTATTTAATATCTTTCTTTTTCCATTTGAAAGACTTCAAGTATTTAATATCTCCTTACATTATCTTGCATTAATTTCTTGTATTAACCAAAACTGTTCTGAAGTGTGTCCTTTACAAAGTTAACTATCCCTGGACAAAGACACTGGACAGACAGGTTTAATATTCTATATGGTTGAAGCACCATCTTTGCTGTGTCAAGTTCTTACGTTTCTTGGCAGCGTTCTCCAACCTGTGCCTGATTGTGGAGTTTTTATTACACCCAAACCTCCAGGATTTACGTTTCACAGGCTGGTACAAACCACTTTATTTCCTCAGTAACTGATGTGTCTCTGCCTGGATGTTTTATAACTGAAGGTGCTGTTATTTATTGTTATGGGAAGTGTTTTGAGGATGGAGATGTGTCAGTACGGATCTGCAAGCGTTCCCAGTGCATTATTCAGCTGGTTTTGTGAGTTGCTGGCAGCCCCGTGTTTAGTATTCCCGTGCATCAGCCTAGTAAACCCACTCCAAATTCATTTCAGAGCACCGGAGCAGTGAGCGCACTTCACTAGACCTTTTTCCAATAGAGCTGTTCCATTTCATCCGCCCTTATTCAGTGATTTATTTGATGTGTATATTTGCAGGCTATTACCTACTAGAAAAAACCCTATCGGTAGTTAAAAATAATCCATTGCACAGTGGCAGGAAGATGGATTTTACTCATTCTCAGCCTTCTCGCAGTCGTCTCCTTTTATTCCCCAGGAAAATGTACTTCCCTCTCCATAATCTGAATTGAAATATGTTAACACTCCTGAGAGAAAAATTAGGGTGGTTAGCACCGAAACACTCATTACTGCAAAGAGATGTAGAACTTTTTCTTGTTTGAAGTATTTATTATTGAAAATATTGACTTGTTTGAAATAATTGAAGCCGGGTGGGATTTTACACGTGCAGGAAAGAAGCACTGCAAGTGTAACGTGAAAGACAGGACAAACGGTACTGGGGAGATGCTCTGAGCACGAGGTAAAGTGTGAGAACTCTGAATGGCTACTGACAACACATGAACACAACATTTAATCACCTACGTAGGACGATAATGAAAAGACATCTGGTTCGGAACTATTTGTAGGTGGGTGACTTTGTAAGTTCAGGGTTTTTGAAGCACAGGAACAGAGCCTAATGGTGACGGCAGCTGTTCCTTCTCATTTCATTCACACTCTGTGCTGCCGAAAAAGGTAGGAAACTCAGAAACCTATTACCCTCAGAAATTCCCCGGAGTGTCTGCTGAAGGAATGGTTTGTATTTCAACACCAGCTCTTCAGGACGTCGAAGAGCACAATGCTGAAATAACCGAGTGCAGGTCTCAAAGTGTAAGAGGTGATGTACTTAAAGAAAAGACTTTGAGGATTAATAGTTTGAAGATTTGAGGGAATGTATTTGAGTGACTTTGTCAGACTTCATTAAGATGTCGAGCACCCATGTTTTCACCTGAATTTATGATAAGGGATTATCCCTTGAGCGTGATGGGAAATGGAAAGGCGGCCTGGGCAATGTGAGTGATTTAATTTAAATATCAAACTTTATCACTGCTGTGAGGAGTTCCGATCACAGTGTTTGTCTGAAAACATTTTGGAAGCGATTGCGTTCTGCAGAGTAACTCAAAGCTGGAAGGTCTGGATTGCAGTCCCTGAACACCGACTGCAGGTATTGACAATGATTGTTCTGTGCAGGAAAAGAAACAGGAACCCTCAGGGGAAAGACCAAAGCTGGAATTACCCTGTTAAGTAAATTCAAGGCCCACAATATGCTGCAAGAGGATGCTGCTGTGGCAGGGGGATTGGACTGGATGATCTTTCGAGGTCCCTCCTGATCCCTAATGCTCTGTGACTCTGATTCTGTGCTCACTGTCTGATTTGTGCTTATCAAACAGGCTGTGAGAGGATGAGCCGTTTAAAACCAAGTGTATTAGTTCAAAGTTGAAAGCTCAGAATGAACTGTTTGGGTTATTCATCATTTACCATGTTGCGAAGGGTTAGTAAACACAAACACAGCTGACATTGCTGCTACAACTGAGAGAAGCCACAAGGGAAGGAATTCGCTTGTTTCAGTGGTGCCTCATTCCCAGTGGTGCAGGAGTGTGATTTAAGCAGGAGCAACCCTTGAAGAGGTCTGTGAAATTGTAGCGCCGCTCTGGCTCTCAGAACAGTTAATTTAATCAGAAAACACGGATTTTTCATCGCTCTTTAATGTACATAATTTCTGTGGGCTGTTGCCTCAGAACATTCTCACCTTTCAGCCCTGTGACTGCGATGCCTTGTGCTGTTCTCTCTCTGTCATTTCCATATCGGTACTGATGTTACAGTCCATTACCTGTCACTCAGTCTCAATGTCACATTGTCCATTTGTTTTATCAGTCTCAGTACAAGTTGCAAGTGTTTTCCAGGGCCTTACACTTGTTTCAGTTGGAGCTCTCTCCATTTCTCTAAGCACTGCAGCTCTCCACAGCTGTATTCACATTAATGTGGATTTATTCTAGCAGCCGCAATAGTCTGTTTCACACTGCATTCATTTACCGTGTTTGCTCAAGCAAGTGAATTCTGACTCAACAGTGTCCTGAGGAGGAAAGGCTGAGGGAGCTTGGAGAAGAGGAGACTGAGGGATGACCCCATGAATGTTGGTCAATATGTGAAAGGTGGGTGTCAGGAGGATGGAGCCAGGCTCTGCTCAATGCACATTAGTCTGAGAATGATCTTCTTCCCTGTGAGGGTGCCAGAGCCCTGGAAGGGGTGCCCCGGGGGGTTGTGGAGTCTCCGTCTCTGGGGAGGTTTCAAACCTGCCTGGACAGGTTCCTGTGCAATTGGATCTAGGGGATTCTGCTGTGTCAGGGGAATTGGACTGGATGGTCTTTCAAGGTCACTTCCAATCCCTGTGTCCTGTGATTCTGTGAGAAGATGTGTTCTGACTGCAGAGAGGTTTTTAAATTACCATGTAGATGTTGAGACAAATTCCTATCGAAACTGTTGCCCTAGAAATGTCTTATGCAGAAGTTTACTTTTATAAATGCTCGTGCAACCTAGGATCACAGGTACTCTCATAGATCTGAGATAATCAGACCATCATAGCAAGTACATTGACTTCACTTGTACATGGGTGAGAGAATCATAGAATCATAGAATCATTACGGATCGGAAGGGACCTCGAAAGATCATCTAGTCCAATCCGCCTGCAACAGCAGGATCACCTAAACCAAGTCACACAGGAACCTGTCCAGTCGGGTCTTGAACATCTCCAGAGAAGGAGACTCCACAACCCCCCTGGGCAGCCTGTTCCAGTGCTCCGTCACCCTCACTGGGAAGAAGTTCCTTCTCAGGTTGATGCGGAACCTCCTATGTTCCAGCTTACAACCATTGCCCCTTGTCCTATCACTACATGACACCGAGAACAGCCCAGTGCCATCCTCCTGACACCCACCCCTCAAATATTTGTAGACATTAATGAGGTCGCCCCTCAGTCTCCTCTTATCCAAGCTAAAGAGACCCAGCTCCCTCAACCTCTCCTCATAAGGGAGGTGTTCCACCTCTCTTATCATCTTTGTTGCCCTACGCTGAACTCTCTCCAGCAGCTCCACATCCCTCTTGTACTGAGGAGCCCAGAACTGGACACAATACTCCAGGTGTAGTCTCACCAGGGCAGAGTAGAGGGGGAGAAGAACCTCTCTTGATCTGCTAACCACCCCTCTTCTAATCCACCCCAGGATGCTGTTGGCCCTCTTGGCCACAAGAGAACTTTGCTTCTCATTCACATAGCAGCTGCTTTTTAAGCAAACAAGCACAGCAGCTCAAATCCAGGACAGCGTTCTCTCGAAGATAAGAAATAAACCTTGAAGCCTGTGGGATCAGATAACAGCTGTCAGAAGCAGGGTCAGAGAGTGATTGACAGCGAAAAAAGGGAACTCTCTAGAAATGTTGTGTCTGTGACACATTCCAAGTCAGCAGAGGCATGCATTTGCAGATATCGAGGTTTTAGGAATGTAGAGCAATCAATGGACAGGAAACATCTGGAACCCAGCTTACTGCCTGCAGTGTGCAGTGCTCTGCAATCATTAACCTGCTTCATAGGAGAAACAGGTTGAGGTTAGCTATAGCTTCGCATCTGCTGTTGAGGGAAGGGCTGCTATGCAGTGTCTTCTCTTTCAGAATTCTCAGTCTCGTTCTACCTGAGAGCTGGCTGGTTGTTTAACATTGCAAGCAGCAACCCGAAGGACCGCTTGAGGCCGTTTTTCAGGCTGTGGCACACTCTGGAGCTGATACCACCAACTGTCTGGGCCTCTTCCTAAAGATGGCAGTATTTTTTTGATAGGGCTGCCTGCTCTATGAATTAACTAGTTGCAGGGTTCTCATTCCCACCAGGTTTCTGTCATCACTGCTGCTGTGACGCAGTAGCTTCGGACACCAGCTCTTCACTCTGCAGTATTCTCTTGCCCCCCAGTGCTGTAGGATTCTTTTCTTGGTTCTGATTATTAGCTCCTTCCTTGAGCGTGGTCTTTCTTCTGTCGGGCAGGCCTTCCAGGTTTCTGTTCCTTCTCCTTAATCATAGTTAATGTGTGTAATTAGTAATGAACTCTGAGCACTAATGGGCAACATTTATTATGGCTCTAAGAAAGATCCCTCCAGCCTCCGTTGTTGTGTTTGGAGCCATCGGGACAGCATGAATCTGCACTGCGTTAGCAGTCATCTCATGCTGTGTCTGACTTAGTGTAGATCAGTTATTAAAGTGTACTGAACCCTGACGTGAATTTTTGTTTCTAGAATTGCAGCTGTTGGCAGCTTTAGACCTTTGCAAAGGCTGTAAACACCTGACATTGTTGTGGTTTTAAATCTTACTTTGCAGATGAGAGTGAAGTCTGCAGCCTGGGACAAAAATTACTAATAAGAATTTTTCTGTGGTCCCTGGTCATTTTCAGGTGAAAAATTAAAGACGATAATAATAATAAAAAAGGAATGTTCACAGAACTGGGCTTGTTTGTCCTCTAAGACCACACTATCGCTTTTGGATGTACAACTGGAATTGCTTCAGCTTTGAAGATTAATGTGTAGCTCAGAGCATCACAGCAGCTCAGACAGCAGCTCTTATGAAGTGCTCTTGATGGTGTCTGTAGGGTAAAAGAGATTAAAACCATAACAAAAGTGATGATTCTGAATTCCTCCAGTCTTCTTACAGTTCAGTCAGTACAGCTCAGTTACCTTTGAAGCTTTTAATATTCCAAAATCATCTGCAGTTGTGCTTTATTATAAACAGGAGAAAAAAGGGCTGTGTAGGAGCCCTCTGAAATATTAGCACTAGCCTTAGGCAACTACAGTTAGAGGTGAGGGTCTGTGTCCTTGTTGGGCCTCACACTCGTGTCGCTGCCTAGCTCTCAGTGTAACGGCATCGCGGCTTCGATCACCCAGAGCCTACCGCTGTAAGCAGTGATGGGCCGTCACACAAATGCAACCAAGAAGCATGACCAAGGAGTAGTGTCTGTGGGCTCTTTCAGCTGTTTGAGGTATTTTGATGCATAAGGCAGAAAACAAAGAGAAAGCGTGTGCTGGGAACGGAAATTGGGGTTTGGAGTCTCTGCTGAGGGCTTACAGACAAGTGTCACTGCTCAGGTGGTGGGTTAGTCCTGGACTGTAAAGCCCAGGACACGTAACACTGCTGTAGGTGACAATGAGAGCCTTCTGACGCTGTTAGCTTGCTTGTGGATCATTTCCTAGGGTTCTGGATAATGAAGTATTGGAGCATGTAACAGGAAGCGATGCGAGACGGACCAATATTTGGATTCCTGTTTTACCCAGCAAAAGATGAGCGACATATAGTAATGATGCTGCTTTTTTGTTTTTAGAGTTGCCTCCACTAAAAATGAGTTGCCATTTGCCCCATTTGCTGCCATAGTCTGAGCAGTCCTCATAGTTACAGTCAGATAACAATCTGCACAACATGAATCGGATCTTGATGCCCGAGTTAGAGGAGAGATACAAAGCTGAGATCCACCTCAACTTCTCAGAGCTTTGCTATGAATAGAGACTGTGAATATGTGAACTCTCCCCAGTCCCCAGCTCTCACTGGTAACACCCAGAGACCAAATTCAAGACAAGCAGTGAGAAACAAAGGTGAAATGAGCAGCTTTTGCTCTGGCTGCGGTCTGTTCACTGCTGTTCCCTGCGCAGGCTGTATCTCATTACAGCGATTTGCGTGAGGCTGTGCCAGGAAAGTACAGCACTGAATCCTTTGTACATTACTTTGGCTTCCTTGATTAATTCTATAAACTTCTCAAGTATTTCATTGCAGAATGCTTGTTGATAGAAGCCACTGGCATGATTATTGTGGTTCAGCAGTTAATTCTGTCATTACAGCCATTAATTCTGTGGGAAAATGCCTGGAATTGCTTGTTTCCAAAATGTGCCAGCCAAAGCTGTAGCCCTTGAGACAGCACATCGCCCAGTGCAGTGAGTGTGGGAATGAGGAATGAACACTTGGAAGTGTGTGTGTGTGCGTGTGTGTGTCAGGCTTTGCAAACCCTGTTGTCGTCATCATCAAACTGCTAAAAGAGAACAGCCAGTGATTGGCAGCTATTTGAGATGAATTCAAACCTTGCCTAACAACCCAAGGTGCCTGACTTCAAAAATGATGTCGTGAACATTTGGGAAAGTCAAGATAACACACTTGAAGAAGCAATGGATTGTTGCCCAACCGTGAAAAGACACATGATTGTTACTTCCCTTGCTCGCTGGGAGTCCTTCCTTCCTTCTCTTGTGAGTAGAAATGAGTAACTGATCCTTTCTGGGTGTTCATTGGGCAATCCTAGATCACTTCACAGTGATACCAGGAGCATCAGTTTCTGACCAGCGGTGGCTCACACACGGTTTCATCTGAGTTAGGCAGGCGTTCCCCTTTTCATTCTGCAGTTGGCATGTATCTATGTCCTGCTCCTGTTGTACGTCGCTGCTGTTAGTGACTGATGGCATTTGTCAAACTGCAAATGTTGGATTCTGGGGCTGAGTCTCATTTTGGTCTGTATTGCCAGATCTTTCCAGGAATTCTGTGTTGTTGCTGTATCAGTGCCCATCAGAGGAACGATTAGATGAAATGATCCATAAAGTCTCCTTCAGCCCAGTGCAATGAAGTTTTCTTTTTAGAGAAAAACAGTTGTGGAGACAGCTGCATCAAGCTGCTCTCTGTGATGTTTGCTTTGCATTAAGCACTTTGGAGACCATCAGGATTCTAGACTATTAGGAGAGCAGAAATAAGGGCAACTGGACTTAGGCTGTGCACATTCATGTGCTAAACGTGCTTCACAAACAGCAGTGAGAGATTTCTGGGCGTACGGTAGCCAGATCTCCACAAATCCTGAGGACAATCTAGGAAAGAAGAAAAATAGGATCGTGCTAATAAAGGGCCATTACTTGGAGCAGTCATTTGAAGTCTCCCATAGCCAGTGAAAAGAAATAGTCAGTTCCGTGGTGTGACTTCCCTGAGCGTCGAGGAGATGGGTGAAAAAAGAGCCAAGCCCTTTAGAGAAACAATTAATTATTACTAATAATGATCAGAGGCCTGATTAAATAGTGAAGTTAGAAAGCAATAATCATAAATGTATAAACTGTGAAGAGGTTTTTTAGTTTCTAAGCCTTTCAGAGGAGAACAGCCAAAAATCCCCTAGTTGCTTTGGATAGTCTTCTTCTCTGGAACTGATTAAAGCAGACCAGAACCCAAAGACACGCAGCACTCTGTGACAGCCCTGGTTCACTTGTCAAATGTCCTCCGTACCCTCACGGAAGCATAAAACAAAGTGACCTCCTCTGGATTACCCAGGGGAGCAGCTGTTACTCTTTCAAAACAGAGGGGAAAAAAACCTGGCTGATTTTAGCACCTTAGAGAAGGAGGCTATTGCAGGACTGATGCCGATACAGGAATCTGTAGGCCAAATTTTCAGTCCGTGGGTTTGAGTGTTTGGCCCCTGTGCAGAATGATGAGCTGTTCACACGTCGGCTGAAGAAACACAATACATGCTGTTAAATACAGAGAGATGGGGTGAGAGCACAGCTGGAAATGCTTCTTGCAGAGAACTCTTCCTCCCACAAGGATTTCTCATTAGCTGTTACCTCTGACCCCTACCCTTAAAATACTACCTCTTGCGGTGAGCAATGTAAATAGTAAGTCTCCTGCTGAAACGACCTCAGACCGTGTCCGTGCGTGCCAGGGAGGAGGTGTTTTACTGACGGCAGCCACAGTGTGTGTGTTTAACAGGAAAACAATCCACATTACATTGCCTTGCTAAAATTACAAAGGCTAGAAGCCACCCATGGAATTACCAATTAGCTGACTCTTCTCACAGTGCTGAAAGCCACTGTAGCAGTGGATGAGCTTGGTTCTTTCATCCTCATCCAGGCAACCCTGTGTTTTAGGATATTCTCTTGATGCAAACTGATTTCATTTGGGCAGAGCTATATTAAATGAAGAACAAGGATTCCTGTAAAACCTGTACAGGTCTGAATGAGAACACGCTGAAACTCCTACTGTTGGAATACAGACTGTCCTGCCTCACAGGTGTGACTGGATCCTGCTGTGGCAGGAGAGTTGGACTGGATGGTCTTTTGAGGTCCCTTCCAATCCCCAGTGTTCTGTGGTTCTGTGATTCCCATTTTTAATTCCATCATGGTTACATAGCTTTGCTTGACACTTCAGAGCTTTCTGAAGCCGATGTAAATGCTGTCTGTTCCATTCCTACAGCACCACAGACATTCATGTAGCATTGTACAAGTCTCCAAAATGAAGACCAAAAAGTGCTTGTGGAGACTGTTAGAATTGTCTGAGGAGTCTTGAGCGCACGCAGCGGTGCCAAATTGCAAGGGCGCTGTCGGATGGCACAAGAATGTGTACTGCCAAGAGAGCATTTATCAAATTGACTTTCAGAAGTGTCTAATTATTTAAAGATTGAAAGCTGATTGCACCCAGCAAGCCTTGAACTCAGCGGGAGGCCGCTATTAAATATTGGATGTCACATTTCAATAAGCAAGTGGCAAACACAGATTGTTCATTTTTATGGCTTCACGCACCTGCTGCTCCAGCTCCAGTGTCAGTGATGCTGGGAGTGGTTACCAGGGAAACAGAGGTTCTTGCATTTAATTAGGACTCGTCAGGTAGAGCTGTTTAGCTTACTGGACTGGTTTTTTGGAAGGAAAAAACCCCTTTCAGAGTAATTTAGCTGCAAATCAGTCTGCAAGTATCTTAGGTCTGATAAAAGGTACCAAACAGATGTAAAAGAGTGTGTAGCACTCCTGTCCCACCTGTTTACTCACAAATAAATAAGGGAAGGGAACCCTAAGCACAGACGTTAGGAAAGGAAGGAGTGGAAAACAGCAATGAAACAGGTCACTTCTAATTGATTCCTTTATTTGTGACATCGTATTAGGATGATATTAAAATATCTGCAAAATAGCATTTGAGGCCATTTACAGTTCTTGAGTGTTGTACCCTCTGCCAAAGTAGGAAGTGATATCCCCTCACAGCTCACTGTGATACTGGTATTTTACTTTTCGCTGATGGCTCAGGACCCAGGATTTAATCTTCAAGGAGTTTGTCACTTTGAGTTAACTTTCCAAAGGGATCATTCTACGGTAGCAACGTTCTTATCTGTCAGAGGTTGGCATTTTATCTTCTCCGTGGTGGGTGCGGGCTTGTACAATGAAATCAAGGTGGGCTGCATGAGCTCTCACTCACTATGGAGCTAATGAAAACAGCTGACCCTCTGTAAAATTGTCTGAGAAATGCCAGAGCAGGAACTCTGGCTAGGTACTAGTGCTGCGGGAAGCTGTCCTTCTGCTAGAAGTCCTGCTGGGTTCTCTTTGTTAAGATGGGAAAAACAATTCTCACAGATGCTGGGATGTTTGGGCAGCTGAGTGCTTTTCAAATGATACCCAGGCATCTGCAAATATTTGTGAATGGTAGAATGAAGAATTCTGGGCCAAATTGCCTTGTTCTCACTGGGTAGCCTTCAAAAATGGTCATCAGCTGCTCAGTAAGTTGCAGAAAGGACAACGCAGTGTCTCATGAGTGAGCTACACCAGAAATGCGTGATGTAACATGATGCCAGATGGAGGGTCTAGATCCAGAGATGAATTGGATAGATTCTTGCTTTAGGTTCCCGGCAATCTCACTCCCAATGGTCATTGCAGATGTCAGATAGCAGCCTGTCATTTTGACTGATACATAAGGGCAGGTAAGTGAGGGGCTCGTTGTGCTGCTTCTCAGCATCCCCCTAAGGCAGGTACCCTGTACAAGTTAGCTTGGGCTGGGACATTGAATGCTTGACCTTGCGGCTCATTGATGGAGTGGATCTTTCATCAGTGTGATACACGTGTGGGCACCTGATGTGATGAACAGGTACAAAATTTGGTGTAAAACTTCATACTTCATGTCTGCATCTGATTTCTGAGTGATTACACTCAGAATCTTGTAACAGCAGGACCTGTAGTCGGTAGAAGTTGTAGAAAACCAAGGCACCAAAATGCTGGTAAATCCCTTCTCACTGGTGAGGTCGATGCATCAAATTGCGCCTAAAGCTCCAGCATATTTGCGTTAAATTTCATTAGATTTAGTTAAATTTCATTAAGTTATTGAATCAGGACTATGATTTGTTTGCGTGTGTGCTGTTTCAGCTTCAGGACGGATGTCAAATGCACAACATAAGGAAAAAAGCCTCCTCCATCGCTCTGACCTGAGTTCAGTTGTCTTTCATTTGTGACAGGGTGCTGTTCTCAAAAACATTTCCAGAGGAAAGGTGATGAACTTGTGCAAGTTTTCTGGAAGGCAATTCTGATCATATGTGATAGAAAAGCTCCTCTCTGTGCTTTGGACAGCAAAGGGCTGAAGGTAAAATGAACCACGGAGCATTTAGAATGAGTCGCACTGCTTTGGATATAAGCTGGAAGATAAAATCAGCTGCCTCCTGTGGCAATAGCTTTGGCAGAATGATATCTAATCATAGAATCACAAATTCATTAAGGTTGGAAGAGACCTCCAAAGTCTTGAAGTCCAACCACCAACCCAACCCCACCCTGCCCACTGAACCCTGTTCCCGAGGGGCACAGCTACTCTTGAACCCCTCCAGGAACAGTGACTCCCTCCTTCTCTGGGCAGCCTGTCTCTATGTCTCTTTGCTTAATGCCTGAATCTATCTCCTCCTGCCTGTTCCAGCCCTTGCACGTGCAGGCTTCCCAGCTCAGAGGGGCTCCACAAGGCTCAGGGGTGCACAGGAGAAAACCCCCAATTACAGAGATTTGTGCAATTTATCAACTTTCCCAAGATTGGTAGTTTCTGAGGAAGCATCCAGGGGAGGATTTTTCTCCACGTTCCCCCATGAGAACCAGGACATTTATGGTTTCTCACAGGGAAAAAGGGAATCATCCCTGTGTCAACCTCAGTTCTCAGCACTTCCAATGCAAATGGAAAGAAATATGTTCTCCACATGATCTGTAACAGCTTATCCAGGGATCAGGGTGTGTGGAGGTGTTACAGTCCCTGCTACTCTATATCAGAGATGGACTGCTCCATATATCTTTCAGAAGGGAAATTTATGAGGTTATTTAACAGCTTCTCCAGCAGTGCAGGACCTTATCAGGCAAATGATCCCTTAACGCTTCATTTTCAGATGCACAGCAGAATTTATTTTGCTGAGAGATGGACGAGTGCACAAGATACGGGAGGAGTAATCTAATTCCTCTCTCTTACTTGTGCGCACAGTGCTTACAGGGAGTGTCGCCTTGACCCTTGCTAGCTCTTGGTCCTTGAAAGTGGCTGTGACAGAGTAGAATTCCTCTGGCAACTGGATGTAACCGACAGTTTAATAATTCTTCCTGCTGTTGAGCAGCAAGTGCTCTGGCAGTATTTAATGTTCTACAACTCCAGGTAAAATAACTGCCTTAAAGATTCCAATATTCCAGCAAATAAAATGCATTACAATTTATCTTCCCCTACAATGAAAGCCAGATAATCTCATAGTAACATGATTTTAAGATGCAATTTAATTTCTGATTATATATAAAATGTATACAGAGGCAGACAGACAGTGACAGCTCATCTTCCCCTGTGTTAGATAATGAAATAGATCGCGCTGCCGTGCATTTCTCCCAGGCTGTTTAAACCGGCTGATGCAGTCCTAAGTCTGTGCATTATTTATGTGGGAGGGCAGGGCTGTGGGTAAAGAATCCCGAGCAGCCTGTAGCAGGGCGGTGGTTTTCACATTCCTCATTCTCTTGTGTCAAATGAAACCCCAGTCAGCTTTTGTTTGTACTGACACAACGCACAACCGGCCGTGGTTTGTGTGTGCATTGGAGGAATGCTAATTCCCACTTTAAAAAGGGGAAGTTAAACTGGGAATGGAGGACGGCAGGAGGAAGAATTAGACTGAGATACGGGACCATGTCAGAGTTTATAATGGGTGTCGACCGTTACCTACTCACATTGCACAGCTAGTGCATCGGTGTACAATTACAAAAGACTCCAAATCATCGTTTCTCACAGAAGTTTGGATAAACCAGCATTTAGAAGGAACTCTAGATTGCTTAAAATAAACACTTGGTTTTGGTTTTGTGCTTTACATGGACCAAAGAAATGGAAACAAATCGCAGCATTTTAAGAAATCTGTTTGATGGGGAATTAGCCCACACATTGACTTCTAGTTTATAGGTCTGAATGCCCACTATCAAAGCTATCTGTGGGACTATTCTACTTTCAATTAAATTGAAATCAGTAAAAGGCTTTTTATCAGTAGGGTTCATCTCCACCAGGAAAGACCTCGGTGCCTTTAGACTGTGTGAACCACTGATTATCACAATCTATGTTAACAGAACGCAGTGCCTAGGAAACCTGAGTTTTGTCTCTTATTCAGCTTGAGTTGGAGTTGGTACCTGAGAATGTTTATCAGCTGCCTTCCTTTTTCATCAGAACCTTTGCTTGCAAAATTAAAACCTTATTAATATGGAAAGAGCCCTATTGACAGAATCACAGATCATTAGGGATTGGAAGGGACCTCGAGTTCCCTCACCACTTACTTCTGGAAAATTACAGACTAACAACTTTTAGCCATGGAAGAGGCACCCATCTCAGAATCTCTAATGATTCTATGATTCTGTGATGAATTCAGTGCCTGTAGAGAGTAGAAATTCTGCTAAAGGCCTTTCACCGAGGCCGTGTAATGAGGGTTGCATTGCAAAGGGGTTCTTTGGGTGTGATGACGCCTTAGTTTCAGATGCGTGACTTTGGTCCTGCTTCAGCTTTCCCTCAGTGTCAGCCGCACTCTGATTATAGGGGTAGAAAGGTTTCCATTAAAATGCGGAATTTAGCTCTGTGTTTTCAGATGCAGTCCTCTTGTTTTATCCTTCCGACTTTCTTCAGAACAAATGTGGAAGTCTGTGCATGAAAAAGAAATTGGATCTACATCCTTGATTTTATAGATGAAATGTACCCATTGCTTTTAAGTGTGATCAGTTCCTTCACTTCATCAAGAGGAGAGACAGGAGGAATCTTTGAGCAAGGGTAGTGCAAGGAGCCTCCAGTGCTTCCTCATCACATTGCTTCTTGAGCTTTGTGGTCTGGTCATGTTGTACCAGGCCAGGACTGCAGTGGGCAGAGGAGGTAGGCAGGAGAAATGTGGTTCAGCAGCGACAAGCTGGAATCACACCAGGCGTACAGGCGACGTGGGGATGTGGAAATGCAGTCGTATATGGAAAACACCATGTCTCCATATGTGTGTTTTTTCCTCCTAAGCTGCTCAGAGTTGGTGACAGAAGCAGCAGACCCTCTGTTTTGTACACCCATCCAAACCAGCCACAGCAAAGAAGACATTTGGGAATAGAATTCAGTGAGTGCGTTTGGTTGGTGGATCCGTAACACAACAGTAGAATGTCTGAAAGTCAGTAATGAGAGTGATAACTGTGCAGACATTTGTAACGCAATATTTAGCTTGCAGAAGTTTTCATCACTTCAGTGCTGTCTGTAAGAAGTTGTTTGAAGGCAAACAGGAATAACAAGGAGTGGCCTTTAGCTTGTCAGCCTTTCCTTTACAGTGTCCTTGTCGATTATGAGCGACTCCCAGTCATTCCGTGCAGTGCTCCTTGTTGTCCCTCAGCTATGCAAATATTTAGTTGTTCCAATTAAATTTATCAGTTTCCATTGCAGTTGTCTCCAGGACTCGCCCCGTTCTCTGCAGGTGCCTTTCTGACCTGCCTCTGATTGCACAGCTGCTTTGGACCGTCTTAGCTCCCAGTGAATGGAGACTATTTCCTTGTCATTAAGAGTCAGTGGCACAAAGATTCCACCCTAACAAGGATGTCACTCTCTGTTGGCACACCCTGCGCTGCTCCAGAATCCTGCCTTCATGCAGTTCTTTGAAAAGACTTCTCTGAACCATCGTTGCTCAAAGTGGGTGTTTTTGATTGCTGAGAAGTGAATTTAATAGGCTGAGGCTGCCCTTGCCTGAGCAGGCAATGACAGGAGCTGGTAAAGTTCCTCTCAACAGCAGAATCCCCAAAATCTTCTACTTAAATTAATCCCAGTGCAACTTCCTGTGTTCTTGATCACTTTGCCTTTGGAGCACTTCTGTTCTACCGTCGGGATAGTTCTGTTAATTAGGGATGTGAATTTAAAGAGTATTAAATTCTGGTGTAGAAGTCTCGTCCTTTCCCATCCCTCAAAGAGCTGAAGCTAAAGCAGATTATGACCACCTGGCTTTTAGAGGAAATAATTAAAGGCGTGTTTAATACGTTTAATGTTCACATCCTCAGTTACTTCAATTTAATCTTTCTTACAACAGAAAACTGTGTGCTTGTATGTTCTAACCGTTTAATCACACTAGGACTTTCGTGACTGTTTTGCTACTACTTCCAACTAGTAACTGCTCCCCAATCCCGTTCTCTCTTTCATCACTCTTGTCCTCAGGATGCTACCAACACTCTCACTTTATAAATCGGTGAACAGTGAGCTTCCTGAACTCATTTGCTTTGGCCTAAGGTGTTTCACACCAGGAGGAACGTAAAATTCAGACAGGATGAGACTAAAGAAATGCTGATCAAGGGTGGAGTCAAACAGCACAAAGAGAAATTGTGACAGACAATGTTTTGTGCAACTAGAGAAGCTCCCTGCAGGCAGAATTCCTCCAGTTATCTAGCTCAGTTGCAGAAGTGCAGCATCGAATCTGTACAGCACCAATAGCAATTGATGAAAACAAGTCACCAAGCGCTCACAGCTCATTCAGACACTGATGCTGAATTTAATTTGTGCTGATTGCAAAAGGTTTAAAACTGAACAGGATGAAAGAAGCTCATTTGACTCTGAAACAGTAGCATATTCCTTCAGGTTATAAATCCGAACAAAACCTCTTCCCTTCCTTGTCTCTGTGTTAGTCATGAAGGCCTAAAACTGGCCCTCTGTGGCCATAAAGACTGTTCTTTTAAAATTCTAATGAAGTCCTATTCTTTTGTGTTGAATTATGGAGGCACCAGATCAGCACCCACGGAGCGAGGATTTCACATTATTAGAGCTCTTAATGATGGCTGTACGGCATCGGTTCTGCATTGCCTCATTGGTATGGAAAGAGCTCTCCTGATGCTCAGCAGCTCCCCTCCTGTTGTGATTTAATGAACTGAGCTTTAGAATTTCACAGAACCTGTCCCAACCCCCCTGCAGAATTTTTAAAGGAAACAGGAAAAATTGCTGATTAAATTTTCAGCCTTGTCTGAACCCAGGAAGAGCAGCCTCACTAGAGGGGAAAATGTTGTTAAAAGCATTGATGTTACGTTCTTTTTTCTTCTTATTAAAATATCGGAGTGATGCTGACTTTCCCTAACAAAGTTAATCTTCTTAATTTGTCAGTTGCATTTCCCTTAGAAATAGCTTCTCTATGTGTGTGCATCATGTGTGAAATACACAGCGGTTATGCACCTATATGGGAGCTTTTCTCCTTGTGCAGGTATGAAATGTGTATGCACCGGGGACTGAGCGGTGACCCCGTGAATCTTGGCGGGTGTCAGGAGGCTGGAGACAGGCTCTGCTCTGGGGCACCCAGTGACAGGACAAGGGGCAGCGGGTGTCAGCTGGAACGGAGGAGGTTCCCCATCAGTGTGAGAAGGGTGACAGAGCCCTGGCAGGGGCTGCCCAGGGAGGGTTGTGGAGTCTCCTTCTCTGGAGGTGTTTAAAACCTGCCTGGCCATGTTCCTCTGCGGCTGGATCTAGGTGATCCTGCTGTGGCAGGGGGATTGGACTGGATGGTCTTTGGAGGTGCCTTCCCATCCCTCATGTTCTGTGATTACTCGTATGAAGTTACTCTTATAGAGCATGAACGTGTGGTGCACGTATTATACACACTGATCGCTTGATACACGGACTCACCTAGATTACACACAAATGTGCTTCCTCTTTGGACTGTTTTGATTTTGTACACTAATTTGAATCTTTCTCTCTACGCTCAGGTTTGTCCTAAAAAAGTGCAAATCTACAAGGAATGAAAGTCTAAATCAGTTTTTCTGTAAAGAGAGGCCATTCTCTCCTTGGATCTACTCGGCCTCATTTATATCAATGTAAATCTAGACTGAGCTCAATTGCATCAGTTAATAGTGTAATTGACTAATGCAACTGAGAACAAAACCTCCCACCCAAGCCTTCCTAGAAGTCAGTTTAATTTTCCAGTGTGAGCAGTTTTATGCCCCAGGTGCATTTCCACAATTAGAAGGATTCCGTTGACTGGGTTTCAGTGTCGTTATAGCTTCATTCAATTTACATCCTCTCCACATTTACTCTCTACCCCCTCTTTCAAGGTTTAATCTATTCAGAAAGTACTTCTGCACTTAGTAACTCATAGATCGTGCAGCCACCGAACTCACAGATAGATCTGGGGTTCAGTGCTCACAGCTGCATGTGCTCCTGCAAATAAATGTTGAGTTGGGCATTGCCTTCTGCCCATCAAACTTAAGCTTTTTACAGCTCACACATTGTTTGCAGAGCTCAGGTAATCACACAATCACAGACTCACAGAACACTGGGGATTGGAAGGGACCTCAAAAGACCATCCAGTCCAATCCCTCTGCTACAGCAGGGTCCCCTAAATCCAGTCGCACAGGAGCAATCCAGGCAAGTTTTAAACGTCTCCAGAGTAGGAGACTCCACACCCTCCTGGGCAGCCCCTGACAGGGCTCTGTCACCCTTTTTTCTCAAACGGATGAAATGTCTGAACTCAGTGGAAGCCTAGTTTCAGATTTACTTGTAGAGGAGATGATCAATTGCTGCCCAAATTCATTATTCACAGTGAAACATCCTGCTGGTTCTGTACTGGAGATACCTGGAGGCTGGTGTCTTCTGGCAGTGTTGTTGCAGCGGCAGAAGTGGCAAGAGCAAAGCAGTATTTGCAGTTGCTGGGAACAGCTCTTCCCTGAAGATGGGCAGGGTTGTGGAGCTGAGCTTGTGTGCTGGAAAATGAAGAGAATTCCCTCTGCATGCTGCCTGTCAAAGGACAGCAGGGAGCTGCAGTTAGTATTTGTCTGTCTCTGGTTTCGCTCTGTGTCTCTGCAGTGACTTGACCTATTTGTTTGATCCTTCATTCTTAACTAAAGCAAAAGTCCTAAAAAATCCCTAGAAGCAGCCCCCATCCGCCCCAACTCTGACAAAAGAAAACAAAAACATCACTCTCCAACATCTCATAATGTCTTCAATAAGCACAAGTTTTCCTTCTTGCTCCTCAGAGCAGTGACAGTACAGTGTGATGTGATGTGATGGTCCTAGAGCTGTGTCCTAACTTGTAGTTGAGTTCAACTCCCGAATGTGATGTATTTCCACAGTTTAAGAAAAATATAACATTTATATTTTTAAGAAGAAGGACCTTCCTGTGGTGTTATCTGTCTTACTGTCTGTGATAGGTCTCATCTAAGACAGCAAGCTGATCAAGATTCTTTAGAAGAATCCACGTTTAGAAATTGCAAAACAGTAGACACCCCAAATTCCTCTTCACTTTTGGAAGGTCTGGCTGTTGAATCCTGCCCATGTCCTTCTCAGCTGCTCTGGCAGCCCTGGAATGTTTTGATCAGACTGGGCAGATCATCCCCCAAAGTTTGGGTGCTCTAAAAGTTGTTTCCTCTGTATTTACTGTCCGGTTTTGTTTTGAAAAACAAGGTGTTTCTTTTGTTCTGTGATGCTGTGTCAGTCTGTGATACGTGCAGGTGTTTTCTCTATGCATTGATGTACTTCTTCGGTGAGATAAGGTCTCTCCTAAAGCTAGCGACGTTTGTCACTAACTAAGAAACCCCACAAAGACCACGGCATAGTGTTTGGAATGAGGAAGAACTCAATCTGGACTGGAGGCTGCATTTCCTCATGTCCCGTGATGCAACTCTGCACTGAAACGTTTGCACAGTTCTTAGTGTTCTCGTGTTTCTTAAACAAAGCCACTGACTTTACTCTGACTTGTCAGACTACTGCAGAGACCCAGAGTTCATGCCATAGAAGCAGCGCTGTAGCTGTCAGCATTCTACAGGCAGACTGGAACCTGCGTTGCAGTGTGAACGGAAAACGGTTTTCCTCACACAGCTGTTACCAGGCAACAGCGCTCACAGCGCCTCGGATGGCCACGGGCACAGCCGGCTCTGTGTGGTCTGAGGAGGAAGAGTTCGTGTTCATTTTCCTGTTTAGTGGAAGGTGCCTATTCAATGTCATTTCCTTGGAAACAGATACAACAACAAGGCAAAACCGACTGGTAGTTTATGAAATTCCTTCTTTCAGGCCGCACTGCCTCTCCCCTGTAACAGTGTCAGAAGAAGCACTTCAGTGCGGGAAGGGCTTGGTGTTGCCTGAAATGAATGAGGAAAGCTGGACTTGTACCACACTGAACCTTCCTAGAACACTTTGGTTATCTGGAGTGGAAGAACAGCAAAGCTATTTTGGGTTGGACTCTGAACACAGCTAGAGCTGCTGAGCTGCTGCAGCAAAGGTGTTGAAGGAAGGTGTAGGTGACACCACACTGACACACACTGCTTTTGGCAGTGTGTCCACCCAGCCCCTCCGTCCATGAACTCAAAAGCTTTGTGGATGCCCACAGCCAGAGCAGACCCCAAAGTATCTTGCTTCCTTCTGTGATTTTTAACAGGAGTAGGATTGGCCCTCGGCATGGGATTAACCTTTACTGTCATCCTCCTCTCCTTGCTCCTTGCATCTGCCTTGTTACAGCCGATTACAGGGCATGACTGACATTGAGAGACAGGCTGACACCACAGAACATGAGTGGGATACAGCACACGACACAGCAAAGAGAGCACTCTTGCGTGGACATGTTTCTGAGTCCTTTTCTTCTTAGCAGTAGGAGTAGTAGCCCATCGTAGCTGTTCTGTTTACAAAGCGTAGTTGTGATCGATACCGTTTGGATGTCTGACGTTGGCCTGACGCGTGTGGGAGTAGATCTGTTAGTGTACTGTTAATGCTATGAAATGTTAATACGTTGTGACTACGTTTAGTGTGAAAGAGCAGGACACACCAAAATGCAGCCATAGTTCAGCGACCTTCATGCCAAGAGCACTCCCTTGATTATAAGAAGATACTCATTTACGCCAAGTAGGATGGATCCTTCATGCATTATTGAGGGCAGCATCAAAGTGCTTTTTACCAGTTTGGTTCCTGAATAACTAAAACGCTTTCAACAAGATGAGTTGCTGCTATGAGGGATAATTGTTTATGCAAAGTTTGATAGTGCCTTCCTCAGTGAAGCATTTAAGTTTACGCTTATTTCTTATTGTAACTAGTAGGTTTTGAGTGGCAGTGTAAATTCTGATTACACTGACTTGCCCTCTAGGTTGTGTGGCTACGTGAGGCAATGCAGAGCACCGTGGCAGAGCAATATGTGCAGAACTGAGCAAATTCTGCTGTAGTGATGCTTACAGATGGGCCAGAAGCTTCCAGAGCTCTGTGTAAGAGTCATACTCAGCAACTCATCACGGAAGAGTTAATTCAGATTACCTTGAAAAAGATTAGATTGGAAGAGAGATGGGAACACCACAGAAATTGTAGCATGTGTAGATTGGAGGAGTTCTAACAAGTCATTGACGTGTGTTTAGAATCACAGGACATTAGGGATTGGAAGGGATCTTGAAAGATCATCCAGCCCCATCCCCCTGCCACAGCAGAACCCCCTAGATCCAGTTGCACAGGAACATGTCCAAGGAGGGTTTGAAATGTCTCCAGAGAAGGAGACTCTACAACTCCCTGGGGCAGTCCCTGCCAGGGTCTGTCACCCTCACTGGGAAGAAGGTCCTTCTCACACTGATGTGGAACCTCCTCTGCTCCAGCTCACACCTGCTGCCCCTTGTCCTATCACTAGGTGCTCCAGAGCAGAGCCTGTATTGGCCTTCTTGGCCACCAGGGCCCCCAAGTCCCTTTCTACTACACTGCTCTCTGATAGGTCAGTCCCCACCCTATACCGGTACCTGGGGTAAATTTGAAGAGATTATATTTTACGTTTTGTTTTGTATTAGAGATGAGAATCACAAAGCCTGAAAATATGAAACATAAACAGCAGCCTTTTGCATCCAGTTAGATTGAAGTAGCTCTTAACGCTTTATTGCCAGAAATTACTTGCAACAGTGGATTTCCCATTTCTGTCTGGGTATTTCACAGGTTGCATGAAATGGACCCTCTCTTCTGATCCACATCAATTTGCGAAGGCAGGTAGCTCAGCTCACTCAAGAGATGCATCCTGATGAAGCATGACAAAACCCAATTTACCAGTAAAATCTATTTAAATTGAAATCAAAGTGTGATCGTCACAAGATTCACTGCTCGTACCGTAATGATGAGCTAAGATCAGATATCTGTGCTCTGCAATTTTGCACCTCGGTTATTTACAGCCCTGTTCAGCAGAAATTACTGTCTGTGAAACAAAGTCAGGAAACCTACCCTTGTACTGTGCCAGACTGCTCAAGCAAGGAGCTGTACTGAAGGCCATTTGAACTGCAAGCGTCTGTGTGACTCATTCACGACATGAGGATTGGGCTGCCCAAGGGGGTTGTGGACACATCTGGCCCACTCCCCCTGCCACAGCAGGATCCCCTAGATCCAGTCGCACAGGAACACGGCCGGGGGGTTCGAAACGTCTCATCATTTAGGACTACTAAGGAGTTTCAGATCTGAATCTGCTGATCAACTAAATTAAGACCAAGTAGCAAAAAACTGAACTCGTTGATTCCATGTGGCTGCCCCTTTGGTTTGATTTCTTGTTGTGTCCATTGCTGCAAAGGATCTTAATTGTTTATTGATTTCATTACAGAAATAAATTACCTCTTTCCATAGAACCAAATTAAGGAGCTCAACCAACGCATTTGTCTAGATCCTCTTATTCAGTTAGAGCAGCTTCTAAGTAGGGAATCGTTTCTGACAAAGGTGAATCCATCAGGAGAAAAACTTGGCGGCAAAATTTTCTCCTTTAAACTGAAACTTCAGGTAGTTTTTGTTGTCTGGGATCTGTTTCCTGGTGTGGGGACTCATTCAGGGCATACTCACACAGAAGTGACTCATGCTGTGTGTACTCTTACAGGAGTAGCAGTTGAACCTTGTTCCTTGAGTCGTCCCAGCGACTTGAATTCGCACCGATTGCAGTATTAAGAAAAACACAGGATTTAGATCTTGAAAAGTCCCGGAGATTGAAATAGAGAAGTCTAAAGGACTAAAGTGGTCATGAGAATAAACTCCAGAGAAGGAATCTTAACTTCTGTGGTGTTCTGCCTGAACTGTGACAGTTACCACATCTGCCTTGACTAGTAGACTGCTTGCAGAACAACCCTGGCTAATGAACCCTGTTAGTAAATCTAGAGAAAATGAGGGTTAATTAGTTCTGCCTCCTGTAAACCTGGTGGCTAGAACTGAATAGCACCTCTTCAAGTCTAGCATCGAGGGTTCATGTAAATAGAGCAAATGGTCTAGTCAGAGGAGAAATGCACATTATTTAAGGCCCAAGTGTTGAGAGAGGGATATTTTACAGAGGATGTCTTAGATCTTGTTGCCTGTCTCTCTAGGGCAGTGTTTAATCAGTGAACTAAGATTCACACTGAAAAAATTAAACCAGCAAGTTCCTCAGATGTTTTTCCAAGTTGAAAGGACGGAGGGTGTCTGCTTTTCTTCAAAACCGTTCAGAAAGGAAAAAACCAGGACCTTCTCTTTTCTGTTTGGCCAGTTCTGATGTTTAGTCTGAGATCACATGGGTTGCACAGCCAGAGGTGTGGGAGAGCACTGTGTGAGAAGTGTTCTTCAGAGGCTTAGCGGTGAGGCAGTGCTTCCAGGCAGTCTCCGTACGCTGTTCTTCATCTTGGACCAAAATCAACCCTCACATGAGCTGTGCTGAGTAGATCCTGTTCTTCAAACTCCTTCTCATTATTTTAATCTGCAGATAAGTCTGCAAGAGGGCTGCGACTGGAGGCTGCACCCAGGATTGCTCACTCAGCCTTTGGGGGGTTTGCACGGTCTGCAAAACGGTTCTTCGCTCTGCTTCTAAACAGACAACTTCGTAGCAACTAATTTCTCCAGCTTCTTCATTCCAGGTCCTTGATTCTGTCACAAGTAAAAGGTACTGCAAGGAATAACACGTTCTAGAACATGTTTAAAGGAACTAGGAGAGAATGAGACCGAGGTGGGACACAGAGATGTTACAGCAGCTTTGCACTGAAACAAAAAGAAGTGGAAGAATAAGAATGGTGTGTTTTTCTAATTTAAAATAATGTGTTTTTTATTAGACTGCAGACAGTCCCTGAAATTCTAATTTCCAGCAGAGGTCTGCCCACAGTCTTCAGTATCTCATCTGCTCAAACCTGGAGCGTAGAGAATGAGCTGTACTGATTCATCAATCCATTTTGCAATTTGCTGCAGCAGGCAAGGTTCCGTCACAAGGCTTTATGCAGCGTTGCTCAGCCCTCAGAGGCTCCCGAGGCAAATAAACTGCCTATTGCCAGCGTAATGAGAAAGAATTGCGAGGAACTGTCCTTTCCTAGCGTGTGCGCTTTCTTCACGCAGGTGCTGTGTGAGTCTGATGGTAGATCCGTCTTTCTCAAACTCCAGGAAGTTCAAAAGGAAGGTGGCAGAGTAGACGGAATGAAGCACGTTCTGGTTTGGAGGACTTTTACACTTGCAGAAAACACTGACTTGGTGTCTTAAAAAAATAGTCATCATTTTATCGCCGAAGGTAGAGCTGGAAGGGTTGGCCCTTCATTAATCCCATTAAATGCTCTGTGAGGCCTCGGAAGTCTCTGCTCCCAAAGGATTCAAGTTATGGAAGCAAATGTCTTCATCAGATGTGGGATGTTTCCTCCCTTTTTCCCTCTGTTTGTGCTTCTATTGACCAACTTCCTGAGTCCTGCGGAAAAGCCCCGGGAAGCAGGAATCTGTAGCAAACAGAACCTTTTTTATCTTTAGCTTCTTCCTCCGCTTTGGACATTCATTTGTCTGTCTTTCTGTTGTTTGTGAGAGACGTGCAGTCCAGCCCATGGCTGTGTGGGCTGCTGCTCTAAACTGTCACAACCCAGCAGTGGTAGGAAAATGATTTCTGATGCACTATCAGAACAGAAGGGCAGACACCAGGGAGAAGATGCAGACTTGAGTGCATTGCAGCTGGGTGCTGTGGCCTTGGACTTGGCTCTCTGAGGCAGAAGAATCACCCTCAACTGAAGCAGTTTCCCACTCTGGAAACGGAGATCTGGCGTTCTCCAGATCAGGCAGTTAGAGGGCGAGCTGGGCTGCCAGGCAGTAATTAAAAGCAGAGACAGTTGTCCAGATCCTCTTGCTTGTTTTTGTCCAGCGTTTGGGACTGTGGTGGAAGCAGCTTTACTGACCCTGGCCCTTGCGTTATGCTTACAGAGAGTAAATCAGACTGTGTGTGTGTGTGTTTGAAGGGCAGGAGGAGCTGTGAGCTGGGCTAAACATCTGAACGTGTGGTTGGTTCTGGCATGCCTCATCCTAGTGAGACTGTGAGAGAAAAACTTGTGTAGAATGGGGGAGCACTGCCCTCCCATCCACAGAAAACCAAGGCTGGGGAGTCTTGAGTGATGGCATGGTAAGATCGATATAGATACGGTGCTTAAAGAAGCTCATAAACCGCTAATCCTTTTATGGAACTTCGAAGGTGTCTCGGAGATTAAAACGAGTATGTTTGGCCCTACTTACTCAGGAATTTTTCTACGTGAGGCAGTTTTAAATAGACAGCAGTCCCCAAGGGTAAAATTCAATGACATTTCACTTTTGCTTTGCAGTGCCTGTAGTGGGAGGCAAACTGGAGCTCTGTGCGTGTGTTCTTGGAGTGATCCAACACCTGTGTTGGTTCACTGGCTGTGTGTTCTAACACACATTCCAAACTCGTGCAAAGATATCTGCCTCTCCTTATGGTTGTCAGTGAATATCCAATGCACATTTCACATTCATACAACGATGGCTGTCTTTGCTTATGGTTGTCATCGAGTACAGCTCTAAACTGAAGTGTAAAGACAGTAATAATTTGGAACTTTTACAAGAAAAGCCTAAAATATCCTATTCCCTGCACAAACCCATTAAGGGCTCTTTGCAGATCTCTAAGCAGTCATTTTCTCAAATGCCATGGTTTAGCAGCAGTTTCCATACACAGCGATTTTAGACTGCTGTGAAATTTACACCTAGAGCAGAAAAATATTGGGGAGGAAGTGCTGAGTATATTCGTACGTTTTACAGGTGCTCTGTCACTGTGGAACTGCGGTGTAACTCTGAGTTTCAGTGTCTCTTCTGAACAGTCCCCAGATCCTCACCCACAGTACTTTTTAGTCTTTTACTCAGTAAGGAGTGGAATGAATAGGATGGAGGCACCGTACAAGTGCCCCTAAAGCAAAGCCCACGTGCACAACGCTTGGTGCTGTAGTAGTTTGAGTTATCCCACCTGACTACAGAAGGTGATGGGATCTCTCGCACCGCCTGCACGCCTCGTTCACCTACTGTCCATCAACAGTCTTTGACAGCACTCGCCTTATCCACAGTTTGACTGATGTTCCAGTCACTCCTACACACCTCACCGATACAGGGCTTAGAAATGTTTGTGTGGAAGAAAACTGGAACTGTGAAATAAACCAGAGATGGGGCACAAAATGGTTCCTTGCAGGTGTTTTGTCTCGATAAAGTCACTGTTTCATTTCTGAACAAATTACACATTTGATAACTTGGGAGTTTTGGGGTTGGTGGTCTTGTGCGAGACATCTAATGTTCAAGAACTTGCTTAGGCTGAGAATGAGCTCATCTAGAAGTGGCAGCACTGTGGGTATTACTTCTCGGTGAAGTGAGCATCGCTTCCCTGCAAGTACTGAAGAACATCCTGAGTGCTGGCACTCTTCATGCCCTCTTATGGGCGGCGCTGAAGCCGTGCAGATTGATAGTTGCCAAAAGCTCCTTCATTTTGCTGTCGAAGGCAGCTTGCGTCCCTTCTGACCCAGCAGCAACCGTGCATCCCAGATTCCTTGGTAACGCTGCCATTTTCCGTAGTTATTCGGCTCTGCACTCTTCTTCGACTCTGTTAGAAGGGTGTGTTTGTGCGGTGGTGATCGCTAGCAGTGGTAACCCTTCTGCGGAGCGGAATTCACTCCTTCACTGTGGTTGGTGCCTCTGTGAAGTCCGGACTACTTTTCGGCGCGCAGCAGACGTCAGTCTTTGCCTCTTACCCAGTTTCAAACAAGACATTAGAAGAGTTTTATTCCTGGACAGCGCTAACTGAGCTTCAGGAAGTGTAGCTAAATATTTGTGGTTCAGAGCTTTACTTGTCTGTGAGTGATAACTGTAAACCCCAAACACATAGGAGTGGTTCAAGCACAACAGGAGTGCACAGGAAGCAAGACAAGATAGTTCTTACAGCATCACCTACTTCCTTTCTAGAAGCAGTTTGTTTAATCATTCACGACCCAGCTGTGCCCAAACCAGGGGAACAGGAAAGGCCTTCTCTGTAGACTTTTTAGCTGTGAAGAGACTGCATTCTCCCAGCTTTACACTGATGTGATTGACTGTGTTGTGATCATGACTGGCAAATCGCTTTAGAAGCATGAAAACATAACATCTGCGTTTAAACATTAGTTAAAATCAATTTTAAAATCTAAAGTCTCTTCCCTGCTCTTTACAGAACACATCCCCACAGTAAAAGCCTTTATGCAAATACACGGAAGAGTGCAAAAATGCTGCACTGAATTGTGATTAACACAGATCTTTGAGGATGCTATCTGCTCTTTGCCATTCCCCTCTCTCCCAGAGCCCTGAGAACCTGCTGTTTCTCCCAGCTTGGATGAAATATTCAAAGCAGCCAACTAGCATTGTGAAATGCTGGTCCCAGAGGGATGATCTGCATCATCTGCCATGAAAAGCAGGAGGTGGTTTTTCACTGAAAATCCCATACTTGCCATCCACGCTTTCTCCTTCATATATTTTCTTTTTTAATGTAGGAATTCAGAGCCCGGTAACAAATGCTGTCGTCTGTTTCATTTCTGTAGCCAGACATATCACTTGAGGCCATCAGGGAGGTTTTTGGCCAAAACAGGGAGAAAAACTGATGACATTCATGGGGAAAATACAGTTGCCTTGCAATTAGAAATTGATCTGTTTATATCTGTTTGTTCCTTTTTGGTTACCTTCGTCAAACAGCCCACGGGGCCATTGTTATTGCGATGCAGTTTGATCTTCTGCCAGGTGGTCTCTAGTGACTGGGAGCTGGCTTTTCCATTCCTGCTCTTATCTTGAACCGTCTTGACTTGGGGGGAAAGCAGTGGGGTTGTGGTCTGCATAAGCAGGATCCAGAAGCAGTCTGGTGAACTAATTTCATGTAAATGAACAACTTTTTTAAATTGGAGAAGCCTGACAAAAGATGGAATGATGCTGTATTGTCTGTGACCCGGTGAAGTGATGACGTGATGGGAAATAGTTTTGTGTGGTCCTAGAACACAAGCAGCTCAGATAAAAGCGTCGCATTTACTACAAAAACCAAGCAACTCCCAAGTCCCTTGTGAAATAACTGCCTTCTCAGTGCAGACATTCTGTGCACATTACAGACAAGATACGAAACAAGTGGTCTCTGTGGACTAAAATTGGACTTTAGAAAGCCTAATTTGCTGCAAATCAGACTAAATTAGAGCTCAAGATGAGAACACTGCTACCTTGCACTTCACATAACAATGCTGCATCCTAACAGTGTGTCAGCCATCATGAGATTTGGAGCTCGGCTCGATCAGGGGCAGCAAAATTAGAAATAAGCAGAGGACGATCAATACCCAGTGTTGTCTGGCATCATGAAACAGCTCTCAGATAGAAAATCTATTTCATTTCTCTCTCAGCAGCTGTACTCTTTGACAATCTCTGACCCAGTCCAGCACACAATCAGGTTATTTGTTTTATTGAGAAAAAACGTGGAGCTACATCTCTGATATCACAGAGATAATGTTGTGTTGGTCTATAAAGTGCTTGAGCAATCTAGTTTTTATTGGTAAAACACTTGGATTAACACCCCTGTTATTTAATAGAACATTCAGAATCACAGCGTATGCTGTGCTGTTACGGCAAGCGATGCTTTGCAGGGAATGCCAGGCACCGTGCTCGCAGGGAACTGCATGCTTGCAGGGAATGCCAGGCACCATGCTTGCAGGGAATGCCAGGCACCGTGCTCGCAGGGAATGCTGTGCACTGTGCTCGCAGGGAATGCTGTGCACCGTGCTCGCAGGGAATGCCAGGCACCGTGCTCGCAGGGAATGCTGTGCACTGTGCTCGCAGGGAATGCTGTGCACCGTGCTCGCAGGGAATGCCAGGCACCGTGCTCGCAGGGAATGCTGTGCACTGTGCTCGCAGGGAATGCCAGGCACCATGCTCGCAGGGAATGCTGTGCACTGTGCTCGCAGGGAATGCTGTGCACTGTGCTCGCAGGGAATGCTGTGCACCGTGTTCGCAGGGAACAACAAACTGTTTCAGTGCTGCTCAGCTGCTTCTCTACCTACAGGGTGTTGACTTCACCCTTACTGGTAGAAATACTTTGGGGTTCTGCAGAGGCTATCTGCTTGGTTGGTTTTGCATTTTCCTTCATTCTTAATGTCTGGGACAAACCCTGCAATCTACAAGGAAAGATGATAGGGGTTCGTCTCTCGGTTTCACCTCTCACTGCCTCTCAAGCCATGTCGATGCATTTCTCCGCCCTGTGCAGACATTGCCATGAGTTGTTGGAGTCTGTTTCTTCACGGAGCGCAGCATGAAGGGCTGATGTTTGGGAACTGATGATGGGCTTGATGTTCAGGAACTGCAAGTAGCTCTGAAGGTGGGCTCTTTGGTGGCTTTTTGCACTGCACATTGTGCAGTTGCTCATCTGAGTTTGGTTTTCTTTTGAGAGAACCCTTAACTTATCAGTTTGATTATGATTGGGACACCCCACGGAGGTAGGGCAGTGGGAGCTCACCACTAGGTACCCCCTCCCCTTTCAGCACTGTCACAGCAGCTACCACGTGTGAGTTCTACAGCCGCAATCAAGCTGTACCTGCCTGACTGCAGTTCCATGGCTGCACCTGTACTCTCGGTACTTTTGGGTGCCTGACAGCTACGAAGAATAATTGTCCTTCACGTTTTCAATGCAGTTAATGACAACCTGAGGGAATTTTTCTTTCTGAATGAATACATTAGATCCGTGCTCACTGCTCACATTGGGAGCTGTTCCAGTGAAGGACAGAACAATGGGAGCCATCAAATTAACGACGTGGTGTCACCTGCTCACATGAGGAAGGTGTAACTCTCTATAGCAGAGACTAGATGAACGTCACTTCAGCCACGAGGAGCGGAATCTATCTTCATGCTAATCAGTGTGTTAGAGAACAGATCAGTAACGCAGAAAATGCTGTTAACCTTTCCAGCTCTGCCTGGGCAGGAAGCTGCCTACCGAGGCACAAGCCACTGTGCAGCTGTGACACGAGCCACGGAGAAAATGCGAAGTTGATTAAAGATTGTCTTATTTCCTTCTATGGCAAGTACCATGGTATTCGTTCCGTGCTCCGGAAAAACCTCACTTAAAAAGTAGGGAAACCTTGGGTTTTAACAATTAAACCCCCTTCTCTAACAAACAGTTTCTTTTCAAGTTTGAGTTTTCAGCACTGGAAATCTAAACGGTAGTCACAAACCTTGTGGGAAGGAAGCTCTGCTGTGAACTTGGCAGTGTGCTACAGACGCGTGAGACAATTCAGGAAGCGTTTCCTTTCAGCCCTGTCTGGTCTGCTCTTCACGTCCTGGCAGAATTATGCCGACATCAACATTTTGGTTCCCTTTTCAACTCACTTACAACACCCGTAACAGTGGAAGTGACGAAGTTGGCCTGCACCAACACACAAGAAACTTCAGTTGCCGTGTTTAAGAAAACAGAAGCCTCAGTTCCCCTTGTATAGACCTTGATGTAGACCTTGGGAAACTCAACTTCACTTTCTGATGTTGTTTTGTTCACTTTTTTAATGTTCAGTCAGAATGGTGAAATGATGATGCATGTTCCCCGGGCTGTTACCGTCTGAGTATTCCATCATCTTGAAAGTATTGTTGCTTCAGTCCATGATGACAAATGATTCATCTCACCTAATTAGGCTGAGAAAACAGTGAGGTAGTTCAAAGCCCCTCTGTTTTAAATGGGTGTAACTTAGATTTTCCTAGTCTTCTCCATCTTTCTGTGTGCCGGCATTGCTTCCCATCCCCAGTAAAGAAGACAAATGAGTCTCTCATTTGTCAAAGATTAAAACAATAATAAATGAGTTCCTGCGGTGCAGATTGCTCCCCAGGCCTTCTCTGCCAGGGCCAGGAGCCCTTCTCCCTTTCATGTCATTTAAAAAAGTTTTCATTCGTTTGATTTGTTTTGTGGCTTCAATCAAATGGTCATCAGAAACATCAGCTTCATCAAACACTGTAGGTATTTATGTGGGCAAGATTAATCATGGAATCATCCTGGCTGGAAAGGACCTCCAGGATCATCAAGTCCAGCCCTCATCCCAACAGCTCCCTGACCCCCAGACCATGGCCTCTAGTGCTCTAGCTACTTGGTTTTTCAACACCTCCGGGGATGGAGACTCCACCACCTCCCTGGGCAGACTGTTCTAGTGCCCAGCCACTCTCTCAGCAAAGAACTTCTTCCTGAGATCAAATCTAAACCTCCCCTGAGGCAGCTTGAGGGCACAGCACCATGAAGAAACAAAGAAATGGTTAATGATGCACTGGCACCTAGGCTCAGGTTTATAAAATCCATCTCTCCATCCTATTTTACGTTCAGTGGATTGATGCACAGGTTTGCTCTCAGTACATATGTTCGAGCCAAGGGAACTAATTGTAAGGTTAGTGCATCATAAGAAGATAAGTCAGGAGCTTCCAAATACCTGCTAACAACTTTACCAGTGTTTGGCTGCTTCTCTTCTTCCCAATAGACATAAGGATCACGGAAGAGCTGATCTCAGTGGTCACAAATGCACATTCAGTCAAGATGAGAGAAGGTTTACTAGATTTGTCCTTGTCTCCTGCCCTAACCATCAGCAAAACAACTGCGTAGAACACGACGGGCTGGACACCATAATGTGATGATTCTGAGTGTTTGGGCGCAGAGCTGGATGAGAGAGGAGTGAGGGCTCCATATTTGCCCAGATGAAAAATCGATTTAAAATGTGCAAAGTTTCCACAGACAAACCTGCTGTTGTCTTCAAGAACCTTGTTGGCTCACGGTGGACCATCACAGTTTCCGTAGTGAACACTGGAGCTGTAGTGTTTAATGTGCCAATCTGTTTTGCAGCACAGCCGCAGAAGTTCGTTGCTTGAGCAGCTGATTATTGTGGTTAAAGAAGCAGCATTTCTTCTTAGAAATTCTGAACAAGTATTTCCTTGATTTTCTTAATTTTCTTTTTAAAATATAAATGACTAACTCAACTCTAACGTGTGTTTGACAGAAATAATTTCCAAGTAATTATACAGAGCCAAGCATTTAGGCTCCTGGGTAATTGGAATGCAGCTTCCTTCACCCTTTGTAATTATGTGCTGCTCGTGTTGTGCTGTTGAGTGAACATTATCCCTTAAAAAATGCAGAGAGAGATGTTACTGTTCAAAATTCAATCTGTTCAGGATTCACCGTGCAGTAGGAGACTTCACGTCAGTGCACAGAAGAGAACGCTGGAGTAAAGAAAACCCTTCTGTTGAGTCCAGTTGCGTTTCCAGCAGAGACTTGCTGCTCTCAGAACAGGTATGGGAGGCTTTTTTCCCCGCCATAAAACAACATCGCTGCTTCAAGAAAGAGCTGTTCAGGCTGTGCATGTACAGAGACTCATACTGAGGCAAGTCAGCTTCTTCTGCCTCGTTTTGATTGTGCCTCTGGCTTGTTCATCGTCAGAGTGGGCGAAGTGGCCAACACATCTACGGGTTTCAAATCCAGCTGCATGACCTGAAGTGCAGCAGTGTTTTGGAATCAGGGAACAGTTTGGGATTTATAGCTGTTAAACTGGAACACAGAGCACAGCAATGCCCCTTCATCAGTCTGTGTTCTAGTGGTGGAGAAGCATTCGGTCTCCTATGTGATCAGCGCGGTGCTCTTTGGAAATGGCCATTCCTTAGTGACTGCCCACTGGGGCAGTGCACCAGCTGTGACTGCGGGGATCTCAACAGGCCCTGGGCTTTTTGGGCCTTTGCCTTGAAAACTTGCTGGAGATTCTGGTGCCTTCCAGTGATGGGCCTGTGCTGTTCGCACAAGGTAGTGTACACAGCCTTTTCCGTTCCGTTCTGAAGAGGTCATGACAACTTTCCAGCTGTGGCATCAAACTGGATCTTGTCGAAGGCCAGTGTTTTGTAGGAATTAACTGGTCAGTAAAGTAAAACGAGGAAACGAATGTGGACAATGGTTACAAGAAGTGGGGCTGAATGAAGGGAACGGGCTTCAGCTGCGGCAGAAACAGCAAGGCAAAAGCACCGCTGTCGTGGCAAACCTTTGGAGTCACAGTGCGAACTGCAGCACCTGCACTGACAACAGATTGATGTGAAAGTCAGCGCCCGCTGGAAACCAAGTTGTTTCTCTTTGCAAAATCAATGGCCGACTGTGATAACCTACACGCACGCACCCATGTGCGCGCGCACACATGCACTCTCACGTGCACGCACACGCGCGGGTGATGAAAACTCAGAAGCTCCGTGGATTGGGCTACAGGCAGAAATACTGCCTCCAGTGTGTTTCTCCTTGGACCTTTTTTGCTGAGTGACTGGGAGGAACAGATGTTTGCCAAAAAGAAGATGAAGAGTAAGAGCCGTTCCTCAGGGGTCTACAGAAACCAGTGTAAAGTCCACAGAGTTTGGTGTTGCAGTGAACCCCTCGCAACTGCTGATCGTCAGAAGGGTTCTACTTCCCTTTCAGTCGCAGGGCTTTTTATTTAATCTAGAAGTGAATGTTAAGGTGTCACTGCCTGGCAAATGTCCTTCTGCTGAAAAGAGTGTAAACAACGGGAGATGTTTTCAAACTTGAATCCTCTAGCTACACAAATGTGATTCTGCAGTTAGCTTTAAGTAAGAGCATGGCATGGAGAAAGCATTGGTAAAGTGTTTTTGTCTCTGTGATGGCATGAGATCCTGTTAGAGATACTTGACCTTGAGTAACAAAAATACCAGGTTGTTTAGAATCACAGGATGTTCTTGGCTGGAAGGCACCTCCAGAGGTCATCTAGTCCAACCTCCCTACACAGGGACAGCTCTAGGTCAGGCTGCTCAGAGCCTCATCAAGCCTGACCTGAAATGACTCCGGGGATGGGGCCCCCACCACCTCCCCATTGGGGCAGCCCATTCCAGCGACCAACCACCCTCGCACTGAAGAGCTTGTTTCTAAAATCCAGCCTGTTGAATCTCAAATACTTACTGTAGGCCTTTGCTGCCCACAGCAGTCATTTCCAAAGCATCCAAGTGCATGAATGTGGGCTTCAGAAAATGTTCAGTCTAAACTGTTTTCCGTTCCTGTGTACTGTGGGGTCACAGTCGGATGGTATCACCTGGAAAGTGTTAAGGGAATGGGTTTAGCTAAGGAATCTGCTGTGGGCTGGAAGGTGATTAGCAGCTCTAATGGCATCAGAACACCAAGTACATCGGCACTCGGGTGAAAGAAGTAGCAGAGAAAATCTCCCACACAAAGTGTGATGCAGTAACTGGAACTTAATGGAGGGGGAAAAAGGTTTCTTTAAAATAATAGTAATCTGAAGTGTTAGCCGCATCAAGAACAAAATTACTGCACTTGCTCTGTCTGACTGCGTCTCACGAAGTGCTTGAGAGCGATGGAAGCTAATAAAGTGGGTATAATCGCTTGCGCAAGGGCATCGGAGTTTAGGGTAGACACAGAACACTTGTCCGTGAAGACGTAATGCAGGCTCTTACGAGAGTGAAATACACCGTGAACGACGTCTTGTTGTTTTATTACGCTGGTGGAGAGGTGCTGATTGCAAAGGATCACTTCTTTTTCGGTCACACTTCTCTGGGTAAGGCTCTTGGATGTCGGTTGCTCTCCTCCCTGCACTCTGTCTGCTCTTTGTGCAGATTAAGGTATCGAGATGGAAGGGCTGGTGGGGCTGTGGTTGCAAGCAGCAGTGAATGATGGGGCAGCAGTGGCTCTGGCAAGTCCACCAGCCGCACCCCATCCCCAGTCTAAAGAGAAGCTGTCTGCTGTCAGTTGTGTGGATCCTGCTGGGCCACAGCCACCGCAACTCCCTTCTTCCATTGATATTTTAGAACACACCAAGCAGTTTTAAGGAATCCCACCAGCTTCGGGTTCATTGCTCTGTTTTCACGTATAAATGAATGTGTTCAGCAGTGTTACAGATAAGATGGGCTGGGGATCGGAGCCTGACTGCAAACTGGGTGCTGTTCCAATAAAGGGCCATCTTCAGAATCTCAGAATCCCAGAACAAGAGTGATTTGAAGGGACCTCAAAAGATCATCCAGTTGCACAGGAACGTGGCCAGGTGGGTTTGAAATGTCTCCAGAGAAGGAGACTCCACAACCCCCCTGGGCAGCCCCTGCCAGGGCTCTGTCACCCTCACTGGGAAGAAGGTCCTTCTCACACTGATGTGGAACCTCCTCTGCTCCAACTCACACTCACTGCCCCTTGTCCTGTTACTGGGTGCCCCTGAGCAGAGCCGGGCTCCATCCTCCTGACACCCACCCTAACCTCCATTTCATGAAACAGGAAGTCTGAACTTTTTTGAAGCCTCAATGTACCTCCTTGTAGCTATGAATCTTGTTCAGTGCAAGCTTCACCAAATGAGATCTGTACAGTCGATCGCAGGGGTTTTGTTTGCTTGGGTTGTTTGCGGTGGGTTTCTCCCTTGTTCCTTTGGAATGAAGTTCTTGTGCAGCAGCACACCGAACCGATATTCAGAGCTCTACAGTCACATTTGACTTATTTTTCTTCTGTGACTGCTGATGAGTCGGTTGCATTTAGAAGTTACTCCATTTCACAATCATGGATGTGTTTTTGGTGCTGAGGGGGTACCCATCACTGTGTTTCTGGGCAGCACAGTTGTCTCTGGTGGGTCTGCGCCGGGGTGCACTGGTGGTGCCCTCAGCTGAGTCCATCACATCAGAGTTGCTCGTGCCCCTTCACACTCATTACTGGCGAATGGGACCGTTTGTGTTGACATGAGAAGCTCACAGAAAGGCTGCGGTTTGGCGGCTGCTGTTTTCCCATTGAAGATGAAGACAAGGACACTGCACTAAATGCAGTTTTCTTTTCCTTTCTTAAAATTATTCAGATCTGTCTCAACCTCTAGGTTTATTGGGAGTTCACATGCTTTCTGGGTGCAGGCTGGAAGTTTGTTTGTCAGACGTGTCTCTGAAATTTGCTTCAAAGCCAAGCATGGGTGCAGAAGGTGGGGAGCGGTGTTGGGCAGGTGAACATGGCTAGGTTTGGATGGATCTCTTTTGCAATACAGCCGTCGTGACCAACCCTCCTCCCCATTTCAGACTGCAGTCTCTGGAAACCATCAGTCATGGGAGACACATTTGCTGAAGGAATTACCCTCCATATCCCTGAATTTCTGCTGTGAGAGAATTATTAGGCAGTTTTGAGAAGTGGATGCCTTGAAGCATCCTGGCTTGTTTGGTCACCTGACCACTGTTTTCGTTAGAGGGAGGGTTTCTTGTGTCCCAGGGTTGCTATTTCCCAGACAAATTTGCTGTGAGTTCACAGTCAGACCTGTTTTATCAAGATGCACCTTTTTTTTCCCCTCATGTTTAAGATTCATATCTGTCTGTTTCCATATGTAAAGTGAAAGATGAAGAATAACACCCTGAACTTTTGAATAAGAGTCTGACAGAGCCTGTTGCCACGTGCAACATGGGTCTCGGTTTTCTTCCTTCAGTTTTGATGGGAGAACTGGAAAGAAGATCTGAACTTCCCTATTGTTTTCCTGGTGCTCTCAGACAGTCTCCTGGCTGAGTGGTGAAATAAGGAGAAGGTTAATTGAGTGATGATGTTGTCTCTAGATACAAGGCAGCCGTTCCACTTCAGCCGAGCAAATCTCAGGGCAGCAGCCTTTTGTTCCTTAGTGCTGTTACATACATATTTATCTAAAGGCAGCGGGTTTAGCAAGCTTCATCACGGCACCATGTGTGATGTCAGGACAGGTCGTATTTCATCAACCTTCTCTTTCCAGTCTTCACGTCTTGGTGGTAGGAAGTGCAGCCAGCTTGCCTATAACAAGCAGAAGACTGCCTGTGTGCTCTTTGCTGTGTACAGCTGTTCGTCAGGTACTTGTGTGGTGCACAGGCAGGCAGCCTGCAGAAGGAACTGTGTGACCAGCCCTGAGCCTCGCACTGAAGGCTCTAAAAATACCTCCTCTTCTGGGCTACGTTTCTGTGCTCTGCATTAGCTGAACCAGGTGGTCATGTCCAGTGCCCATATGTCCTCCAAGGGGTGGATGTCAGGACAAAGGGGCTTCTGTTTACAAGGTTTAGGCTAAACCTAACACTTCCAGAAAGGAGCGCGGAGACACTGTTGGGCTGTTGGCTTTACAGTGCAACTGTCAACGAACTCACTTCACACTGGTCATCCCTCTTCATTTCACCAGGTAGGGTTCTGCTAATGCGAGTGCATATTTTACCTCAGTGGGTTGGGGAACAAAACAGACCTCAGCAATCACGTGCCAAAGGTTTCCAGCATCTCTTTGTATCTGCCTGATGGAACCAGTCTACATTGGTCTCTTGGTGACACACAAGGATGCCCTAGGACTAAGGCTGAAAGTGCCCTAGGACTAGGGCTGTCCTCGTGTGTGTTCACCTGCATCTCTGTTTATACTTCAGGCCTGAATTTCCATGACATTGAGAATCAAATCTGATAAAGCTGTTTATAGCAGATACCTACGGCTTCAGAAAGCTACAGCAGTTCAAACTAACAGATGCAAAAATTGTGGGGCTCTTGGAAATTCTTCCTTTTTTCCAAACTGCACCCAAAGTTTGACAGGATAAAACGTTCATCTCCTGTGCATGATGGTACCTGCTGAGCCTGAGCTGTCTAACTGCGTTTTGCACAACAGCTCCAAGTCAGTGGCTCTGTCAAGCAGCTCTGCCACTGAGCTGGTATCTACAGACCTTTAATTCTCTCTTTTCCATAAAGCAGTGTAACCAGAGGAGGGTTCCATAGCTGCAGATTATGAACTACAGAGCAGCGGTGTAACCAGAGGAATCACAGAATCACTCTGGGTGGAAAAGACCCTTGGGATCATCGAGGCCAACCATCTACCCAACCTTACAAGTTCACCCCTAAACCAGATCCAAATGATCTTTAGACACATCGAGGGTTGGGGACTCAACCACCTCCCTGGGCAGCCCGTTCCGGTGCCTGATGGCCCTTTCTGTGAAAAAACTTTTCCTAATGCCAAGTCTAACTGTCCCCTGTTGTAGCTTGAGCCCATTCCTTGTGCTTCTGTTGCTAATGAGAGAAGAGCCCAGCACCAACATCTCTGCAGGGTCCTTTCAGAGAGCTGTAGAGAGCGATGAGGTCTCCTGTCAGCCTCCTTTTCCTCAGACTAAACAGCCCCAACTGTCTCCATCTCCCCTCAGCAGATGGATTCTCCAGGCCCTTCACCAGCCTAGCTGCCCTCCTCTGCCCTCGCTCCAGCACCTCCACATCTCTCTTGTATTGAGATGCCTGGAACTGGAGGACCCGCTACTCAAGATGTGGCCTCAGAACAGCAGTGCAACCAGAGCAGTGGTCCTTAAGGACAGATTACAAACTTCAGGACAACCTGCTAACAATTTTTTGCAAACGTTTTTGCGCCAGGGCCAGACATCAGTTACTGGGTGTTTTGGGGGAGGATCGTCCACAAAGTCCAAATAAGTTAGTTGCTCAGAACTGTAGCTGCCATTGCCAGCAGTGGAAAGGCACTGCCACGTTCTCTGCCGTAGCATCCAACACGAAGAGAGCTAAAAAGCCCTGATAACCACAAAAGGCAGCGCAGAAAGCACAGGTAGAGTGAGAATTGTTGGAGCGCAAGCAGATTGAGTGTGGAGAACAGAAAATGTCCTCAACTTAGCCTGCGAGGCACAGCCAGACTATGACTTGCAAGGCCAGTTACCAGCTTCAAATGGTTTTATTCTTTGCGCAGACAGAGTGAAGGTGCCATGATGAGCTCCTGGGTTCTGTCTTTCCTTTCTTTTTTGACCTGTGGCTCGAAGGAGAGCAGCTGCGAGAGTTAATTTCATGCTGGCAGGCACTTTTAAGACTGGATTTAGCTGCAGTCACATCAGCTTAGATAATGGGAGAATTTTTCTTCAGTGAGAATGCTCCCTGTCGCTCGGGAAGGACTCACTGAAGCAGCCTGCCATCTAGCTTCTTCACAGCACAACAGCCTTGCAGACTGCAGATGAGAGGCTCGGGAGCGGAGACAATTTTAACTTCGCCATCCCTAATTTATCTCCAGCTTCTTCAATTCATCTTCGCTGCCCTGTGCACATCGCAACACCAGCCTGTATACCCCTGGGAGCGGAATGCAACCGCGGATCTGGAGAGCTGTCACATCCTGAGAAGTATTTAAATGGTGCTGGTTTTCTTCGGGAGCGCTGAGCAGAGGGAATGAAACTCTCCATCAAGTCATAGCTGTGCGGGCAATAGATCACAGGATGCTGCCAGATCCTCTAATGGATTATTATTGCCGGGCAGGGGCTTCCTGAAGGTAGGCAGTCCACTCTCTCGATTCATTAGCCGTGCTATTTATCAGGTGATGATCTAATGAACCAGTAATCTAGAGACATTACAAGAAATGTTAACTGAATAATCTGTATCGATTGACTGATGGCACTTGATTGCGGCGTGTTTGCAGGTGAAATACGCTGATCTGCTGGCTGTAGCTGTGTGGTACCTGCTGCCAAGTGCTTTGTCAGCAGTCCCCTCAGGCAAGAAACCCTTTAATAAAACCAGCAGACATCCGTGGTGCTGCATGTGAGATGGCCACGAGTTGATGCTGCCTGTCCAGAGAAGGCTGCTCTGCTGACACAGTCAGCAATGAGAAACAGTCACACTTCTGACTTTTAATTGACTGTATGGAGTTTGGAATGTTTTCAATGGCTTTTGTGAATTGTTTTCAAAACCTGGGTATGGGCAGGACTACCCTTAAAGTACGAAAATGAGTTGTCAAGTTAGATGCCTTCTTGTTTGCTGAGATGTTTGCCCCCCTTTCACGTTGGGAGTTAGGGTATTTGATACTGAAAATCTCTGCTGCTTCATCTGTGACAGAAGCCTGTTGTTGCATCCATGCTGCCAGACTCAAGGAGCATCCTAAGGACTCAAGGAGCTTCTAAGCATCAGGGTTAGGTACCACAACTGGGTATTTAATTGATTTAAAAACAAAATCTGTAAGGAATAATTTCTTGCCTTCTGAAATGCTGTGTTTAAGCAGGTGTAACAGCATCTGCCTGCTGCTCTGAAACGCCTGCTGCGTGTCTGTGTCTTATGAGACAGGCTGACCTAAAAATGAGAGATCTCTAAATTGGAGACACTGCTGGGCACTTTTGAACTACCGTGAGCGTGGGAGCTGCTGCAGATGTGGGAAAAGCATGGCCACGGTCAAGCTGAAGTCCTGCCCTTGTGTCGTTGGGGCGCTTGGCAGTGCAGTGGATAAGCTGAACGGGGCATCTGGTTGCAAGTGGTAGATGTTTGTCATCTTTTTGATGTGCTGCTGACAGAAAGCAAGAAGGAAGGACTAGGTAGCACAGGCAGAGGCAGAAGGAGATTTCAGAAGGTTAACACCAGTAGGTCTGAGATAAGTTAAGTTTCTAGTGCATTGGACTTATTTATTTGAGCTTGTCCAAGGCTCTAAGAACAGCTTGGAGCCCTGGGAGTTGTTCCTGCATGCCGCACCTTGAAAGCTCCTTTCCTCTAGAGCCTTGGAAAGGCTGAAGGAAAGAGATTGATTCTGGCGCTCCCAGTGAGCTCTGTTAAAGAACTTCCTCTCCCATGGACCTCAGAGAGGCTGAGGCAAAGCAGCCCTCACTGAAGTCTCCCTAGAGGCTCCTGCAGTCAGAAGCAGTATTCCAACGGGGAAGTAAGCACGCTTGCTGCGGTTCCCAGCCTCCCAGTCTCTTGCTGACGTGTGCTGTGCTCTCCTCTGAAAGCGCTTCTTTGTACCACACAGGGGTTTCAACATCCTGAGCAGTCGCTGGTGAGTGCCACCACCAGGCGTGGTAACGCGGGCATGTCACGTGGGGAGCTCGTGTGAAAACCTAACTTTCCCAGCTCAAGTGCCGTTTTGATCAAACTGTGTGTTTCCTGGCAGAGGTGGGTTTCCTGAGAACACTAGTTGATTAAAGGTCCTTGTTTCTGGTGCCTGACACTGGAGAGCAGGACAGCTACGCGACAGCCTCTCTGATTGCTCAGTTTTCGAAGTAAGATGACACAAAGCATTAAAGACCAAATGGGATGGCAAAATGAAATGATAAGCAGTAAATAAGCCACTTTATTATTTATTATCATGCGTTGTTTATATCAACACCTTGACTCTCTGTGTTTCACTCACACGGTTGTTGTTGTGCTGCACAGCTGTGCAGCAGCAGGTATGCCCCGCTCTCAACACGGAACCTTGTGGTGTGCACGCAGAGCACACGACTGCTTTCTGGAACTTTCTGCTTCTTCCTGAACCCCTCTTAGGTCGTTTGTGTAAATAACCAGACGACAAAGTGTGGAGTAGTGCAAGAAGGACAAACTCGCATGCAGTGCTGGTGGTGTAGTTTGTGAAGTGGTAAATCCACCTCTTTGAAGTTGGTTCTGCCTGCCCTGGCTCCACTGGAATCCCTGTTACACTCTGAGTTTTCTTTTCTTTCTTCCTTTCCACACTACAGTCTCCTAAAAACAAAGAACACAACAGGGAAGACCCCCAGGGGTTGGCAGCAGTGCTCCAGACAGACTTGTCCTTCTCAGCACTCCTTAGCCAGTGCCGCTTCTCTGGAATAAATATGCTCACAAGCTGACTGTAGTCCTTCCGTGACAGCTCTGTGGGGTCCATTCTCTCCTGTTCTGCTGGGTGCTAGAAAAGTCCTATTTTCCTGCAGTGCTCCTGGTTTTCCCTTGGATGCACTGGAAGGGGCTGCCCAGGGGGGCTCTGGAGTCTTCTCCTTCTCTGGAGACTTTTCAAACCCTCCTGGCCATGTTCCTGCGTGAGTGGTTCTGGGGGAACCTGCTGTGGCAGGGGGGCTGGACTGGATGGTCTTTCGAGGTCCCTCCCAATCCCCGATGTTCTGTGATTCCGTGAATCTGTAACCAGGAACAACCTCATCTTTGTAGTGTGGGAGTTACCAGGGACACTCCACAGAGGGTGAGGAGACGACCGACCGTTCGGATTTGTGTGGAATTAGTGTCGCGACTCAGCCTGCTACTGATTGCCAGCACGAGCTCCAGTGCCTGTGTCTGAGGTGCTGTCTCACTGCAGACAGATACTGCTCCTCCCTGACCCTGCGGCGTTTCTGTTGGGCCCCTGCTCTCCGGATGAGTCCGTGCACCATGAGTGGGTAGGCAGCGGCACCGTGACCTGCAGCTTGCTCAGTGCTGTAGGTGCTGTGTGGAGACACCAGCCAGCACTGTGGTCCCTCCTGCCATGTTTGTTGTTCCCACGGCTGCTGGCGCTGACGGGAATGTTTTCTTAGGGCAGTTAGTTATGAGTCCGTCGCCCTGCTCTTACCCCACTCTCGCGTGATTATTTCTTATTCAATAGGAGCTTTATTTCTGAAGCGGTAGCTCATGGATTTAGTGCAGACCCATGCTGCTTAAAAGCCAGGCTGCCTGTTCCAGAAGCACATATCATTGTCAGCCGTGACAATGTGTGCTCTGGCTGTTGCTTTATTGAAATCATTCTTTATAACGTGAAAAGAATGTTGGCCTTGTGCTGCTTAATAAATTAGTACAGAAAGCAACAAAAACACCCGCGGAGACTTGATGCGAGGCTCTGCCTGCCACTGGTGCCATAGATGATGGTTCTTTAATGCCGAATGGGTGCTCTGCCTTGTGTGCTGAAGTAGTACCTCATTTCTTCAGAGAAGTGTCTGTAGAACGCTTCCTTGGTCATATCGTGTCAAGCTGAATTGACTCGTCATGTGAACTGCATAACGCGCCGTGACGCCCTGCCACCCGCCGTCGTTTGATGTGCTCTCAGTCAGCAGCCCAGGACTGTCACACAAACGCACTTTTGTCCGGGATGAAGATCAAGCCACTCATTTTGGAAGAACTTTTGCCTGAGAATAGAGATGTGTTTGTTGTCAGGGATGTTTCCTACAAGTACTCCAAGTGCTGCACAGCTGGGTCATTTTCAAATACAGTAAATGCTGTAGAGCTGGAGGTAGGAGAGAGTTTCGGCAAGGAGCAGACCGCTTCAGAAGTCTTGGAGCTGATGGATATTTGGTCTCGCTGAGAGGGTGTCTAAGACCTGAACAGATGCCGTTTTCCTCCACAGCCATCCACAGAAGACAGCACACAGGCCTGAGATCTGGCTTCACAGGGCCCTGGCAGGGGCTGCCCAAGGGGGTTGTGGAGTCGCCTTCTCTGGAGACGTTTCAAACCCGCCTGGACTGTTCCTGTGCAGCTGGATCTAGGGGATCCTGCTGTGGCAGGGGGATTGGACTGGGTGATCTTCTGAGGTCCCTCCCAATCCCTGATGTTCTGGGATTCTGTGAAGAATGAAGTAAATGTTACGTCCATGTTAAAATGATCATTCTAGGAAGAGCATTTCTCCAGATGTCTTGCGGTTCATGTCCCCTTTAGTGGTCACATGTCGCCCTTTGAAGTCTCTGGAGTGTCTGAAGCTAAAAGTGCTGCAGAGAATTCTTCAAACCCAGGATTTCACAGCTTCCCTGACACTCTGATCAGAAAACTACTCCAAATATTGGTTCCTTGCCAGGGGAAAGTCGGTGGTGTGAATTAAATGTTCACAAATATCAAACACAGATCCCCCAGATTAGCAGTAACTACAGTTCAAGTGAGACCTGACAGACAGAAGAGGGTCGGAAGGGGAGATTTCAAATTACCTCACGAAGATAGGTTTCCTATCCCCCATCTAGACAGAGATGACTTTCATAATACACAAAAGGAACTGAAAGGATGGTGAAAGAATGATAATTAAGGCCAACTCATCGCTAGTGTGCGTCCGGTTGGCCCTACTGAAAGAGGAGTGATACGAGAAGAAATCGGGGAGCAGCACCACAGATGGAGGGTCTCTTGTGCAGCCAGGGGGCTGTGAGGTCATGAACCTGGAGGCAATGAGGAACAGATTCTGAACTATTTCCTTTGTAGGTTCATAGGATCATAGGATGTTAGAGGTTGTTATCTGTGAAACTGGATAGCAAAAGTGAAAGGGAGAAGGGAAACTAGAATGAGATAAAAGATCTTTTTGGATTTCGCTCGGAATGTCTCATAAATTGGTCTAACATCTGCTTTTCTGTCATTTGGGGTCTTTTCCTTAAGGAAAGATTAAAGATCAGAGGTCTTTGGCTGGTGAAGGAAGCATGGCTGTGCTTGAGGTCATGGATAACTGCTGTCAGCAGCCAGTGGTGATGGTAACGCCTCAATCATCCAGCAACATGTAAAGCTGGGGTGTTATCTCCAGGCTTCCTCACCCATCTCTTCCACTCTGCTCCCCTTCCTTTCCTTTAGACCAAGTTTCTTTTTTCTTAAGTCGAGTAACTGGATTTGGCAGAGTGTTTTATCAGAATTCAGAGGCATCGTTTAGGCTGCACTGCAGCCGCCCAGGATTTTCTATATAGACATTTCCATTTAAAATGTTGTGTCAAACCTCCCAGAAACGTGGGCGACTGCTTAAAGAAAACGAATTTTGAAAGCTGTGTGTTTTTGTTTTTGAAACAGGTTCCAAGTAAATCCAAGTATTTCCATACTTCATGGAATGATAGAATCGTAGGGTGGGTTTGGCTGGAAGAGACCTCCCAGGTCATTCGGTGGAAGAGTACAGGGTTCTGCCTTCTGTAAACAGGCTTTTTGCCGGAGCGGTGCCGTGCGCTGTGTGTGCTTGGTGCTGGCGTCCGACACGGGGTCAGGAGATCAGTCTGTGATTTGTAGTGGGGTTTGTTCTGATTTTGTGTTGTAGGTTCTGGCCCTGTGGGCAGGACAGGCTTGTAAACCAAGGCAATGAATTATTTAGATAGAAGACACGTAAAAATGAGAGCTGCCAGCAAAATGTGGAGCGTGTTCACCTTTGTCGTTGTTGCTCGTCCTGGGCGTGTGGCACGGAAGCAGCACCCTGAGCTGCCGTTCTGAACTCCTCAGGTCTTCTAATGGTTCAGTCCAACAGATCTTCACTTTCAGGGCCGGGGGATAATTTATCTCAGCGTAAACCGTGTGTGTGCCGCTCCCTCGGTATTCAGTGGCTGTGCTTATCTGGCTGTTTCCCCTCCAGGTGTCGGTTGCTGCATGAGCGGTCCCTTCTGACTGAATGGTGTTTCTTCCGCAGAGCTTTTCTTCCTGCGCCAGAAACCATCCCGCCGCCTGCGAGTGACAGATACTGGGCTTTCAGTGTGAACGTGTTTGTTTTCTCAAACATTGTGTCTCCTTGAGTTTTTTCTTCCCCTTCTTTTTGTTTGCATTAATTTGCAGATTCTAATTTTGCATAGAAACCTATGCGTGCTTTACTATTAGTTTTTCTTACTATTGCCTTGGGGAGCGTCTAAAGACCCCCTCATGTGTCTAAGAACGCAAGGTGAGTTCTGTGATCACATCAGCACAAGCTTCCTCCAGTGTTTGCTGCTTCGTGTGTGACATCACTTCTAAATGGATGAAACAATCTTGAACAGATTCTCCCAGAAAGACTATGAATAATTTAACTGTGCCCGAGGGAAGGTCCCGTCTGTTCTCTGGCAGTTTGTCCGTGTGTTCCTGACTTTTTGAATCCCAAAGTAGAAGGTGAAGTGCTGCAGGTTTTGTAATGTTTGTACTGTGCAGCAGTGAGCGTGAAGTCTGGCTGGGATCCTGAAGTTGACCTGGTGTGATTTCAGCCTCAAAGTTCAGCAAACTTTTGTCAAAATATACAGAATCACAGAATCACTCAGGTTGGAAAAGGCCCCTGGGATCATCGCATCCAACCATCAACCCTACTCTACAAGGTCACCTATAAACCAGGTCCCCCAACACCGCATCGAAGCGACCTTTTTGTGTTTGGAGACCTCAGAGGTTGCCTAGAGTGCTCAGCATCTGATTGTTCAATATTTATTGGATGAGTCCCAAAGGAAATGGGTTGTTCAAGGCCATGCTCTTCAACAAGGATGGAATTAGTTTGTACTGTTGGGTTTGTAAACAGTCAGAGGCAGTTATCCAGTCTCATTTCCCATCTGAAACGTTCACTTGCCTCTCGTGGTAACAGCTTAGCACCTACCAGACCATATAGCCCAGATCCCAGTTAACAAAGAGGACATCTTTTAGGTGAGATACCCGATACATTAACTGTGTGCCTTTAGAGAAAATTCCCTCAAGGAGTGGAACCCATGTAAATGCTGCTAAAGGAAAAGAAAGCTCTATGCCAAGTACAGCTTGTTCAGTGGTGACTTTGGCCACTGCATCAAATACATTATAGACCTTCATATTAGTGGTTGTGTTAGGAGATACCAAGCCCATCAGTGTAAGTTTCAACTTGCTTTAGAAAGAAACGCAGTTCTAAGAACGCCATGATCCTTCTCAGCATCCTGGTCCTCCTCTGATCCACATCTGCGACCTCTTGAACCGAACGTGTCGCTGCTTTTTACCAGCTCTGTTTTAATTTGCTCTCCAGCCAGCTCTGCAAATAAAAGACCTCTAGCTGTTTTAATTTTCTCTTCCGACAGCCAAACACATCTCTGCATGATTAAAACGCCAGATATCTTTATCACTCTTACAAATTACATTAATTAATAGAAAATAGCAGCATAATTTGCATGGGGAAGAACTACCCTAAATCCTTGTTAATTCGCAGCTGTCTGTAGGATACCCCACCCTGTTTATCCCTCATTATCTTCTAGCTGCTCCTCGAACGAGTGTGATGCACGGACGCTGTTTGCATCACTGTGACGAATAGGTCTAAGGGGTTATGTTTCTCAAGTTGGGAAGGAAAAGAAATGTCTTTCACAAAGCAAACCAGCCTTATGAGGTAACTGAATTAGATGAGAGTAAGTGGTCTGTGTTTTTAATTCCCTGGGAGTGCAGGCTGTGGGTTCACAATGTGACATACTTCTAAAGCCAGAATTTTCCCTACATTCTGCTTCTCCTGAGGCTTATTCACAGCTTCTGGGTGGAAGTTCAGGCCTTGTGTGAGGACAGGGCTCATCTCCAGTTGAGCTCTGTCTGTGCCAGGTGCAGAAGCAGTGTGTCATGTCTTCACAGCCTGGCAGACTGGCATGAAATGGACTGCAAGAGCAGATCCCAGTGATGACAGAACCTGGAGTGGGCGCTGCTTTTGCTCAGCATGGTTACATGTCAGTGCAGGTCATAGAATCATAGAAACATTAGGGATTGGAAGGGACCCCGAAAGATCATCTGATTGTTATCTTCCTTCTCTCGGCACATCCCAAATCGCAGCTGTGTGCACTCAGAGAGGCAGCAATGAAACTGCTGTAGCACATGAATACGGCAGCGTTGGAGGTACCCAGACCAGCCCCATCTTGACCTCAGCCTGGCCACTTCAGTGACTCAGTTAATGATGGCTGCTGACATTGCAGCCGTTACAGCAGGACCCACCAGTCGAGTAGCTTTCAGGAGTGTTTTCTTTGTGCGTCCTCTGCGGTGCGGGACCATGTCAACGCAACAGCATTGTGGGTCTTAGCTCAAGGAACTCTGTGCTGCCTCAGCAAGGCCCACATGTTTTTTTGTTTTCTAAGAGACAAAAGTGATCGGTGCTGTTAAGCCAGGGTTTGTCTAAAGCTTGTGGAGAGTCTAATCATTCTCCGGACTGTCCCAGTCAATAGATTCAGCTGTCTGAATACTCTCAGTCCATAGCGTCAATCTGTTTATTTACTTGGAGTCTGTGAAGGAAAAGACCTTCACTTTTAATTTATTTATTAAAGGGGTTCAATATTCAAGTGTCCTTCATGAAAACTTCGAGATTTTTCTTTCCCATGGTGCTGGAAATCACTTTTTCTTTTCTTTCAAAACTGCCAACAACCATCAGTTAATCGCAAACAGAGCAGCAGCCATGAATTAAGCATGAGGCTTCTTCCTTCGCCTCTAGCCATCCCCCGAGGATCAGTGTTCTGAGGACTAGCAGCTTCACATCCTCATGTCTCTCGAATTTGAACTTGGAGCTGTGTGTTTGCAGTCACTTTGCATGTGTCAGGGTCTTCGTTTGGGGACCCTTTGCTTGGCAACAGCATAGATTAATAAAATCATGTGTCAGAAAGAAGATGTTGTTTAAGAGTGTCAAGAGCTGCTCAGCAGAGAGCTAACCAATGCTTCACATTTAGCTTATCCAGTTCTGCATTTTTAACACCTTCTCCCAGTTCATTGAGACTTTTCTGCAAGACAGGGGTAAATGCCAGTAGCAGCCACCTAACATTGACTTTGACTAAGTTAATGAACAAAGTCTCTGTGTCAGTGGCCCCTCACTGCAAGAAGGACTTGAAGTGCTGGAATTCTGTGTCTCTGTGATGTGCAAATGCTTAGAAATATTTAAGTGGCATCTTTTGTTCCCGGTATTTTGCTGAGACAAACGGAAGCCTAACCAGTTCGTTCTAATGGCAGCGTTATAGCTTCTTGAGCATTCATTTCAGAACTACTCCTGTTCACTGAATGCAGTCTCTGCCGTGACAAGAGTTTTCTGAAGTGCCTGCTCTGGTCAGGTTTAGAGGGCTTCCTGAGTTCTTTGAACCTCAGACCGAGGCTGTAAACTGACAGAACAGAACGTTCGCCAAAAACTCTGCACAATTCTTGTCTTTTCAACAGCTGCCCCCATTTTGATCTGAACAGCACCTTCTTCTCACTTTTAAATTGGGACAGAACAACAGGGGACAGAAAATCTCTCTGAAGCTCAATTTATTTTCTCACTTATTTCTGGAGCCTTCTCTAGATGGAAGATAACAAAGGTACTGGTGGTAGATAGGTGTATTGCTAAATTCACCCAAATAGGAAACACTGCACCTTGGAATTGTTCCCAGCCTGTCTGTCTGTCTGTCTATCTATCGATCCGCACTGCCAGATCACCCCTGACCCATGTCCCTGTGCCCCAGGTTCACCCATTAAATCCCTCCTGAGATGGGCACTCCACCCCTGCCCTGGGCTGTCCGTGCCCTGTAGCGTGTATGACCTGTAGAACAGCAAGTAGACTTGATCTTTGCCTCAAATACACTTGCCTGTGTTCACCTGGTGTTAGGTAACCACTTGAGATACATTGGTAAATTTGGTTAAAGGAAAGGCATGAAAAAGAAAACATCACAGAGAGAACCATCAGTCTTTTTATGCTGTAGTCTGCTGCGACAAAACAGCAATAAGCTGTGTCCTTCCTGGCAAGAGCGGTTAATTTTCCTCCGCTGCAGTCACACTAACGAGGCGCTTTCCTTGGCTGGATGACACTGTTCTGTTGCACTAAAATTAATTACTCCGATGTAAATTTAACAGTCAATTGTTTGACTAAGAATCTCATTTGTCAATAATCTTATGTGAATTTTTTTGATGGCTGTGGGATGTTTTGCTTAGGGCTTCCGAGGAGTTTTAGGCAGGAGTCTACTTTGGTGTCTTGCTGATTCTGATAGGAGTCTTCCCTCTGACTTCAGTGAAAGGTGGATTCAGTGTTAGATCAGTTCTGGTGCCTGTTCTTAGTGGTGGCTTTCAAGTCCATCAGTGAAGGGCAAATACAGCCTGTAGACTAACTGTGATGTTTTGAGATCTATGATTCCGTTTGGATGGATTTCTGTGTTTCTTAATTACTCAAACTGTACAGAGCTGTACAGCTCTGAAAGTATTCAGAACATGTGGTACCAGGTTTTTTGAGGGATGTCTGTCATGGGAGAGCCAGTAAATACACACATTGTAAGGGTCAGCTATTTAAATAGAGCCACAGAGATGATGAAGGGAGGGGAGCATCTCCCTGCTGAGGAAAGGCTGAGGGAGCTGGGGATCTTGAGCTGGGAGGAGAGGAGACTGAGGGGTGACCCCATTCATGTTGTTGATATGGAAAGGATGGGTGTCAGGAAGATGGAGCCAGGCTCTGCTCAGGGTACCCAGTGATAGGACAAGGGGCAGCTGGAGCAGAGGAGGTTCCACATCAATGTGAGAAGGACCTTCTTCCCAGTGAGGGTGCCAGAGCCCTGGCAGGGGCTGCCCAGGGGGGTTGTGGACTCTCCTTCTCTGGAGAGGTTTTAAACCCACCTGGACATGTTCCTGTGTGACTGGATCTGGGTGGGGGATCCTGCTGTGGCAGGGGGACGGGACTGGGTGATATTCTGAGGTCCCTTCCACTCCCTAACGTTCTGTGATAAACATTTTATACCTGTCTGTGATTTTGAACATTAAATGTAGTGGCCCCAGCATGAAATAACAAAGAAAGGGGAAGGTTCTGGTCTTCCTTTGTTCCCTTGATGAATCCTGTCTGCTTTGTGCTGTGCGAAAGCAGCAATGATTTGTAATAAGCATCCTCAAATGCACGGGCAGGTATCGCTCCTAAGTCCCGCACAAGTCAAGTGGCAAAGATTCTTCCATTTCTGCAGTAAGCAGCTCCTCCTCTTGCGGTTCGTTTTCACAGGTTCTCCTTCATGAAGCAACTCTTTCACTGCGGAATCCTGGTAGGGGACAGAATTGCTGCTAATTATTCTAATTGCATGTTTCAATCAATTTTGGAGCAGCGGGCATTAATCTTATATGAAATGTGGTCTGCAGACAGGTCCCCTCACTTGTTAATTTGCTGTTCTCCTAAATCAGTGTTTTGTTTTACTCTCGATGCTCGAGTAGATTGATCCTGCTCTCGGCTTCAATTAGAGATTATTTGAACCGTGTCTGCTAACCTGTCAGAATGAAGAATCAATAGTGTAACTCCCCTCTGCCGTGGAGGTAGTTCAAACCAGATTTACAGGCTGCGGTTTGGGCGAGAATTGCCGTTAATTTAATGCAGATATTGTTGTAACAGCCCGTGATTAATTGCAGTGTCAATTGTGAGGCGCTCCTGTAGGGACGGCGTTCACCAGCGCACACGTGAAATTCCCAAGGACTTCCAAAGGACTTTCGGTTCAAACGGCAGAGGAAACTTTTTCAAAGGGAGAAGTCTTAGTGTAAAGTTCCTACTACTTTAAGAAGTCTGTAATAATGAGGCGGTTCTTGTCCTTTGAGCACCTGGATCCAAACCCAGGTGTCACGACCTGTGCAGGAAAATGGAAACCGTTTCAAGAGTCTCTGTGTCGGAGACTGTTAAACAAGGGTGCGCGGTGTTCCTTCCAGAAATACCACCTTGTCATCGGTAGATGGGAACACGTGTGGGGAGAGGGCAGGCTTCCTTTTTCAGGTCTCAGCTGAATGGTGCACCTGGATGAAGATCCTGAAATGCCATTTAACCAGATAGCAGAGGAGGCAAGAAGGTGGCAGGAGGTGACACACGCTTGAGAAAGTTATGAGGGTGCCTGATAACGCCCTATGTTTTCACTAACAGTTCAGGACACTGCTAACAGCTGCTACCCAAAAGTAGCGCATGGACGTTTACTGCGGAGTGCAAGAGACCCTGAACAAGGGAGCTCCACGGTGAAATACAGGGCCTTCAGACTGTCCTCAGATCTACCTCCAGACCACCACTGTCTGGGCATCTTTTTCAGTGTGTGGCAAATGGACACTCGCGTTACGTGTCTGGTTTTTACTGAGGGTGCCTCATAAAGCAGGAATTCACATGTAAACTTCAGTTCCCCAACAGCTTAGATGTTCACCTCAAGTGTAGACTCATCCAGGTCTGCAGTGAGTTGTCAAACGCAAAGGAATATCCACTTCTAATCACGCAAATCCTTTTTTAACTGCTCCAGGCTCAGCAGACCAGGTATTTTCAAACACCATCCGCTGACTGGAAAGTAACTTCCCCAGTTTATTTCCTTCATTCTGACGTTTGTGATTGCAAACTGTAGGTGCCAACGGTGCGAGGTTCTGTGCCCGGGTCCTGTTGTGGTGGTGGCCCCACACTCATGGGGACAGGCTTCGACTCCCTCTGCCTGGGTCACACAAGGACCTCTTCATACGGCCTGAAGGCAGAGATAACTAAACATCCAGCTGGACCACGGATCGAGGAGGCCATGGGTGCCCAGAAATCTGTCTTCAAGACGTCGTTTTGCTCTACAGGTGTCACAGAAGAGAGAGCCAGGTCAACGTTTCGCCCGTTCTGCCAGTACAAGCACCTGCACGGTTCGATGTGTCTCCTCTCTGAGAAGCTCAGGGCAGAACGCGGCTGGCAAGTGTGTGGGAAAGAGTCAGTCCCTCTGGCATGGAGCAGGTTTGCGAGTAGCTCTCAGTTTTACCAAAGAGCACTCTTTGTATCTGGAGGACATACAGGAATCTGCCCGACTTGCGTGGAGGTCGACATGAGAGTCACACGTCTGCAGCACGAAGTTGAGGTGAAGTGAAGGGTTTGTCTATTTCCAGTTGCAAATCTGTGTGACTCAAAACTACTTGCCTGTTTTGCTTTCTTTCTTCCTTCTGTCTGCTCCTTTGTCCAGTGGGTTTAAGATGACTTTTCAGCTCAGTCAGAACTGTTAGCGTTTTCCCTAAATTCGCAAGACATGTTCACCGCAGAGCGCGTGGTTATGGATTTGCCACCGGAGTGTCTGGTGCAGGTTATCAACTATTAGATTTGTTTTCTCCCTTTTCCCTCTGTTCTCTGGTGCTGAACAAAACGATCCGTAAGCTCGACACCTGAAGCTTTTGTCTGTGTGTGCCCGAGGTGGTTCTCTGTCTCTGCTTCAGTGCAGAAGGCACTTGAGAGCACTCAGCACGTTTACGAGCACTTGTGACAGTGAGGACACTCGAGGAGCAGAGGGAAGCCTGCCTCGGCTTGCCCGAAGCGAGGCAACAGCTCTTCTTCTAGAATGTTTTCTAACTGGGGATTTCGTGCCCCATCCAAATGTGAGTCACCTCAGCGCTTTACCTCCGTTTGCTTCTCTCCCAAGCTTGCATACTTGTCACACAGGACCTGTTTCCTGGCTGGCTTTGAGTCGCTTCCGAGATGCATGGAAGCAGCAGTGGGCATGATGAACCAAAGGGGATGGCCTTTATGGCAGCAGAACCTGAACCATATCTGTTTACTGTCACAAACGTCAAACGGCTTCAACGCATTGTTCGTCCTGCTTAGTGTAGAACTTGTTTGCGACTGTACAGATGGAGGACTAAACCTTACAAGTGGAGAGTTCAGACGGCTGTAACCGCTGACAGGATCCTGCAAGTGAAAAATCTTCTCGACTGATAATTCTGTCCCGTTTCAGGGCCTGGAACTGTTCAGGCAGTTTTCCAAACGCTGTCTCTAAGAAGTGTTCTTTCATGTTCAGAAAATGAAGACGGAGGTTTCTTTATTGATACTTGCACCCATCTGGGATGTTTTCAATACCTGAACTCTCGAGCAAATAGAGGGAATACTGGGTGGTTGGTGGCTGGAATGGGCTGTCCCAATGGGGAGGTGGTGGGGGCCTCATGCCTAGAGTTACTGAAGGTCAGGCTTGGTGAGGCTCTGAGCAGCCTAGCCTAGGTAGAGCTGTTCCTGTGCAGGGAGGCTGGACTAGATGACCCATAGAGGTCCCTTCCAGCCGGGGACATCTTACAATTCTAGGGATAAACACTCAAACTCTCCTATCTTGTGAGTCATTTGAAGCAGCTGGTAGTCATCATGTTACCTAGCAGAACGGTGAAGCCGTTAGGTGCCACAGCGATGGAGCAAGACTTGAGAGCTGAGCCAGAGTAGCGCTAGTCCATCAGTTCTGTGTGATTGTGACTCTCTGTTGGGCTAGAAACAAACACAGTGAGAAGAAAGCGTGGCTTACGCGATCTGGCTCGTTCGCTTGGCTTACTTCAGGCATCTGTCAGAGCAGGGTGCTGTCAGCTCAGGCCTGTGGATCCCGGCTCTTGTTGTTTTCGCGTAGCAGAGCCTTTGTTTCCAGAGAGAGACCGTGAGTCAGCCCTGACTCAGAGCTCGCTCCACAAGCTTTCCAGGGGTGGAAAAGGAAAAGGACTCATTGCTTTGCCTCTTGTAGTTGTCAGTGATGCTGCAGCCTCCCTGCTTTCAAGTGACTGTCACCCCTCGCTGTGAGCACTGCTGCTTTGCCTCAGGGCTAGCTTCATCACAAACAGTGTTGGAACAGCAGAGCAGGACTCCTGCGTCCTCTCGTCAGCGCGACTGTGAGTGTGCAGAGGGCTCCTGCTTAGCTGAGCAGACTGAGTGAGGGCTGTGGGCAGGAGGTGCAGGACACACAAGGTACGAGATCAGTAATGCTAGTGACGACGGTGTGACTGGCGCCTTGCAAACACGTGGATGTCGGGTCAATCTACAGAATGATGGATTCACGGCTGAGAACGGAGGAAGAAGACAGCGAGTGCAGCGCTGCACAGTTTGTGAAATTATCAGTGCGGGAAGCACCGAGGCTGCTCGTGGGGTTTTGGTATTTGAGAGGTCTTTCTGACATAGTCACAGAAGCAACTCGGCTGTAGAGGCAGGTACAAATTAATTGCACAAATTAACAGGCTGATTAGTACCATAGACTCCCTTGGTTTTCTCTCCGTGCTCTGTCCAGTGTGCTGTGGCTCTGTGGTGTCTGTGTGTTTGAGCACCTGGCAGTTTGTTTGGTGGAAGTGAGAAGGGAGCAGGTCTTCGCAGGAGCTGGAAGGCTGCTGCCGTGGTGGATACCAGGGATTATTTCCGCACGGTGTGTAGGAGGAGCAGCGACGACTTGAACCTCAAGCTGCTAGCAATGAATTCTTATTCCGTATTTCCTGTACTACCTGGAACGTTCTGTTTATAACTTCCAGAGGAGGATTTATTCAAGCAGGGTTATTGTGCTGATAGAAATGGAGATTATATTCTCTCTGCTTTTGTGCTGCTTGATGCATGACTTGTATCAGATGGCTCATTGAGAATTATTTAAGAAAAAGCATTGGAAAACGTCAGTTTATTGAAATGTACTCTGTGATGTAAACAGAGCTGTTGTAGTAAACACATCATCAGGCTTTTCTGAGCCCAGGACCGAGTGTCTATCTGTACACAAACCCTTGGAGAAAAGAGCAGTAAGTGATGGAGAGTTTCTGGACTGTTGGAGCCATAGGAACCAATGTTCCTCTTTCTCTCTGCCTCTCTGATTTCATAGAGTGAGTTTGCTTGGATTTCTTCTCTACCAGGTTCTGTTCCTACATCAGAGAGAAAAGCGTAATGATTTTCCAGCTTTTCTGTTCCTCTGGAACATCTGTTTACATACAGAAAGTAGCATCAACAAGAGCAAGGAACTACCTTTGCAACCTGAAACTGCTTCCTCACCAGCCTGTTGAGCAGTGATTGAGTCTCTGCTCGTCACAGAATCACAGAACATCAGAGATTGGAAGGGACCTGGAAAGATCATCCAGTCCACTCCTCCTGCCATAGCAGGATCCCCTAGATCCGGTCATTTAATAAGGTCATGTAGGTCTTGAACTTTCATCCACCCAGGAGGAACTGGCTGCTTCGATATCTCATTAAAAGGAAAATTCTTTGTCTTTTCCACATAGAGGCCCTCATTTATTTACAGCCCAGTGGTGGATCAAAACTAAGGCCAAATTTTGGGATCCTTCTGTTTCTCAGCCAGAGCCTGTTCTAAGCAATAGAGGTACCGACATGCTGCAGCTGAACGTGACACAAGGAGTGAGGTACCGGGCGAGTTTCCATTAGCAGTCTGGAGGCGCAGGCTGTGAGCAGCGTAGGCTGAGTTACTGTGCACATCCATTTACCGCTGAAGTGCAGCAAGGGCTTACGGGTGGAAGCTCTTCATCAGAGAAAAGAGATTGCTGGCAGGGCTGGCAGCGGATTCCAGTGACCGGCGTTCTTTGCGAGGTGGTTCCGAACCCATGAGTAGGTAGACAACAGACCATAAAGCGAGAGGCAATTGAAAAAATGAGTAAAAAAAGGGTAAAGGGTAGTAAGGGATGATATCTAATGCAGCAAATACACCCCAGTGAAGGCCTTCGAAAGGAATAGCTGTGATAACTCAGCTTACAGTCTTCCTTAGGCTTTAGGGTTTAGGTGAATTTTTAACAACTTCTCACAAATTAATTAAGGTTGCTGCATTTGATTACTTATTTTAGATATTGGCCACAAGCACTGAGTGAGTGCCTCAGGCTCTGCTTGTCTTTACTCCATGTCAGGAGAGAAAAGTTCTGATGATGTGTGAGGAAAGGATCTCTCCAGTGCTCTAACGTTCCTTTAATATCTGGTGTCTGTTTGACCTTAAAAACATTACAACTAGAAAAACTCGATTATGTTGTTAGTAGTCCGTGATGCAGCTTCTTACAATTCCTCTGTACTGGTTTTGTACATTAATTACCTGCTAGTGTTGTTGCTACTCAGTTACGGTTCAATAGGTGTAAAGGTTTCTTCAAGAGCTTTCCTCTCTGAGCATTACTTTTGCCTGTTTAGTGTTCACCTGAACATTGATCCAGGCTTCTGATTCCCTGCTCCGTGTCGTTTGCTTCAAGGCTTGGATCTCAAAATGTCCTGCTCCTACACGCTTTTCTTCCCTTGCGTTTTCAGTCCTGTTTTGTCGTAGATCTGTGGGTACTTTAACAAGTCTTCGTAACAGCAGAGGTTGACTGAGCACTTTGTGTCTCTTGATTTCATGTTCTTTAAGTTGTTGAATCTGTTTGCCGTCAATCTTTAGGCTTGTGAGACCTATGTGATTAATTGTGAGCAGCCACCTAGGGCTGGTGCTGACAGGGTGGTTGCTCAGACTGAAGAGCTGGGGGCTCTTACGTTTATCCTTGGTTCGAGTTCCTGTTGAACTTGGCACAGAAGATAAGGGTGTCGAGTGGAATCACACCTTCAGTGAGGTGTCAGTCCCAGACCCTAAAAACACCTACGTGCGTCACAGTCGGGGATGACAGGGTGTCCGATGTTACTGTGACGATGCTTCTTATGAACAAGTGGTCCTTCTCCAAGTCACGTTCCGGAGTGACCCCAGCAAGAGGCTCGCGTTCAGCCAGAGAAGCCTTGGCTTCTTACAAAGTTTGTTGTATTTCCTGCTTCGCTCTACAGACTGATACGGATTTGTGGTTCACAGGGATTCTAGAGGCAGCGCCGCAGTTTCACCTTCAGATGTTCTGCTGGTGCTAGTCAGCTTTCCCCAGGCCCAGCATCTTTGTTATCTCTTTCAGCTGAGGAGCTGGGAGGTCTTCAAAGTCATTTTCTCTTTTAACTTTTTCGTTCTCTTTTCATTTCAGAAGAGGCCTGAGGTGTGTTGGTTACAGCCAGGGTCAGGAACAGAAACGTAAACCTCGAAAGACGTGGCAAATAGTGTTTCTGCTCTGAAGTGTGGCTTTACGCGGTGCACCAGGCTGTTCTATCCTGTTTCCATGGAGGGTCCTGCGCAGTGTCTGCAGATTCCTTCTGCGTGGTTGGCAGCAGGTTTCTACCCTTGGAGTCGTCATTTGATCTCGTGAGAGACAGCACTTTGGTACTGAAATCAGCACCCTTGATTTTTCCTTTCTTGCTAGGATCTTGTTCTTCAGACAGTTTTCTTTGGTGCGTGGTAAAACTGATGAGTGTAGATCCTACCCCAGTGACCAGCAGCATTAAGGACTGCAGGATCGCTGATGAGGAGCTGATTAGTGAACTTCAGAGAACTTCAGTACTGTTATTAAGTCTGTGCCCTTTCACTTGAGTGTTAGTGTCTTGGTCAACATCATCCCACAGATGCTAGCAGTAAAAATTTGATGCAGGTTAGAGATTATGGAGCAACATGTAGATATGACGGAGGGTCTGTGTGACTGGCAAGTACAACAACATGGTAAAAAATGAAGGGAAAGGCAGGGATATGACAGATTCAAGCTGCAGTGCTTCTCTCATGGCATCGCACTTTCCTCCTCAGCGTAATTTGTGAGTATGTTTTAGGTGTGACGTGTAATTAATACGTGTGTCAAAGGCTGCTCTAGAGACCAGGCTTATTGCTCTAGCTGGGATAGAGCTGAACAAGTGAATGCTGATTTCTCCTCTCCGAAGCTAACTCACCTAGCCACATGTTCCTGGTAAAGACTGAGAAGTATGCGTTGGGTTTGCCAGAAAGTTTTTAGCAGAACAATCCCTTACCTGCAGCAGGCTGTGCGTGTATCACCTTTGGAAGTGGACAGACTATTAGAGATCTGGAGCATGTCGGGAGATGCATTAGCAGCACTAAAGACATGAGCTGAGCTGACTGTGAAATGGCTCCCAGGGAAACACGATTTGCATATCCTGGAAGTGCCCTGGAAAGGGTTAAACAAGGCTGGTTCCCTGGCCCAGAACATGTGCTGGCAGGGGTGGCACTGAGCGGCAGCTTTGCCACTGGCGCTCGTTGCAAAGGTGTGAGTTTTGGCTCACTTCTCGTACAGCTCCAGTTGGGCACTAGCCATGGCTGTGCTTTTAAAGCAGCTCGTGAGACAGAAGCACTGCGCATCGCAGTGTCACGACTCCACAGAGCCCTGTGTCTGCAGTCACTGAGGTTTGCATCACTAATCAATTTTAATTTAAATTTATAACCCATCATGTTCATTTGGAATTCTTTATGCAGACAGCAGCAGCTGTGCTAATGAATTTGGTGCGATACCCTGTGAATAAGTAATTTGCCTTTCTGGCTTGTCTGCAGGAAGAGCTGAGTCTGTCTGTCTGCCTCTTAAAGCGGGGGGCCGTCCGAGGTTGAGTTTTGCACACCGTGCAATGAACGCAGCTGTCCTGTGTGCACCCGATAGGAGCAGGGCACACAGGCCATCTGCTCCTCGTAGGGAAGGAGATAAAATGCCAAACAAGCCTTCCACACAGCACTACTCACTTCCCACAAAGCAATAAACAGCTGATCTAGAACTTGAGTGGAAGGAAGCATTTTGCCCTGATGAGATGTCTGTACTGAGTGAGAACAGGAAAACATCAAGAAAGTCTTTCGCTGCTTGTTTGGATAGAAGATGAACTGGTCATTGCTGCCTTTGGATGGAAGATGAACAAGTCATTGCTGCCTTTGGATGGAAGATGAACCAGTCATTGCTGCCCTTGGATAGAAGATGAACAAGTCATTGCTGCCTTTGGATGGAAGATGAGCCAGTCATTGCTGCCCTTGGATGGAAGATGAACAAGTCATTGCCGCCTTTGGATAGAAGATGAACCAGTCATTGCTGCCTTTGTATGGAAGATGAACAAGTCATTGCTGCCTTTGGATGGAAGATGAACCAGTCATTGCTGCCCTTGGATAGAAGATGAACAAGTCATTGCTGCCTTTGGATGGAAGATGAGCCAGTCATTGCTGCCCTTGGATGGAAGATGAACAAGTCATTGCCGCCTTTGGATAGAAGATGAACCAGTCATTGCTGCCTTTGTATGGAAGATGAACAAGTCATTGCTGCCTTTGGATGGAAGATGAACCAGTCATTGCTGCCCTTGGATGGAAGATGAACAAGTCATTGCTGCCTTTGGATAGAAGATGAACAAGTCATTGCTGCCTTTGGATGGAAGATGAGCCAGTCATTGCTGCCCTTGGATGGAAGATGAACAAGTCATTGCTGCCCTTGGATAGAAGATGAACAAGTCATTGCTGCCTTTGGATGGAAGATGAGCCAGTCATTGCTGCCCTTGGATGGAAGATGAACAAGTCATTGCCGCCTTTGGATAGAAGATGAACCAGTCATTGCTGCCTTTGTATGGAAGATGAACAAGTCATTGCTGCCTTTGGATGGAAGATGAACCAGTCATTGCTGCCCTTGGATGGAAGATGAACAAGTCATTGCTGCCTTTGGATAGAAGATGAACAAGTCATTGCTGCCTTTGGATGGAAGATGAGCCAGTCATTGCTGCGTTTGGATGGAAGATGAACAAGTCATTGCTGCCTTTGGATTCCGATTTACGGAATTGGTTCCGAACATTTCGACACACATGAAAAAAGACCGAGCGTGAGTTTTGTCTTCACGTGTCTTTATGACTATGTGTGCAGCAGGGGGGTGTCTGGGCTTCTGGCTTTTGGTGGAGTCCTGGGGCTTTGGCACGTGAGCTGTTGGTCTTCTAGAAAATGTCTGTTTCCACCAGGATACAGATAAACACGAAACACAGTCACTCTGCTAAAGGTCAGTGACGATGCACAAAGGCTGGATGGAGAACGAGATCTAAAGACTCTGTGTCTACATTACTGTGGGAAGGCTTCCTTGAAGAGTGGAAATCCCTTGACTCATTCTGCAGATGCTCCTCTGAGAGTGGAAATCCCTTGAGTCATTCTTCTGCAGATACAATCCTGTCGTCCAGTTTCTGCTTGAAAAATTGGCACTGCCTCAGTCAACATAAGAAAAAAGGATGAGGCTTTCCCAATGTTGGATGACTCCCCTTCGTGTTAGATTTCAGTGTCAAACTCATATTGGCTTTGACTCACAGCTGAGCAGCCCGAGGCTACAGCAGATCATCTGTGAGGCAAACCTCTCTCTTAAGTCACTTCTGAAAAACAGATGCTGTGGGTCGAGCTTGAAAACTTGAGAGCTTCAAATTAGTGCTGCTTAAATGAATATGATCATTAGTTGCCCTAAACAGGTCTGTGCCAGCAGCTCTCATTAATAGAGGAGTGACAGAAGTAAGTCGAGTTTCCTGACCCTCACGTTGCTCTGGAAATCAACGGTAGCAGTGTCTCAGTGCTACTGAGGTCAGAGGTCCAGGGAAACCAAAGAAATACAGAAATGAGACCGCCTGCCTTACTCTGTTACTGTTTGAGCGTTCTGAGCGAGACAGATCTCTAGCCTGTAAGTTCCCTTCTTCTGACGATGTGCTTGACTCCACCTTCACTCTCGGGGTCTGACATGCTGACAGTACTTGTGCCGTATAGAACCGTGAAATCATGGATTACTTTGGGTTGGAAGGGTTGAGTAAAGGTCATCTAGACACGTGCCTTGCTGTGAACAAGGGCACCTTGTGTGGAAACGTGTGTGCTTCATGCCGTCCTAGAACTGCTGCCACCTACACATCTAAACAACCTTCACAGCAACAAAGCGCATGGCCACATGCACATCGCTCACAGCTTTGTTTCCAGAGATCCATCCCATGCAGCTCGGGAACCTTGAAAGAATCCAGGCTGTTGCATCTCTGCCCTTATCATTCGTACTGGTTAGGGAGTGAAAATGTTTTCATTGGAATACAATCGGAAATGGGACAAATCTTCTCCTTCACTAAAAAGTCAGTGATGGAGTTGGAGTCTTTGCAACCTGAGAAAGTGTTAAATGTTCTTGGCACTATGGGCTGACTTTCAGCAGTTTGTTTTTCCAGGAGACAGCTAAAGTTTTCTTCTCTGCTGTTGCGAGAGAAGCAAATACTTAGCTGCGAAGGAGCAGGTGTCTCAGCACTGTTTCTGTGCTCACTGACAGCTCATTTTGTATTGAAGTAAATCGATAGCTACCATCCAGCGGAGACGTAGAGGCTCTAATTATTAATATTTGCTTTAAATGTGAATTAATATTCTGATGTCAAATAGAAAATGCTGCTTGACTGTCCAGAGCGTCCAGTACCCACTGGCGCTGCTCCGTTAACGGCAAGCGTGGCTTCCCTCAGCCCCGCCATCCCCACACCTTGTTTTCCTAATCAAGAAGATGCTCTCTCCCCTGAGGCCTGGGGAAGTGTCACAATTACTCGCAGCTCTAACAGCCATCGAGCAATATCTTCTGGGATTGCACTCTCGTGGAGTTCAGTTTTCTCAGCTGTAGATGAAATGATCAGAAGGAAGTTGTTGCTGCAGAATGAAGCAGAAAGCGCAAGCTAACTGTGGCTGAAATGAACTTCCACAGCCCTCGGCCGGCGGGCTCAGGAGAACCCTGCCACCTACGAACGCAAGCACCAAACTGCTGCATCACCAGCTCTTCCCTTCTGCTCCTTCTTTCAGGTAGAGCTTTTCAACGCGTCCGTTCACCTGCTCAGATAGGTGGGTGAGAATCAGCCTGTTTGAGTGGAGCACATCAAAATGTGTAAAAATCGATGGGTCTGTAGCCAAACAACCACCACAGACAGACGGCCCGTCCCATTCCGCTCGTGTCTTGCCTGCAGCTGCAAATCAACCGACCCATGGAACGACTTCCACTGGAATTGCTTTTGATCTCACCAGGGTTTGCAGTCTGTGCAGGAATCTTCCTGCGTTAGGAAGGTGCATCCAGCTTTCCACATGGGCTGAGGAGCTGAGGCTGTGCTTATTGTTTGGAAACACAGAGTTGTGAGATGGTTGTAGTTGGAAGGACGAGGGGAAATGACTTCAGGCTGTGCCAGGGGACGTTCAGGTTGGATGTCAGGAGGAGCTTCGTTCCTGAGAGGTTTATCAGGCACTGGGACAGCTGCCCAGGGACGGGGTCGAAGGGTAGCTGTTGTGCTGGGGGACAGGATTTAGAGGTGCTGATAGGGCTGGGAAAAGGTGGCACGTGATGACTTGGAGGTCTCTTCTAGGTGAAACTCTTCTGTGATTCTGGTGTTCAGACTGGTGTTGGTTCTATGTCATTATTACTCTGAATGAGCAATGAAATAGTCTAACATTCAGTCTCAAGTACCTGTTCTCCTCTGGAGCAGTCACTCCTAGGAGAGACAAGATGCGGTTTTCCCCTGGGTTCAGGACTTCAGAAACCCTTTGGCTGGAGTCACAGATGTTTAACTGCACGGGCAGTACGTTACATGAACAAAGGTCTGCCAGCATGAGGGGCTCAAGCAGGGTTTGTGCAGGGACCACTGGGAAAAGCTTTGTTGCTGCTTTCTGCAGAGGTCACTTCAGCGCGAAGGACAAGGGCAGTAGAGAAGACATCTAAGTGAAATTTCCTGTTGTGTTTGCAGCCTGGCAGAAGACGCGTGTGTTCTCTCCACAGAGCACATGAACCTGGGTCATAGATGTTTGTTCTAATCTGAAGACATGGAGTGTGTAAACGGTGCTTTTTGCAGAGCATCACAGGAGCAATTAAGCCTTGTTTTCGATTAATCGCTGCGCACTAGAAGCGTCTGGAGGTTTCATTCCAGATCCCTTTAGTAATGAGCCCGTGCTTGAGTGTAAATCAGATAACTGCTGCCTTAAAGCTACGTTTGGGATCGAGGCTGGTAGGTAGCATGGCTTCATGCAGACAGCAGGCAGAACCGCGGTCGCGTGAGCGCTAGTAATTGTCACCTTCGAGATACAGTGGGGGAAGACGGGTGTTTCTTTTCCCTGAGTGAAAATGCCTGTTGCGACACGAAATGAGATGAAAGTTGGCCCCTTTTATATTGGGCCCTTCATTGAGAAGCAGTAAATTCTGAACGTATTGTGACCTGTGTGAGCCTGCGCTGTGCTTGTGTCAAGGGATGACAAGTGTTGATGCCATTTATGATGACTCCCCGTAAAGGACTCTCTGATGTTCTGTTTCCAAACACACCATCACACCACCACAGAACATTAGGGATTGGAAGGTTTTCTGGTCTGATTGAGGAGAAGATGGGCAAGTTTGGTGGCATTGGCTTCAAAATGCCGATTAGTCTTTTAAAGTCCCGTGATGGATTGTCTGCTTTGGTTTCTTGTGATATCTCGGAGCTCTTCCTCTAGGGCTCCCGAAGAGCCTCGTTTTGGTTAGTTCCTGAGCACTCTGACCAGCAGGAAGAGCCGACAGAATTACATCTGGCACAACCTTTGGGATCAAGGAAGAGAGGTGTAGCGCCTAATGCAGCATTGTCTACTCTTTCTTGTGGCCGGGGGTTTTTTCAGCGGGGATTCTAAGGAATAAAACAGGGTATGGAAAATGTTATGGTTTCACTGCCTGTAGTCTTAAGATGCAAACCCTTTGTCCTTCAATAACTTGATGGCCTTCCTCGACAGCCTTCCTGATGATTTAGTTTCCCCAGCACTATCACCTCAGTGAGTTCTGCTCTGGCCCAGCTGTTTCCGTGTGAGGCACCGAACAGCTGGGATTCCTTAGCCCTTGCTTTTCAGTTTTGCCGAGCAGCCCGTGGTCTGTAATCGGGGTTTGCCAAAGAGCTGCCCGCGGTTTGGTTTGTTAGGTTCATTCCAGTGCAGATGCCAAGGGCGAGGGGAATCTCTCAGCAGACTCTTCCAGGGAGCTGTTGTCACGCGATGGGAATGTTTTCCATTGTGTGCTAACGCTTGCGCATCGACCGTTCTGTTGCTGTGGGATGACAGGCAGCTCATCAGTCTGCTCTGCTGACGTTCTTCTGAGGTTCTACTCAATTCCTTACACGCGGTGGGTCTCATTAAGCAAAGCTACGAGGGGAAAAGCCCCCTTGGTGTACGTGGGTAGGTCTGACGGCTCAGGCACTGCTGCTCTCTGTCTCATTGCAGTGTTTTCTTCACATTGGTCCTCAGCTCATCAGTTAAACTGAGCAATTGATTCTGGTCCTCTTTAAGTATTTTATTCCATGTAGTAGTGCTAATAGTAAGTTAGGAAAAAGGAGTTAGACTTTGGAGAGAGAGTGAATCAGGGATTAAAAAACTGAAACTCCCAAGCTCAGGTTGTTTCCTAGGAGTAGTAAGTGGGTTGTAGATTGCAGACAGATTGATTGTTAAATGTATTGAGTAGAGTGTATGGAGCAAAACGTGTTAAGTGTGTCACTGAGCAGAGCCTGGCTCCGTCCTCCTGACACCCACCCTTCACATATTGATCAGCAGTAATGAGGTCTCCCCCCAGGCTCCTTTTTCCCCAGCTCAAGAGCCTCAGCTCCCTCTTGCATTAGTAGGGGGTTGGCCTGGATGATCTCTTGAGGTCTGTCCCAACCCTGGCAATTCTGTGTGAAGCTGGCCTGTAGCAGAGCTGAGCAGAGAAGAGTGTAGAAAGAAGGGCAGCATGGGTCACTTGGGAGGTGGAGAAGGGCTGAACTGCTCATGCTGCCTCCAAACTGTCCAGAAGCATATTCCAGGAGGATACAAAAAGGAAACTGTCTGAGAGGGGAAAGAGTGAAGACAACCCATACAGATCTCTACAGGTCTGTAGGGGCCTGACATTGATCAGGCTGTCCTGGGCTTGTTAGACCAAGTCACCGTCTGCTGAAGTAAGGCAAGTGAAGCAGTTACGTTGATAAGAAATTGAGTAACAGGGCACGTTGGGACGAGAAGAATCGAAAGTAGACTGAGGACCTCTGCATTGCCAGTCAGCTACAAACTGCCGAGACCCACAAGAAGCACAGAACTGGAGGAGCTGGGAAGGAGCTCAGGTGTTCATTCAGTCCCGCTGCCCTGTGGATACCCCCTCCCTGGAAGTGTTAAGTGCCAGAACCCTGGGAAACCTGGTCTGGTGAGGGCTGTCCCTGCCTGTGACGGGCAAGCTGGAATCACGTATCTGAGGCACCTCGCATCCTAAACCATCCCGTGGTTCTGAGACTGTGTGGCAGTGCACAGCATAGATACCTGTGTGAGGTGCCTCAGTGGGTGACGAGCGGTCGAGGGGAAAAGGACGGTTCTGAGAGACTGGCGTGCCTTTCTGCGTGCTCTGCAGACCCGTCTTCAGGGAGCCCTGTAGCTGGGATTGCTCTGCACAACCCTGATGTTCCCTGTCAGGCCCTTCAGACAGCTGCCAGGCCTGTCAAGGGTGAGAGGTAGGAGAGACATTAAACAGCAAGGAAAGGCGTTTTTGGAAATCAAAGCAGTCGTTGCTATTCGTGTGGCGTGTTAAAGCGCCTGCCGGCTGAGGCGGGAGGCACGCGGTGCCACGGCCTTTCAAAACACACTGCGTTGCTCCGTTTTCTCTCGCTGGTTTCTGCGCTGGAGAAGAGCTCGAGTTTCCAATCAGATCAGGAGTGACAGGAAGGCAAACGAAATGCAGTGTGTTCTGCATGCCGCTCAAATCCTGCTCGTCTCTGGGTTTGCCAGCATGGGCAGCACAGCTCCCGAAGTTCCTGTTGGTTTGGGAGTTGCCAGTTTTCTTTTGCAAACAGTAAACAATCACTGGACAGCTCGACCGAACTAAACTCAACTGAAAGAGCTAAGCATAGGCTGAACAAAGCTGTCGTGTCAGGGCTCGTTCACTTACGTGGTGACACTGAACTAAGCCCCAGTAAAACCAGTGTCAGGTGGGCTGGTTTGGGCTGGCGGCAGAGGCAGGACGTCTCTGTAAACTTTGCAATCAGTGTAGTAAGTGACATTCTCACTTGAGCCACTGACATAAGCGAAGAGGAATTAGAGGAACACTGTATAAATCAGCTTTTCCTTCTTCTCTCAGAAAGCCGTTTGTCATCCCTTACATATTTGTGGGTCAGATGCTGCCTCGAGGAGAAATAAAGTTCATGAATAATTTAGAAATCACCACTTTCATTTCTTCTGAAAGCAGTAAGAAGAGCTTTCGGGGCTAGTTGTGTACAATATACTCCCAGGATTAGCATCGGTTAAAAGAGGCCGTCTCCCTTAAACTTGGGTCCCCAGGACATGAAATACAAGGACATTTATTGAGGGTCAAGAGGAGATCAACAAGAGCAGTCAGGGAGGTGGAACACCTTATGTAATGAGAAAAGCTGAAGGAGATGAGGTTGTTCAGCCGAGGAAGACACGCCTAATCACAGAATCATTAGTAATGGGAAGGGACCTCGAAAGATCATCCAGTCCAATCCCCCTGACACAGCAGGATCCCCTAGACCCAGTTGTTAGGGCTTGGAAGGGATCTCCAAAGATCATCCAGTCCAATCCCCCTGCCTCAGCAGGATCACCCAGACCAAGTCACACAGGAAGGGACCCCAGAGGCAATGTACTTCTAACTTCCCTATCATAGGCAGGGGCACCCCTCGCTAGATCAGGTTTCCCAGGGCCCCAGCCAAGCTGGCATTGAACACTTCCAGGAAGTGGGTATCCACAGCCTCCTGGGCAACTCGTCCCAGTGCCTCAGCACCTTCACAGTCAGGAGAGAAAAGAGGGAAAGGGAGAGAAGAGCGTTGAGAGGTTAGGACAGCGCTCTGGCTGCAGCGGCGTCTGCCAGGCTCCAGCCTCCTGCCACTGTTCCTCAGTCCCTCAGCTTCACCGGCTGTCTCCCCAGTCAGTTTCTCGGCACAGTCAGGTGTGTGGATGCTGGGGGGGTCCCTCTTCACTTCTTCAACCCTGTGGACTTCTAGGTGTCTCCAGCAGTCCTTTTGCCAGTCTCTTCATCATGGTTGCAGGCCGGGGGGTGCTGGTGGTGATGGGCCCTTGCACTGTTCAAATCCTTCCTGTTTATACTCGCTGCCAGCCGGCCACCAGTACAGGAGACATAGCTGAACGCTGCCAAGCAAGTCCTTGAGAAAATGAAAGCTGTGCCAGGCGCCAGCCTCCCCCATCACCCTGCCCACAAGTTGCCTTCTGTTTGCTTACAGTTGTTTGAGCCATCTTGCCTGTTGTTAGTCACAGTCTGAAAACATTTGCGTGGTTGTAGAGTGTGGTAACAAAGATGGAGAAAGGCTTTTTTAGCCAAAAGGTCTTTTGAGGAGAGATGGAGAGAGTTGGGGCTGTTCACTTTGAGAAGGAGGAGGCTGAGGGGAGACCTCATTGCTCTCTACAGCCATCTGCAAGGACACTGGAGAGATGCTAGTGCTGGGCTCTTCTCACAGGTCATTGGTGACAGAAGCAGAGGGAAGGGCTGCAAGCTTCAACAGGGGAGGGTTTGTCTTCTCTGTACTTTCAACTCTTGCCTTTCTCCTGGTCTCTTATTCCACGCAATCTGCTTTGTCCCTCTGCTGCTCTGGTGTTGCGCTGTGTCTTGAAGAAGATAACAGCTAATACAGCAACAAATCACTGGTCTTAGCTGGCTTTAGGAGCAAAAACCTTGGCAAAGGGAATTGGGCACATCCAGGGTTATGTAAAGTTGCTGATAGGATCACTGTCCCTGTGTGGGTGCAGCATTGCTGGCCTGTGAGACAGACAGGTGATCAGCTGTAAACTTCCCGACGCGTTTCAGGAGGTGAGAATCGTCTCTCAGGAATAACTCCTTTAGATCTGATTAAAATGCAGATGAGCATCGTGAACCACTGTAGTTGGAGAGAGAGCTGATCTCCTGATGCAGTCTTAGTCCATCTGCTTCAGCTGCGACACTGAGAGGGGATTTGCCACAGTTACTGAGTGCGAGTTAGGATGAGATGCAGTCCCCCAACCCGAAAGCCCTGTGCAAGTGAAAGCTCCTTTCTGACGCTTCTGACGCTGTTGGAAAACATCCGGTGAGGTCGTAATAGATTCAGTCTTAGTTGTAAGAAATGGTGGGAGACCTCATGAAAGTCTGCAGGAGAACAAATGGAAAACAGGAGTGATTCTGGGATTAGGGTGTGAATGGAAAACGTGAGTGACTCTGAGATTAGGATCTAGTCTTCTGTAGAAGATAGTAAAATGCAGCTGATGCTAAACCAGTGAGTTTTAACTGTTAGGTGATTTCATGAGCAAGAAAGGATGCACCAAAGAAGCCGAAGTCAGTGCAAGTTGCTGAAAGGCTTTTGCTGCTCTCTGCGTTGCTGATAACCTCTCCATTTCATTGACTTCAACCAGGGTTTTGTACCATGGAATTACATTGCAGGATTTATTTAAGGAGGGACCCCATATTCTCTCTGCTCTGAACCTTGTTGTTTTGTTGTAAGGATCTAAGAGTAGCTTGTAGAGACTTCATCACGTTGGAACAGCCAGTACATTTTAGGACGCAAATTTCTCAGAGTGATGGTCACCAGCCAAAAAAGGTCTGGAACAGAGGAGGGTCCACCTCAGTCTGAGAAGGACCTTCTTCCCAGTGAGGGTGCCAGAACCCTGGAAGGGGCTGCTCAGGGGGGTTGTGGAGTCTCCTTCTCTGGAGGTGTAAACCCACCTGGGCATGTTCCTGTGCGACTGGATCTAGGGGATCCTGCTGCGACAGAGGGATTGGACTGGATGGTCTTTCGAGGTCCCTTCCACTCTCTAATGTTCTGTGAATCTGTGATTATTTTGCCTTTAAAATAGAATACAGTGCTGTGATGAAGAATAAATTGCTGGTTAGATTTAAAGATATTGCCCATTTGATTAACCTCAGGCCAGTCATTCAAAAGTCTTTTCTCCTCAGAACCATCAGACCCTCTCTACGTCAGCGGTAATTGACGCAGCCAGAATGAAGGGCACCAAGGCAGAGAGAAAAGGGATAGAAGCCCCCGGTGCGTTAAACAGCATCAGACAGCTTCACATTTCTGTACCAACAGCAATGGGCTTGTGAAGGCAAAAATCATGTGCTTTCCCAGCTCCCCTTCATTCCCTCCTTGTCAGCTTCCCGTGCGGCTCAGCCGCTTCCCCCGCTTTCCATCACCGCGAAGGGGCATTTAATTATTCTTGTCCTGTGGGATGCTGACGGCGGGAAACGCGAGGCCGGCCCCCAGCCTCAGGAGTGCTGATGGCACTTTGTGGGAAGTGCTGCTGTTTGCATTTCACTGCCCCTGTCTCGCTTTGATGGAGAAGTAAACAGGATCAAGGAAGAGCTGGGAATTGCATCGGGGTATTTCATTGCAGTTGGAGAAACTGAGACCTTCCCAAACGGCCCTGCAATTTTCACCTCTCTTCAGAGCAGACATCATACCTCTTGTGTTGAAAAACCCCTGCATTTCCCTTCTGCTGGAATACTCCTTCTGTGACAGGATGACCTGACTACTGGATGAGGGAAAGGTTGTGGCTAGTTGTCTGCCTGGTCTTTCTAAAAGCCTTTGACACTGTTCCCCATGGAATTCTCCTGGAAAAATTGGCTGCAGAACCACAGGAACGTGTCCAGGCGGGTTTGAAACATCTCCAGAGAAGGACACTCCACAACCCCCTGGGCAGCCCCTGCCAGTGCCCTGTCACCCTCAGATTGATGTGGAACCTCTTCTGTTCCAGCTGACACCCTTTGCCCCTTGTCCCATCACTGGGTGCCCCTGAGCAGAGCCTGGCTCTATCCTCCTGACAGCTGCCCTTTCCATGTTGATCAGCATTCACAGAGTCACCCTTCAGCCTCCTTTTTTCCCAACACAAGAGCCCCAGCTCCCTCAGCCTTTTGTCATCAGGGAGATGCTCCACTCCCTTTGTCATCTCTGTGGGTCTGTGCTGGGCTCTCCAGCAGACAGTGTTTTAGTCAATAACGGATAATACGGGGGAAAGTAGCTGCAGATGAGTTTGCAGCCAAGTGCCCTACCCTACAGTTAAATATTCACAGAGGATTTGTTTCTGTGTGCGTTTGCATCCTTTGAAGCCTTAATGCTAACTTCACTGGAAAGCTTCCAGTGGACTAATTGCTTGGCTTTGCACAAGTTCTTTCTTTATCATCATTAACAGGCTGGTTTGAAAGGGTTTTTTCATGGGGTGATGTATCACTTACTGAGATTCTCTTCCTGGCAGGCTGACGAAGGGAGGACGTTAGATGCTTCGTTGTCTAATTACATGGCTTGGCTTGAGCAATCGTTCCCAATGTGTTGGTCTCAAGACTCAGGAAAGCAGAGCAGTCGGACGCTGTGCACCGAATCTCACGACTTCTCCCGCCAGAGCTGCGTCTGAGATAGGAAACAACTGTTGGGAGAAACTATTTGGTACAAAACTTGTGCAGAAAATAATGGCATCGCTGGGGATATTCACTGGGCTTCCTGGGGTGGGGAACAGGGAAGGAAAGACACCTGCTGCAGAATGTTGGCTTGGAGTGCTGATAGAGTCACACAACGTCAGGGACCTCGAAAGAGCATCCAGCCCAGTCCCTGGCCACAGCAGGATCCCCTAGATCCGGGCACACAGGAGCATCATGGAGGATGACCTGAGAGAGAATTCTGACTCCAAAATACCTCTGATGCAGGAGAACAGCATTCTGCTGTGGTGCTGAGGCCTACTGGATCTCTGTGCGATCCTTGTCAAAAATGATTTGGCTGGCTCTTCAACATCTTTATTTCGTAATTAGTTTCAGATTGGAGTGAATTTTCTGCGCAGCTTCCTTCAAGAGATATCTCGAAGGAATGACAGAGAGGCAGTGGCACAGTTCCGACAGCACGGCAGGTAGTACATGTCTAGCGGGAGCCCTGCGCTGATGGATTAACGTGCTCAGACGTCGACGTCCAGACAGAGCCATGGAGCTGCTTGGAGTTGGAGCAGCCTTTTAAGATCATTGAGTCCAACCATTGATCCAGCACTGACGGGTGTTGACCTAGCACTGACCAGGCTGTGTCCCTCAGCACCACGTCTGTACATCTTGCGTAGCCCCACTGACGGTGATGTGTCCGTGCACGCTGCCGGAGAATGGCTTTGTTAAGCAGCCGTGAGCGGGGCTTAGCAATTCCGATCCTAGGGGGACTGCAGCCTTCCCCTCTTGGCTTGACAGGCTTTGCTCTGAAGGACAGGGTATCTGCGGGTCTGTTGAGGTCCCTTCTGATCCCTGATGTTCTGGGATTCAGCGCTGCTGTGAGCACCCAGATTCATCTGATAAGTGCACTGGGTTTTGCGGTTTGTAGGCAGGAGCAGCTGAGTTGATGGAACTCTGGCTGGTTCATAATTGTCTTAGAAAGCCTTTCTTTTGGATTCAGGTTTCTCTTTTCTCAGACGGCAGCTGCTGAAAGATCCAAGAGAGGCTGCTGGTGTCTGCCCTCCCCTCCGCCTGTCCCCCGGCCCCGTCTCTCTCTGCACACGGATGCAGTGCAGTCGTATGAACTTCAGGTGTCGTGGGGGGAGATGAGTTGCCTGGCAACGATGCCTGTGTCAGTTTCTCTCCGGGCTGTGCTCTGTGTCTGTGCCTGGGATGCTATTTGTCTCCATTAGACCTGAGTAATGTGGGTTGTCAAATCTCTGGTGACCATTAAGAGCCTGATAACCGAGTGCTTTGTGTGCTGCACCGGGTGGGCTTTGCGAGCAACGCGAAAACAGCACAGACTCTGTCCTCTATTTCCAGGTGACAGCACCGTTAGTGCTAGAGCATTGCATCCCTCTGCTTTGTTCCCAAGCTGGGGGTGGTGTCCATCTGCTGAAGGGTAGAAAGACACTGGACAGGCTGGGTTTATGGGCCAAGGCCAACGGGATGAGATTCAACAGGACCCAGTTCTACTCTTTGGCCACAATAAGCCCCTGCAGCATCAGGCTGGGGGAAGAGTGGCTGGAGTGCAGCCCAGTAGAGAGGGACCTGAGGGTACTAATTGATGAGCAGTGAGAAAGCCAGTGGCATTCTGGCTTGGATCAGCAATAGTGTGGCCAGCAGGACGAGGGATGTCATTGTCCCCCTGTACTGGGCACTGGGGAGGTCTGCCCTTGAGTACTGGGGGCAGTTCTGGGCCCCTCACTTGAAGAAAGAGATTGAGGGACTGGAGCAGGTCCAGAGGAGCAACAAGACTGGTGAAGAGACTAGAGGGGAAGTCTTATCAGGAGAGGCTGGGGGAGCTGGGGGTGTTTAGCCTGGAGGAGACTCAGGGGGGACCTTCTCCCTCTCTCCAACTCCCTGAAGGGAGGTTGTAGTCCGCTGGGGGTCAGGGCTCTTCTCCCAGGCACCCAGCACCAGGACAAGAGGGCAGGGCCTGAAGCTGCCAGGAGAGGGTTAGGCTGGATGTTAGGAAGCCCTTCCTCAGGGAAAGGGTGATCACAGCCTGGACTGGACTGCCCAGGGCAGTGGTGGAGTCTCTGTCCCTGGGGCTGTTCAAGGAAAGACTGGACGTGGCACTTAGTGCCCTGGTCTAACCAATGTGGTGATGTTAGGTCCTGGGCTGGACGTGATGATCTTAGAGGCCTTTTCTAGCCCAAGAATTGTGTGATTCTGGTGGCCATCCATGAAGAAGTAAACTGTGCCAACAGAAGCTTCCTTTCAGCACGGGCCTTGCTCTAACTCTGTCTCTCTTAGCATGACCCTGATCACTGCATTTCTGGTACAAAGCGCCTGTTTGGAGCGCGTCGCCTAGCAAGGCTCAGAAACTGACTGCAGCCGCTAGTGACGGCTGTGGATCACTTTTTGCACTATTTGCCCGTTGCAAAATATCCCCAAACCCAGGCTACTGCAGAAAGCTCCCTGCCTCTGCACGTCTGTGCAGAGCTGTGTGTGCCTGGATGTGAACCCCCCTTGCCGGGTCACCCCAGCCTGCTGCAGATGCAATGCAGGATTCACTGTTGCTGTCAGCTTGTGAGGATTGTTCCTCTTCCATGGCAAAAATAGGTGCTGTTGATCACAAGGATTCGGGGGTGACATGACGAATGGCACCTCTTGTGTTCATAAGACTTCAAAATGTCCTTCCACTTGTGTCTGCAGATGAAGGGTTTTCTTATGGGGCTATTGACCACAGCTGGGATACAAAAGCTGCACACGGCTCGAGAGGCAGAGCTCGTGCACGGCATGTGCCAGAGGTGGAGAGGAACGTAAAGAGGCGTAAGCCGCACTTGAGCGGGAAACTGAAAACAGTTTGTTCTTATTTCACCTGACCCTTCTGCTCCTGTTGGCGCCACTTCTGACCCAGGAGAGTCTTTGTGTGGAAACACCAGCGCTGGCCGTTTAAATGCTGCCGACATCTCTGTGGGTGCAAGTCTTTCTTTCCCCTTTCTGGTGCGCAGGGACAGGGGGAACAGAAGCAGACAGGAAGAGCCACAGAGATGGTGGAGGGAGGGGAGCAGTGATCTGACTCACGTGAATGACACGTGAAGCTACCGTAAAGGTCAGATTCCGAATGCCATGGGCACGAGGAGCGTGGTGCAGCCTCATCTCTGGCAGGTCACAGCTACATGAAGCCACAGGATTCCACGGGAAGCTTTGTGATTTCAAGTGTAGTGAAATTGTTGGCTGGAGCTGTTGCTGCTGTTTCCCTCAACATCAGTAACATGCGTGTTCTTGGTGGGCATGTGGGGGGATTGCCAAGAGAAGCGTGACTTCAGTACTTCCTGTCCGTTAGGGCGATGCTTCTAGGGTGAGTTCGTGTGAAGCACGGAGCAGGGGTCGCGGAGCCAGTAGTTCATACGCACATGGCTTTTTCTTCTCTGGCAGCCTGGTCCAGTGCTGGAAATACACTTCAGGGACCAGTTCTCACTGATGGAACAAGCTCTGTGCAAACCCTTCAGGTCTTTTCTCCTTTCTCACCGAGCACCAGTCAACACCAGCTCATCTTCCCCAGTTACTCCAGCCATGACATTTCAGGTGTGGTGGAGTGGGTTGAAGGGAATCGCAAGGGTAAGTGAAGCTGCAGTTTGCTGCTTTTCTGCAAGTTTCATCTGGCAGCCGAGAACCGCCCAACTGCCACACACGGCCCCCTCCCCGCTGGGCTGGCGCTGCGGTCCTGTTTGGACGCGGACACGCGGGAAGCGCAGTCATAAAGAGGTGTCACTGCCCGCACAGGGTGACGCAGGCGCGCTCGGGAAACACACGTCGGTGGGCTGAGATCAGAGCTGCAGCGGGGCAAAGTATCGTGAGGGAGGCTTGTTTAGCAGGAGTGCATGAGAGAGGAGAGATGCAAAGGGATCGGGGAGGAGAGCGGGGAGAAGGCGAGACACAGGTGAGAAAAGGCTGGAACTAGACTGCCCCAACACGAGTTGCGTGTCTGTTGTCTCTTTCTTTCCCTCGGTGTCCCAAGTGCAGCTTCCACGGTGTCTTGCATGTCCTTTGGGTGCAGTGGGGAGGTCTCCCGAAACAGGGGAACTGTAGGGGCGCTTTTCTTCTCCCTCTTTCGGAAAGGTGGAGATAAAGTCCAGGCAGTTGGGACAGGGTGTTTGCGTGTTGCCGTGAGGGGTCGGGAAGCGATAAGGTGCTGGTGCATTTTTCCGTGTGGGTGGTGACAGCAGACACGACTGGTTGCTTCGCAGAGCGGACAGCGGTTTTAGTAGTGAGGAGTGTGTCTGCTGTCTCGGTAGAGGCCCTGCTTGCAGCTGTGGGCCTACAAGACAGTTTAAGCCTCCCCCCTGCCTCCCCCAGTGCAGATTTGCCTGCACTGAAGCGGCTCCTCTGCTGTGAAGCTGTCCTCCCACATGCTTGACGTATGCACTGCATGTCATCATATATGTGTGTGCGAGCGCACATGTGCACGTGCACACACACACTGACACACGCACACTGACACACACACACATTGGCACATGCACACACACAGGCACACATACACTGGCACACGCACGCATGTGCACACGCACACCCCCAACACACGTGCACACGCATACGCACGTGCACACTGGCACACGCACACACACGTGGGCACATACAAACTGGCACACACACACAAGCGCATACACACACTAGCCCATGCACACACATATGCGCGTGCACACTGACACACGCACACGCGTACAAAAGGTGTTACTGATTAAGAGCGGTGACTGTGCTGACCTGCGTTGTGGAAATGCAGTCTTTGTGTAAAACACCTTCTTTCCCTCAGCCTCTCCCAATCACTTGAAGCCTTTTTATACCCTCGTTACAATCGTAAAAAATGGAGAGACTAAGGTCTATCTTTTCCTCTCAGGTTAAGTTCCTTGACAGACAAGAAGATGCCAAGGAGCCAGAGCTTGTCTCCATTAGCTAAATTAAGGATATTGATCATGACCTGAACATAAATCTCTCCACTTCTCTCTGTTGATAACTTCCAAGCAGGATTAATGTTCTTTGCACCTAGTGCGTAAGAGGTTCATAACTCTTCTTTTTGGCAACTCTGCTAGTTAAAGGAGTTGTTGGATATAATCCACGGTTGCTGTATGGGGACACGGTAGCTACCAACACGACTTAATGTCACAGAATCACAGAACATCAGGGCTTGGAAGGGACCTGAAAAGATCATCCAGGCCAACCCCCTGCCACAGCAGGATCCCCTCGATCCAGTTGCACACCAGGGGGGTTTGAAACATCTCCAGAGAAGGAGACACCACAACACCCTTGGGCAGCCCCTGCCAAGGCTCTGTCATCCTCACTGGGAAGAAGGTACTTTGCACGTTGATGTGGAACCTCCTGTGCTCCAGCTCACACCTACTGCCCCCTGTCCCATCACTGGGTGCCCCTGAGCAGAGCCTGGCTCCATCCTCCTGACACCCACCCTTCACATATTGACCAACACCCATGGGGTCCCCCCTTAGTCTCTTTCTCCCAGCTCAAGAGCCCCAGCTCCCTCAGCCTTTCCCCATCAGGAGGATGCCCCATTGCCTCCATCCTCTCTGTGGCTCTGCGCTGGGCTCTCTCCAGCAGCTCCGTGCACTTTCCAAACATAAAAAATCTTGAATTATGTGGCTCCACAGCAGTTCTTGCGTTTCCAGGCACTGACTGGCTGTGTCGTAAGTCACTGGTAAATAACCCAAGGGATTTATGAGTGCATGTTAGATTTTGCTGCCCTTTTTTCTCGTGTGCTTTGAAAGTTCTCAGTGTCAGTGGCTCTGCCTGACCTTCCTTTCATAGCGCCGGGGTCCACTGCTCTGCGCCGACGCATCCAGGTGTAGTTTCGACGGCTCCATCCTTTTCAGTGCTGCTGGACAGTAGTTCTGGGGTTGTGGCCCTGTCCTGCCAAATCCACAGGTTCCTTACAGACTGGAGTGACTGGGCAGCTGCCTGTGTCCTTCCAGCAGTTCTGACCAGCCCTTCCAGTGTGCTACTGTCCCAGCTGGAGAAGAATAAATTGAACATCTTTATCAGAAAACACAATTTAAAAATCATTTTCCCCACTCACAATGATTCTTGTTCTATGGGATTCACGAGCTTCGTCTTGTCATGCTCTGACCTTCTGTATGAGACTGAAAATGGTGAATAATTTAGTCTTCCTTTACCTGCCTAAACTCAGAAACCTTGCTGAGACTAACCCTCTGTACTGGAAGCACCAGTTGCTGTTCTCTCTGTCAGTGCACAGGTTTATGTGAATCGGAACTCACAGCATGCATGTGCGGAGCTGGCACCCAACACCGACAGCTGGTAGTCATTGAAATGTTTGTCATTATATTGCTCTTATGATATTACACTTGTAATAGGAGATGTTAGAACAATAGTGTCGTAACTTTTAGTAATAGTAACTGTGACGTGTGTTGTAACGTATTTTTAACTCACTTGGTCCTAACCAGAGTAAGACGTTGGCGTGGGTGACTCCTCAGGGGCTTCTCCGTGCACTTTGCCCCCTGCTTCCATGTGTTCTTTAAAGACCTCGGAACAACCAATGACATGTAGCAGTGTTTTGATAGAAGGCCGAGTGTGGAAGGTATGAGAATCCTTGCTCTGCCGATAGCTGCAGGCAGATCCAGCCTAAAATGACCTTCCCTCTTTTCCAAAGCTGTGTAAAATCACTTCCTATCTCCTGGTTTCCAGACTTACCCTCCTCTTACGAGATAGCCTGTCACGGCGCTGCCAGCCTGACCCTCCCTTCGGATCAGGGAGGTTTGAGAGTCTACGGCGCCGCTTCGCGTTCAGCAGTTGGGCCGGATGTTTCTGAGGTGCCATCTTGCCCATCCAGTCTGAGGTTGTGGTCCTGCCTGGGCCAACGCAGACAGCGGTGTCCCCTGCTTTTGCTGGTGGTGGCTCTCCCTCCCGCGGGTTTGAACTCTTCAGGTGTCTCCTGGGAGCTGCAGACACCAGCACCCAGCCAACCGCTTTGTGTCTGCCTGATTGCTTTACTCTTTGTGTCCTTGCAGTACGAGTCCCCGCGTGTGGCTGTAGTAGGGCGTGAGTGGCAGAGACGCGCGGGCGCTCACCGTCGTCTTCTTGTGGAACTCGTTGAGAACCCTTCGCAGTGCAAAGTCCTGTTTCGTTTTGACCAGAACTGCACTGGGAGGTGGAAACAAGCAGGGAATCCGACAGCTGGCTGTGTGCGACGTGACCGTGGGCGCCGCTGAGCTGGGTCGGGTGGCAGATCTACAGGGCACTGTGGTGGGGCTGCCTTTTGTAAGCTGCTCTTTGGGTTTCTGTCCAACCTCAGCGCCGCTGCCGTCGAATTCGCAAGTGGGAGCTGCAAACTGTCTTTGTGACATGAGGTGTTGCTGAGAAATAACTTGAAACAGGTTTTCCTGGTTGAAAACCATCTTGCAGCTTCCCCTAAGGACCGCTTTTGTTCCTTTGTCGCTTGTCAGAAGGCAGTTACTGGCAGACCACAAGTGCTGTTTCTAGAAAATGAAGCATTAAGTATTTGCGGTGATCGTGTTGCTGCCCGTGGTCACTTTGGAGAGCGCTGGCGACGCAGGGCTTGGTGTCTTGTGAGCACACAGCACGATGGACCCATTGAGGCCTTGAGGTTTTCAGTGCGTTTCGCTTGGCTTGTCTCTAGAGAGACACTTGCAGATAAAAAAACTCACATTTTAAATCCAAATTTGCTTCTAATCTGTCACGACACACACGGGCAGCGTAGAGTGGTGGACGCGAAGGTAGCGCTGCGTGTTGTGTAGACTCAGGCACACTAAGGGTACGGATTAGCACGCTAGGAGTGTTACCTGCAAGTACTGATCCCATTTAGGTTAAGTACTAACACAGAATTAAAGGAGCCTGAGGGGTGACCCCATGGATGTTGATCAATATGGGAAGGGTGGGTGTCAGCAGGATGGAGCCAGGCTCTGCTCTGGGGCACCCAGTGACAGGACAAGGGGCAGCTGGTGTGAGTTGGAACAGAGGAGGTTCCACATCAGTGTGAGAAGGACCTTGTTCCCAGTGAGGGTGCCAGAGCCCTGGCAGGGGCTGCCCAGGGGGGTTGTGGAGTCTCCTTCTCTGGAGACATTTCAAACCCTCCTGGCCATGTTCCTGTGTGACTGGATCGAGGGGATCCTGCTGTGGCAGGGGGACTAGACTGGATGATCTTTCGAGGTCCCTTCCCATCCCTGATGCTCTGTGGCTCTGTGATTCAGTGACACCTTTCTGAGTCCTGTGCACTGAAGCTGCTTTCTCCAGCACCCAGCATCCTCTGTTGAACTGCTGCTCTTGTTTATGTTAATTGCTCAATTTGCAGCTGATTCCTTTGTTGCCCGGGAAGAGTGAATAATGGGTGGTTGTATCAGCGCAAGATGTTTTGATTTTTCCTGATAGCAACAGCAGCAGCAGCCCACAGTGGAAATGAGTTCTCTGTAAACAGAAAATACACGTCTTGGAGAGCTGGGCAGGTGTTTTGTGGAACAGGACAAGGTCTCTGCGTTTGGTGGTTATGTGGTTTCTGCAGCAGTGGGTCGGCCGTATTTCAGTACCCCAGGGTGTGGGGCTCAGTAATGGTGACCAACCCAGTCGAGAGCGGCAGATTTTTTGTGAGTTCCTTCTGTGGTTCACCTTGAGCGGAAGGGTTGCACTGACTGTCGCTGTGATTGTGGAACCAGTTGGAGTCTCAGCTGCAGTCCCCTGAGTGCTCAAAGCCCTCTGCCTGACTGAATAAGGGTGACTCCGAGGATCAAATTCCATTTGGCTCAGCATCTAAAACTGGGAGGTGAGGGAGGCTGACGATTTCTTGGTGTTTTTCCACATAAATAATGTCACTCTGCAAAAGTGAAGGCCCGGGGGCACTCAGCTGGGCACTGGGAGGTGCTCAGCTGAAAAGTCTGACATTGGCCTCGTGTTTTGAGACGCGCCCTGGTCTTCTCCGTACGTGTGGGCCACAGCCCACCTGGCCAGCCCTTGCTGTCATCGCCGGTTGGCCTTTCAGACCACGGTGGTCTCGTGTCAGCACTGTCTTCTTCAGCAGTCTCGCACAGCCTCATCCAGAGCCGAGACCTCTGTTGCTGTACTTGCCAAGAGCTCCCCCCTGCTTTGCTGAGCTGGGGAGATCCTAACTCCAGGGATCCTGCCGTGAGAGACTTTGGGGTCGCGAACATACAGGGGACTGTGCTGGAAGACTGTGGGCTCCTGGGGTTAGAAGCAGCAGCAGAACTGCCTTCAAATGAAGGAACAGATCTGCATCTTGGTGTCAGAGTACAAGAGGAGCAGGAACTGTCCGAGAACAATGGAAAATCAGGGCCGAGGAGCTCGGGTGCAGGAATTGCTCGGGTTTGAGAGCTGCAGAAACGGCACCTTTTCAGCAGCACCTCCAACAAACTCCTGCACTTCCTGAAACGGAGCAAGGTCCTCATTTTTGCTCCGAGGGATTTATCAACATCAAAACGAACGACGAAGCACTTAATGAAATTACCAAGTAATTAATAAGATGACTCATGCTCCTGTTTAACGGAAGTCCCTTGGGGGAGCTGTTCAAGGGCTGGACTTTCCTCATCTGTTTTGATTTCTTTGTTCCCTGCAGTTTTCAGAGGCGTAATTATCCTGCGGACAGCATGTCCTGGTGTTACATGGGTAGAGTTTGCCTTGCAAATGGATGGGAGCCACCTGTCGTGCTGTTGGACCATCACAAATAGCGAAAGCAGCTCTCCCTTGGAACGTCCCGGCCGTGTGCCATGCTGATTTCCAGTCTAAGATCTGCTAGCACGTGAAGCTGCCGCTCAGGTGTGAGACTGCGTTACTGCTCTCTTTATAGCAGCGCTGGAGCTTAATGAGAGCCTTTAGCAGCAGCCGGCGATGACATTTTACAGCAGCTAACTGCAGGAAGTGTTCTCAAGACAAGAGGCAACTCAGTGAAAAGACCTTGCACACCTGCCCCCTAATGCGATCACAGGCTTCAGGGGTGCCTCGTCTTTGTAGTGACTGAGAACAGCCATCGGCCTGACAGTGCAGGCTGGCCTCATTTTACACCAGGGTGCGATCAGAAGAGTTCAAGGGGGCTCTGCTGAGCTCTTTGCAACTTTTTGGTTGTCCATGCTTCCTAGAATGACTGCAGGAATGACCAGTGGCTGCTCTGAGACTGTTTTTAGAGCTGAGAGCTTACAGCGTGCTGCAGCCCTCTGGCTGCAGTTGGTGCACGAGCTCACCGAGTTGGGTGGCGCACCCCACACGCGCTGCTGCCCTTCTCTTCCGCTCGCACGCCGCCGTGTGCTGGAGCCAGTTCTTCTTACGGCGGTTCTGTGAGAAAGCTGTGCGTAAAGTAGACTTTGAAAGCATCAGGACGATGCCCAGTTGCACTTCACTGGCAGGTGGGCAGAGAACACAAAAGGGTGCAGAGCCATTAGGGACAGGGCGCGCTTGCCCCTCGGGTAGGCTCTGGTGTTAGAGCCCCACAGACAATAGCTGTGTGTCCTCCGCTTCCTTCAGCTGCAGGTGTGGGAATGTTTGTCCTGCTGTTGCATGGTAGAGGGGCCTCTGTACTGCTGTCACTGTGAGGGACTGAGTAGTGTTTACAGAGGAAGTGTAAGTCTCTGGTGCTGAGAAGCGACACGGAGAGCGGCGTGAACATGTGCGGTCAGCCCGGGCAGCTGTTCTTGCACTGCTGTGCCACAGTAGCTGCAACAGAGGGAGGTCCAGGAACTGACTGGATGCAGAACTGCAGCCGAGACGAGTCTGGAGATCCCAAAGACATGAAGACAACTGGAAACGCTCTCAGCGAAGGAGAGTGCCCTCACGTAGCTGAGGGTGATTTTCCAAAGCCTGTAGAGAAGGCTGCTGCAATAAGGCTGCACCAGCGTTTGCAAAGTGTTTGAGCTGCCAGCGAGTGAGGAGAGCATTTCTGTGAGGGTTTGCTTCTGTCGTGATTCATCACCACAGCCACCAGCACTGCACTCAGAGAGTTCTTTCTTGTGCACATATTCTGTAACAGAGAATAGAAATTGGCTGGCACAATAAGATCAATAATAGAAAGACTGTAATGTAATCATTTCATTACTATTACCCAAGTTCTTCGGCTCAGCAAACCCCGCTTGTCGACCTTCTTCTGCCATTTGTTAGCATTTCCAGTAGGTTTGCGATGCCTTTGTGCCTGTTTGGTCCCCGAAGTGCAACCTGTTCCACTGACTCTGTGATGGACTTGCTTTCTGCTAACACCTGCCTGGAAGAAAGCTTGGAGAAGCTGACAGATGCTGCCAGCTTTTCAGTTCTGTGAGGGACAGCCAAATGGGTTCAAAGTGAGGCAAAGCTGGGGAAGAGCATCCATCTGTTGCTAACACATTTGAACAGGGAGATGTAGAGCATGAAGAATGTGTAGGTTCCTTGGAGTGATGTGAGGTACCTCTGATCACAGTGGTGGGAGAAGAAGCCAAAGAGTGTGTTAGAAGATTTGTGCAGCAATTTAGTTCAGGCTCTGATCGTCTGGGTTGGGCAGAGTCCATTTTCTGAGAGACGCTAGAAGTGGATGGAGGATAAAAACAACGAAGAAATAAGAGGGACCTCCCCCTGCCCCCCAAACAACACAACAGGTAGGCACCAACTTTGTTGTAGCCCCAGCTGCACTGCGGTCGTGGGAAGGAAGGCAAAGGCTCTTCATCTTTCAAAGAGCGGATCGCACAGGAATATGTCCAGGCAGGTTTGAATGTCTGCAGAGACAGAGACTCCACAGCCTCTCTGGGCAGCCCCTTCCAGGGCTCTGTCAGCCTCCCTGTAAAAAAAAATGCTTCCTTATTTTCAAATTGGAGCCCTGTGTCCTACTTTAGACCAGTTTCACAAAATCACAGAGCATTAGGGACTGGAAGGGACCTCAAAAGATCATCCAGTCCAGTCCCCCTGCCACAGCAGGATCCCCTCGATCCAGTCACACAGGAACACGGCCAGGAGGGTTTGAAATGTCTCCAGAGAAGGAGACTCCACAACCCCCCTGGGCAGCCCCTGCCAGGGCTCTGGCATGCTCACTGGGAACAAGGTCCTTCTCTCATTGATGTGGAACCTCCTCTGTCCCAGCTCACACCCGCTGCCCCTTGTCCTGTCACTGGGTGCCCCAGAGCAGAGCCTGGCTCCATCCTGCTGACACCTGCCCTTTCCACACTGATCAACATTAGTGAGGTCACCCCTCAGGCTCCTTCTCTCCCAGCCCAAAAGCCCCAGCTCCCTCAGCCTTTCCTCAGCAGGGAGATGCTGCAGTCCAGGCAGTTCCATTCAGACCAGCAAGCAGACGCAAGGCTGACGCTCTCCAGCTTTAGCATTTCTTCTGGCCTATCTACAGACAATTCTACCTCTCAGCTTTTCTAATTATATCAGGTTTCCAACCCACATTGATCCTATCTCCTGCTGCCCTTTGCTGTATCCTTGGAGATCACAGTGCTCCTCTTGGAACACATTAGTCAGTCATTACTGATGTAGTAAAACCCCTGAAGTCCTGGAAGGGAAGAGCCTTTCCTTTTGCTTTTCTGTTCCCTCACTATTAATAGAGAGCTCCCAGCTGCTGTTTCATTTCTCTTCTGTCAGGGAAGCTGTAACTACATGATGAAAGCAGTGTGCGGCTTGAAAACCACTATCAATTATACTAATTAAGGTCAAATGGAACGGAAGAGCACTCTTTGTGGAAAACAAGGTGGGCGACGTAAACCTCTATTAATTTAAGGGCGTCATCTGCACATATGGCAGCTCAACAGAGCTGATTATTAATTCTGTCCAGGTCGTATCTTATAATCACATCTCTAAGACTTATTTTACTCTTGTTTTGAGCACAAAACACTCTGATGGAGAAAATACTCTTTCCCCCTGTATTTTGTTAACTGGGTCAGTAGAAACGACCTCTGTAATTAAAAAGTGTAGTTCTTGGGTGCTGCTTGTGCTCACAGAAGGGTCTCTGTGAATTGCCAACATTTGCCTTCCCTGCAGCTACAGAGGGTAACAAGTCAGGGAGGACTTTGCATAACCCAGAGAAGTCTGCTCTAGCTTGGTCCCAAATCAAGTTCTACAGTTCAGGACACAGAAAGGAAAAGCAGGATGTGAGGATCACTTGTTTAAATCAAACCAAAGGTAGCAAAGGTCATGCGGGTTATTGATTTCCGAAAAGATAAAAGAGGATCTGTAGGACTCGTCCTTTATTAGTTCAGTGCAAAGAAGATGAGCTGGCGTGTGCGCCATCAATTCCAATGAGGAAGCTCTGAACAGATAATGTTGGTTTAGTTTTGTAACCTCCTGTAACGCAGAGGATGAAGAAAAGTGGCTGATTATTAGCTGGATTCAAGGTAAGGAAACATCATGAGGAAGACTTCAGAATTCATTTTGGAGGTTAATTTAGATTGAAGCCCAGTGACGACAATGTGAGTCTGTGCTTTGTCTTGATAGTGTACGAGAAAAAGCCTGGTGTATGTGAAGCAGGAGAGCATCCTTCTCTGGGACATTCCAGACCTGTCTGGCCATGCTCCTGCAACAGAGTAGGTTCCACATCAGTGTGAGAAGGACCTTCTTCCCAGTGATGGTGACAGAGCCCTGGCAGGGGCTGCCCAGGGGTGTTGCTAAGTCTCCTTCTCTGGAGACATTTCAAACCCTCCTGGCCATGTTCCTGTGCGACTGGATCGAGGGGAACCTGCTGTGGCAGGGGGATGGACTGAATGGTCTTTCGAGGTCCCTTCTAATCCCTGATGTTCTGTGATTCTGCGATTCTACAAAGCCAGTCAATAACAATGGAGTGGTCTGTGTCCAGGGCATCGCAACCTTCTCCTCAATTGTGTTGCTGAAGTAGGAATAAAGTGGGTGTCATCAGGGCATAACCAGCACAGGTCAGATACCATTTCCTTGGGGAGCGAGGGTGCAGGTCTGGGTAACCTGCCTGACCTGCAGAACTTGGACAGCAAGGTTGCAGGTCTCCTCTAGCTCCTGTGAGTAGCTGTCACTTCTCAGGAAGGAGACATCAGTTACACTGACATACTGTTGCCTCAGATACCCCAGGTCATCCCAAATAACACTAAACGGCTCCTAACATGGAGACAGCTGCGTCTCTGCACAGGAACCTAATTCAAAGGCAACTGAACTGATTTCTAGGCTCCAGTGCCTGCACTGATTAGCTCTGCCTTGATTAGAGTGAGATGAGATGAGAGAGCCATGTCACGTGGAGACAGTTGCACGCGTGAGAGTTAATGTAGAACACAATCCCATGCAGAGCAAGGCATCACCATTTAAGATCATCCAGACAGATTTAAACAAAGACAGATTTAATTTAACAGGCTAATTGAAAATTCCCCCCAAACTCCAGCTGCCTCTTTATCTTGTGCAGGATGGTTTGACCAGCTTTAGGTACTGTGACTGTTCTGAAACTCCAGATGTTATCGTGTTAATAGACTGCTCTGAATAAAGCAGTGTTTAGTGCTGCATGGCACACGTAGGTGTTAATCCGTGGGAACCCCTATGTGTGTGCTGCCCAGTATCAATTCTAAAGAAGTTAACCCTTTAAGAGCAAAAACGGCTGGCACCTCATTGTCAAAATGTTCAAAACGTTATCTGTGCTGGCAGAGAATTTTGTTGTAGAGTCATGGAATTAAGAGCCTGTGCTTGTCACAGGATCCCAGAACATTAGGGATGGGAAGGGACTCGAAAGGTCCTCCAGTCCCATCCCTCTGCCACAGCAGGATCCCCTAGATCCAGTCGCACAGGAACATGGCCAGGCATGTTTGAAATGTCTCCAGAGATGGAGACTCCACAACCCCGCTGGGCAGCCCCTGCCAGGGCTCTGGCACCCTCACGGGGAAGACGTTTCTTCTCCTGTGCTCCATTGTTCCCTGTGCTATCAGTGGGTGCCCCTGAGCAGAGCCTGTCTCCATCCTCCCGACACCCAACCTTCTCATATTGATCAACATTCACGGGGGTCACCCCTCAGTCTTCTGTCCAAGCTCAAGAGCACCAGCTCCCTCAGCCTTTCCTCATCAGGGAGCTGCTCCCCTTCCTTCATCATCGTGGCTCTGCGCTGGACGTGAAGGTCATGAGGGGTCTTTTCCAACCGGAATGATTCTGTGAGTCTGTGAAAATTGCCTATTTAACCCCCCCCCCCCCTTTTATGAAAATGGACCTTCACTTGGTAGGCTGGAACACAAGAGTCAACTTATCCACTGTCAGGCAACCCTGACACGGGACCTCCCCTACACACAGGAAAAACGAAGTCCTTTTGTCTTGACGTGCCTTTCCCAGCTCAGCACATGGAGTGGAAACATGGCCTCGTGACATTAATGTGTTTTGACAGCCTCTGATGAAAGACCAGCTCTCTGTTATAACAGTTCTCAGACAGACTGGTGCTGTGGTGGTACTGGGTGTCTGCAGGAACAAGTCACTGTGGGACTGTCATTTGTTGTGAGTCATCTGCTCTGAGGTAACAGACTGAGCCCAGGCTCATCTCATACTCCGGGAAGCTCACCCTATTTTCACAGAACTTGAAACTACCTCGAATTACTGTCATGCTCTGTTGTATCTTCTTTTCCTCTTTAGACCCTTTAGATCTACTTTTCTGCTGAACATCTCAACTTAGTTAATGACGACGTGACCCAGGATACCAGCCACCCTCTGCTTCTCTGGAATTTCGCATCCCAGACTGTGCTTTGTACAGCAAGTGCTGTGAGAGCAGGTTTGTGACCTAAGCCACTGCTCACTGGCTTGCTCAGCTGGGAACAAGTTAATGCCCATGAGCTGATCCAGAGTCGTCCTTACCTGCACTCCTGCCCCACACTATTCAAATAACAGTTCAGCTCATTTTCATGAAGTTATATCATGGAATCACAGAATATTAGGGGTAGGAAGGGACCTCGAGAGATCAGCCAGCCCCATCCCCCTGCCACAGCAGGATCCCCTAGAGCACAGGAATGTGTCTGGGTGGGTTATAAATGTCTCCAGAGAAGGAGACTCCACAACCCCCCTGGGCAGCCCCTTACAGGGCTCTGCCACCCTCACTGGGAACAAGGTTCTTCTCACACTGGTGTGGAACCTCCTCTGTTCCAGCTCACACCCGGTGGCCCTTGTCCTGTCACTGGGTGCCCCTGAGCAGGGCACCCTGCTGTGGCAGGGGGATTGGACTGTTCCTTAACTTCAGCGTTAATCACACCCAAGCCAGCCGCAGTCCCTTTGTCCAAATCCATCTCTCTCGATCAGTTCGGTTTTGTCGCTCTCCGTGGCAATGAGTCTTTTTTCATCTGCGTGTCCATCTGAACTCCTGTGTTTTCTGAGCAGAAACAAATGAGCGGAGGCTTTCGGTTTGGCCTAAAGAATGTTCTGACTAATAGGTTCCCCTCCAGATCCCCGCAGCAAGCTGCTGTTTATTAAGTCCCGGGAATTTAATCTCCTGAGCTTATATGACTTGCGAAAATGAGTCTGAACACAACGTGTGAAAGAACCGCAGGGAAACGGGGGGCTGTTGTACCCTGGAAGTCCCACGGTTCACATCTCACACATTAAGCCAAGCTGTGTTTGAATAGATTCTGCTTTTCCCATTTGTCTGGCTTAGCTGCTCTTTCCCAAGAACCAGCTGGAATCACTTTCTGAGAAAACACCCTGTTTTAGTCACGAGGGACAGCAGACGAGAAACAAACCCCAGAATTCACTGTCAGTAAACACTGAATCCACTTCTTGTTCATTCAGAGAAAACGTTCGTTTCTGTAGCTGAGAAGGTTTCAACAAAAGCTGCAGCTCCAGCGTGGGCTGCGTGACGTTGCTGGCTGTTTGTAGGCAGCAAGGGGGTCTCTTTTCCCTCAAAGGTGAGGGATCACAGTATTAACTGATGGAAAAGCAGTCCTTGAAGCAGTGATTTGGACTCATTTAAAAGTTCACGTGGTGGGTGCTGTTGCCGGTAACACAGCAGAACCCTTGAGTAGGGTGTTGTACCTCTGTCAGGGTGTTTCATGCCTCATTTGCTGCAGAACATCTGGGATATGCCTGAGCATCCCAAGAATAATTATCCAGGCACATTGGTGCTTCTCTTCCCTTTTGCTGCTACTCCTAAATCCTTAAAAACACTAAGCAAGCCCCCATCACTGCAGCAGGGCAATGCTCTGGAGTTAACATCCTTTCTTCCTTGTGCACCTTGAACAGGCTGCCCGGGGGGTTGCAGAATCTCCTTCTCTGGAGAAGGACACAAAGCTGCTGGAGAGAGCCCAGTGCAGAGCCACAGAGATGATGGAGGGAGGTTTGCATCTCCCTGCTGAAGAGAGGCTGAGGGAGCTGGGGCTCTTGAGCTGGGAAAAAAAGGAGACTGAGGGGTGACCCCATGGGTGTTGATCAATATGTGAAGGGTGGGTGTCAGGATGGTGGAGCCAGGCTCTGCTCAGGGGTACCCACTGATAGGACAGGGGGCAGTGGGTGTCACCTGGAGCATGGGAGGTTCCACATCAATGTGAGAAGGGAGAGTGCCAGAGACCTGGCAGGGGCTGCCCAGGGGGGTTGTGGAGTCTCCTTCTCTGGAGACGTTTCAAACCTGCCTGGCCATGTTCCTGTGAGACTGGATCTTGGGGATCCTGTTGTGGCAGGGGGAGGGGGCTGGGTGATTATTCGAGGTCCCTTCCAATCCCTGCTGTTCTGTGACTCTGTGACTGAAGCCCTAAGAGCCCCAATTTAGCAAGTGAGATCTGCAGGTGCAGCCTGCATTAACCTTTCCCTTAGCACCTGTCTTCTCCGCACAGTGTTTTGATGTTGACTGCCACTTAGCAAACAGATTATGGAAATGCAGCTGCCTCAGGGTCTTGTTTAACAATTTAGGCAAATTAGTTCTTACAATTCTTTTTAATTGTTAAACTTTTGTAATTGGTTTGTTTCGCTCAGTGGCTGAGCAGTACCCACCTGCCGCTGCTGCTCCCTGAAGCAAAAGCTTCTGGTACAGAGCCCTTTCCGCAAAGAGAAAAGCAAGGGGAAGAAGTGAGCCGGCCCCCGGTGGTGCGTGTGCGGTGATGTGCGAGTGATGGTTAGAGAGACACATCGCAGCCCGCGGCCGGCCCTCCGGTTGAGGGCTCGCTCCAGGTGAGCGAAGCCCATGAGCGAGCACCCGGGGCTGGGGCTGACATCACCCGGTACGGGAGTCCCCGCCCTGGCCGGGGAGCCGCTCCCAGCTCGGGGTTAAGGGCTGGCTCCAGGTGAGCGAAGCCGATGAGCGAGCATCCGGGGCCGGGGCTGAGATCACCCCGCACGGAAGCCCCCTCCCTGGCCGGGGAGCCGCTCCCCGCCGCCGCGGCCGTGATGGATGGTCCCGGCCCCTGCTCGAGAGCCGGTTGTCCGGTGTGAGGCCCCAGGAGCGAGTGCCCGCTGCCCGCAGCGCTGCGAGATCGAGCCGGAGCGATTGTTCGCCCTGCGTCTGGTAAGAGTCCGCTCGGTTTTACCTTCTCTTTCCCAGCAAAGCTGCTGTGCCTGAGCGGCGAGAGGGACTGGCTCTGCCAGTGCGGAGGTTTATGTGGCTGGGGTGTGTAAACAGAAGCTGTTCGTGGCGAGGGGGACACCCTTTCCGCAGAGACTGCTTTAAAGGAGAAGCAAGTCTGTGTCTGCAAACTGCTCCACGATGTGGAAATAAGCAGGCTGTGTGTCTGTGCCGCCCTTGGGGCGAGCCGAGCGGTCAGGCTGGCGGGAGCTCGGTACAGCAGCTCCATACCTGCGCGGAGCCCGTGCTTTTTCCTTTGTGATCCAGCTTTTGTTGAGGGACAGCGCCTCTGGGAGCTTTAAGAACGGGGTAAAGGGTGTCACGCCAACTTTCTGCAGCACTTCTGCAGATGTAAATCAAATCTGGTGGCAATTAAAACCGAGATGCTGAAGTTTCCAGCTCTTACAGCTCCAGTTACCTGCAGTGACTTTGCTCTGCTAGTTTCTGTGATTTAAGGCAATGAGAAACTGAGTCAAAGATTGACAGTAGTCGGTGTGCAGGATGCTGGTAGCAAACCACATGGCAAAGGGTTTTGTTTCTCTGTGTGTCTTTCCACTTTTCATTAGTTTTATATGAACTAGAGCACGTCGCTTCTTGTATATTGAATGTGTCTCATATCAGTAGAAGTCCCGGTCTGTAACTGCGTGAGGGTCTGTACCTAGAGTCTGAGTCCCAGGGGTTTGTGTCTGAAATCCTTAGCAGCTCCCTGTTTCGCACAGAGGGAGGAGGAAGCGGAGAGGGCTCCTTTCCACAGAACTTCTTAATTTTGCACCAGAATAGGTACATTTGAGCGTCTGACCCGATGTGGATGTAAGAGATTAGGAGTGAGGCTGTCGTTGACAAATCGGAAGCAATAAAGGACTTAACAGACGAAGGAGTCCAGGGGCTGCTCTCTGCAGAATCCAATAACCGGTTTAACTAGTCACGTAGTGCCCCTGCTAGGAAATAAGAAATAGCCAGCTCCGCTTAATACAAGACATGGTGGCATTTATTTCATAACCGTTAGAATTCACTACGAGCCTGGGGCACTGGAGGACTCTTTGCGTAGATCCAAGTAAGCCATGGACACACGGCGCCAAGTTTGGAAGAACAATTGTGCGCTACCGTGACTGCTCGCAGAGCTGGGATGGAGAGTCGCTCCATCCTGTTGGGGCCAGGGCTGCGCTAGTCACGGTGGGAAGAATAGTGGCTCTTCCCTGCACAGGCACCGCTCCAGGCAGTGGGCTTTCTCAGAGGTCTTACACTTCTGTATGTTCCACTAGTCCGGTCCTGTCTCCACGGCTGTTTTTTACTGCTGTTAATTCAGTTCTGGATGTGGATGTGCCCAGACAATCCCAAGCTTTTACTAAACGCTGTGTATAAACAGTATGGATGGGGTGGGAACAGTGTCGTTTTGTTAACATTAAACCTTTGTTATCGGTTGTTGGCTCTTTTATTTACAAATAAGCAGATCTTCTAGTTCAGACTTGAGAAACAGTGGCTGGTAGTGGGCTGCCCAGGGGGGTTGTGGAGTCTCCTTCTCTGGAGACATTTAAAACCCAACTGGACTGTTCCTGTGTGACTGGATCCAGGGGATCCTGCTGTGGCAGGGGGTTGGACTGGGTGATCTTTTGAGGTCCCTGCCCATCCCTAATGTTCTGTCAGACTGTACTGCTTTACTACTTTGTGCTTCTTGCTTGGATCATCATGAACTTTAACTACAGTTTCTCTGATGCTGCTCTTGCAGCAGCACCTTTAATGATTCCTTTTTACTTTTAAAAAGGAAAAGTGTTTGAATCTCTCCCTCGGTTCTACCTGTCTTCACATTGCATAGCTCTGTGTACATGATCACCGCTTCGTTACTGGGCTGCATGACAAATCTCAGAATGGGTCTCTTGGGCTGGGAGAGGAGGAGTCTGAGGGGTGACCCCATGAATGTTGATCAATATGTGAAGGATGGGTGTCAGGAGGATGGAGCCAGGCTCTGCTCAGGGGCACCCAGTGATGTGACAGGGGGCAGCGGGTGTGAGCTGGAGCAGAGGAGGTTCCACATCAATGTGAGAAGCACCTTCTTCATGATGAGGGTGACAGAGCCCTGGCAGGGGCTGTGGAGTCTCCCTCGCTGGAGACTTTCCAAACCCACCTAAACATGTTCCTGTGTGACTGGATCTAGGGGATTCTGCTGTGGTGGGGGGATTGGACCAGATGATCTTCCGAGGTCCCTTGCAATCCCTGATGTTCTGGGATTCTGTGTGAGACTGTGCAAAACACCCCAGAGAAATTAACTGACCCTTTCATTAGGGCCGTGAATTTTTGTTGAAGTAGTTTGTTGCAGGTCAGAAGTGAGGACACCTGACCCAGCACAGGAGTGGGTGAAGAGACACAGGGATGGGATGTCAGATTAGCGAAGCCTGGTGGGGCATGGTCCAGGTGCTGTAGGCTTGCCCTTAGATGATCTTTTGAGGTCGCTTCCAACCTGCAGCTGCCTGTGTCTAACTGCTTGATGCCACTTGTAGATAGTGGCTTAGCTGTCAGAATACATCTCTTCATTAATGCTGGGTTTTAGGCTCTTAGCTTTCTCAGTGTCATCCAACTGCAGAGTGAGTTGTTGCAATGGATAAGCAGAAGGCAGAAGTGTTCTTTCAACAAAGAAAAACCAGAGGGCACCGTGACAGTGTTTCTCCCCACCTGGTTCCCAGCTTAGACACTAAACAGTTAAATAAAACAGCCTGATGGATTTTTCAAAGAATAAGAAGACTTCTCCCTGGAAGGAGGATAACCCAGATAACCCAGTACAGTGTATCACAGAGTGATGCCATGTTATCACTTGCAAAAGGGAAGCCTGGTCCTGGCAGGTGGCAGGCTGTAGCTGCCTGCAGCTGATGGTCCCAAATAATTTCTGACAATCATCCTGGCAGCAGTCGGCTGAACTGTAGAAAATACCGCGAGGACATCGCGCTCCTTGGTGAGAGCGGTCAGTGCTGCTGCCCCTCGGAGTCAGCATGATTTGTAGACGCTGTTGAGTGGCTCTGCAGTCTGGTTGTACTGTTTGTAGTGCTGCCGATGGTCTGTGACCCCGGCACGGCGCGGGCTGGACTTCTCCCAGCTACTGTCCTTTCCAGCTGCGAGGGCAGAGCAGACATCTGGATCCTACGTATCAGCAGCTGGGGGGAAAACGGCAGCCTGATGAGACTGTTAATTTTGCAGGAACAGATTTGAATGGATTTGATTTTGTAATGTTTGGATTTTAACCACTCTCCTCCGTGATGAGAGGGGGCAAGGACAGTGGGAGTGACAGTGCGCTGGATTCGGTGGCACAGGCTTGCCTCTGTGCTTGATGCCGTAGCTCTCACAGACCTGTGTGGAGGAAAAACCCAGCAGAGGCAGCTGCACCTATCAGTGGCTCCTGGAAACGGTGCTTGGTTTCCTACGGGCTTGTGGCCTTTAATTAATTACCTTTTACAGTGATTTATGCTGAGAAGCTCTCTGTGCGCGGGGAAAATTAAGCCATTCTTCTCCCTCCAGGACAAACAAGCACTGGCTTGTGCCGGCTGGTTGTGACCAAGCACCGTTGCTAGCAGACCTGGAGATCTGTGTTTTCCCCCTGCCTCTCATGTTCCTCCAACACAGGGCGCAGGAGTGCACAGGTTATCCTGGTCTGCTCTGACTAACTTTAGAAATTGCCTCCGAGATCACAGGATCACAGAACATTAGGGACTGGAAGGGACCTTGAAAGATCATCCGGTCCAATCCCCTAGATGCAGTCGCACAGATCCAGTCCAGGCGGGTTAGAAATGTCTCCAGAGAAGGAGACTCCACAACCGCCCTGGGCAGCCCCTGCCAGGGCTCTGGCACCCTCGCCATGAAGTCCCTTCATTGGAATTGCGTCACTGGAACTCTCAGAACTTCCATCAGCCGGGGATATCCTTGGGGAATGGATTTGTCCTCTTCTGTGTGGTGCTGGAAGCAGTTGCTGGAATAGCAGCACAGGGTGAGCGCCGTGCTGTGGGGACAGGCTGGGCATTGGCGAGCCGTTACAGCTCCGGTGCGCGCTCCTGCACGCTATGCTTAGCTTTTCCTAGGCACGCGTTGGCCTGTGTGGATGTGCTGGAGGAGGATGTTTATGCCCCCTCTCTATCAGGTAATTTTCTGTGAGGGCTCAGAAGTACCAGTAAGTCACTGAAATCTTTCCAGAACAGGTGGGACTTGTGAAGACTCTAGTTTGCTGAGAAGATTAACTTATTTGTTTGATTTAACCCAGGGTAAACGTTTTGTTCCCCACTGGGTGATTGATTCTTCCTGGTATCTGACAAGAGACCTCTAGGTTGCTTCTAAGTTAGAAGTGCAGAGTAAGCAGACCCCAATTCTCTGTAGGCTTGTTAACTCCTTTCCTGTGACAGGGAGAGGAGGGATCAGTTTCTTGCAGACCTGCAGCGAGTTCCCTCCTGAGTTTTGCAGTGGCTCACGTTGGCACTGCGGCAGGCTCTGATCTCCAGGCAAGTGTCACTACCAGAGATGGTTGGAGAGCTGCTGAGATGCAGGGATCGCAGAGGATGGTTGCACACAGCGACAAAGTCACTGGTATGAATAACCCTGCTTAGCCGCACAGATAATAGGAGACAATAGCTGGGTCCCACCTATTCTGTTCCTCCGGTTGCATTAAGGGGCTTCTCTGTGTGTTCACACCAGACTCATACCTCCTGTCAGGGCTGGCTCGCTCGCTTTCAGTGGTCTTGCTGCATCTCAGCTCAATGCCAGGAGTCACAGGCTCACAGGACATTAGCAATTGGAAGGGACCTCGAGAGACCGTCCAGTCTCCCCACTGCCACAGCAGGATCCCCTAGATCCAGTCACACAGAAACATGACCAGGCAGGTTTTAAACGTGTCCAGAGAAGAAGACTCCACAGCCCCCCTGGGCAGACCTTGCCAGGGCTCTGGCACCCTCCCCATGAAGAAGGTTGTTCTCACATTGATGTGGAACCTCCTCTGCTCCAGCTCACACCCGCTGCCCCCTGTCACATCACTGGGTGCCCCTGAGCAGAGCCTGGCTCCATCCTCCTGACACCCACCCTTCACATAGTCGTCAACATTCATGGGGTCACCCCTCAGTTTCCAGCTCAAGAGCCCCAGCTCCCTCATCAGGGAGATGCTCCCCTCCCTCCATCATCTCTGTGGCTCATTGCTCTCAGCCGGCTGAACCTGGGGCGCTCTGCAGACACGGGAGCAGAGCAGTGCAGGTGTGCTGGCCGTGCAGGGGATCGGGCAGTGCTGCACCTCCGCAGTGCTCTGCTGAATGACAACTGGGGGATTATTGTAGATTTTATCTGGTGCTTGTTCAACGCCGAATGTACGGAGCGTGCGGAGAGTCGGCTGCAAACCTGGGGCAGTGATGTTCCAGAAACTATCTGCACAGCAGATTAACTCCCTGAGGTGAAGTCCTTGGGCTTCATCTGGGCTTTTCAGTTTGTGATGAGAATCCCAGACATCTGCACCCTTCATTACCCTCTGAAGGGAAGATCAGGTGCCACTCTGCACTCCAGTGCTTGTTCTGGTCTGGATGACTGGGAGCTAGGGTGGAGATGTCAAGAGGCAGTCAGGACGTGCTGAGGAAGCTTGGTGAGGTGTCTTTTCCTGGGTAAAGGTTTGTGATTAGACTGATGGTCTCCAGACTGGGACAGGGACAAGCCTTCGACATAGAAACAGCAGTTTCTTGAGCATCTCGTTCAGCGACTATTGGCAGAGACAAAAGGGTCTGGCTGAAGCAAAGATGACTTACAAGATGCTCAGCTCTTCAGAAAGGGGAATTAGCTGGGAGGCACGAACGGCAGCGCTTTCTCAGGGCAGCCAGCTTTTCTCTCGTCAGGCTTTCGAGTACAAGCGAAGGGGCGCCTCGTATGTGAGGAAAAAGGAGGAAGGAACCTTCCTTTTGCTCCACTGAGCTTCATGGTTTTCAGAGTCACAGACGGTGCAAGGTACCGTTCTGCGCTTGCAGCAACGAGTGGCCTCTGCCCTCTGGCCAGTGCTGCTCTGGCTGGTGTTGGAGCACATGTTTGCTGAGTGTCTGTGGCCCTGTGGCAAGTTAGAAGCAGCAGCAACACGTGCGAGGGCAGCATCAGTCTGCAAAGACTGCACCAGTGAGTCCGTGTTGTGCGTGTGATGATGCAGAAGTATCCTGGATGTGGGGCGCCGATCGAAATTCTTTGAAAGGACTCGGTGAAGTGAAAACCGGGGCGATGATGTTACTGCTGCTATTCGTTGGGGTTTGATTGTACACAGATCAGCGAGGGCATTCAGGCAGCCTTGCGGGGGGTTCTGTGGTGGTGCTGTCCAGTTCCGTGCCGAATCGCCCAGGTGACAGCTTTCAGCAGCGCAGCAGGACCCTCACTTCATTAACGTGATAATGTTCTCGTAGCTCTTGCTGTCGGCTTGTGCAGCCGCCAGAGTCGATGGGATTTATGAGACAGCTTATGAAATCTCATGATTGACTTCCAGCTCCATATTAAGTACCATTACAGCATCGCTTCAGGTTTAGAGAGGTAATTTGTTCCTCCAAACACAGCGCCTGTATAGTGGCAGTCCTTGTGCTAATGTGGATTTCCAACTGTGCAAGGCAGAAAGTGGGTAAATTCAATTTCACGTGCCCTGAGGCTCACTCTCGGCTACTTCTTCCTGGAACTCATCAGTTACTCATTCATGAGTCTCATTTTTCTCTGTCAGCTCTACATATTTTACACTTCAGCCTTTTCACTGCCTTAGCTCCTACAGGCAACTGTTCAGATACGTGCAGTGACAGACATGTCATTGATACCTCAGACAACCCACAGGCACCATCTGGAGTTCACTTCAGCCCTCAGAGGGCCCCTCTGGATTTCCAAACAGATCTATGACTTGGTTGCTCTTGAGCTCCAGTGCTCTTTCCCTTCCCACCTTCTAATGGTTTCTGGACCTTTTCCCTGGTTTCATAGAGGAAGGTAAAGTTGGGACAAGAACACATAGTTTTATGAAAAGTCATTGAAGAGGCAGGGGCTCTGAGAGGAGAACTGATGAGGAGAGATGGACAGAGTCGGGGCTGTTTAGTCTGAGGAAGAGGAAGCTGAGGGGAGACCTCATGGCTCTCTACAACTCTCTGAAAGGATCCTGCAGAGATGCTGGTGCTGGGCTCTTCTCACGGGAAATTAGCAGTGGAACCAGAGGGAAGGGCTTCAAGCTCCAGCAGGGGAGGGTTAGACTGGCCATGAGGAAGAAATTCTTCCTGGAGAGAGTGTTCAGGGACTGGGATGGGCTGCCCAGGATGAGTGTTAAGTCATCCTTCCTGGATGTGTTTGAAAGTAGCTTAGATGTGGTGCTGGGAGATCTGGTTTAAGGGTGACCATGTAGAGTACGTTTGATGGTTGGACTCGATGACTCCAGGGGTCTTTTCCAACCTGAGTGATTCTGGAATTCTGGAGGAATGTTCAGTTCTCCATCAGGTCCATCCACAGAGATGATGGAGGGGAGCATCTCCCTGCTGAGTAAAGGCTGAGGGAGCTGGGGCTCTTGAGCTGAGCAAAAGGGAGACTGAGGGGTGACCTCACTAATGTTGATCAATATAGAAAGAGTGGGTATCAGGAGGATGGAGCCAGGCTCTGCTCAGGGGCACCCAGTGATGGGACAAGGGGCAGCAGGTGTGAGCTGGAACACATGAGGTTCCACATCAATGTGAGAAGGACCTTCTTCATGAGGAGGGTGACAGAGCCCTGGCAAGGTCTGCCCAGGGGGCCTGTGGAGTCTCCTTCTCTTGAGACATTTCAAACCCCCCTGGGCATGATCCTGTGCAACTGGATCTAAGGGATCCTGCTGTGGCAGGGGGATGGGACTGGGTGATCTTTTGTGGTCCCTTACCATCCCTGATGTTCTGGGATTCTTGTGACTGACCAGAGACAGTGGATGGAGCTGGATTCTTCAGAAACAAGTAGAAATCCACTCTTTTAGCTACTGCTTTCATCAATATTTCTTTGCCTTTTGAGTCTTTGAAGGGCATCTGTGATCTTCAAGTTCTGACCGGAGTCCTCTAGAGATGACAGAGTGAAGAAACGTTGCTGCCTTCTGGCATTTCCCTATGAGGAGAGCAGAGCCCCGCGTAGTCGGTGTGACTGCTGTCCTGGCTAGCAGACCGCATTTGTGCTTCATTAGCACCAGACAGCCTCCCTCATCCAGACTAAGGGCTGGAAGCCCACTGTGAGTTCCTGAGGCCCGCCAGCCGCTTGGGCAAACGAGGCTTGCCCCGCCTTTTCCCAGCACAATGTGCTGCACTCGGGGATCTGCAGCAGAGCGTGGTTTTGGATTGCTGGAAACAGATCTCGGCAGGAGGAAGGCGGCGTTTGAAGCGGGATGCGCAGACGTGCGTGAGGCTGCCTGTGGGTATTTGTTGTGAAGAGCGGAGCGGGCTCGGGGCCGTCACCAGAAACTGCAGCTCGGCCTCGTAGCCGTGGAGTCGGCGTCGCTCTGCTGCCATCGCTTGCTTCTTGCGTTGCGATTCTGCCCGGGAGCCTGGCGATAGACCCCACGTGAGCTTTGTTCTCTGTCGCACAGGGCAAAGCGAGATGCTCGTCTATTTCATTGTGAACACATTAGCAGTTCCTACGTGTTTCTTGAAGTTCTAACGTGAAAGCAATGCGAGTTACTCCTGACTGCCGCAGTGTGCCGGGGAGCTGGGGGTTAAACACTGGGCCGGAATTGGCGACGGTTAGCTGTCACTCCATTGCGAAGCCCCCGGGGGGCTGGACACCCGCAGACGCTTTTCAGTGCTAATTGGCAGTGACTCTTCCTCTCCAGTCTCAGGATAAACCACTGACTTCGTGCCACTGGCTCATTTAGGACAGAATCAAAACGAGAGGTTGTCAGTAGCCTCGTTACTGCAGTCCTGGTCATCCCGATCCTGCAGTGCTTGGGAAGGCAGAGCAGCAAACCCAGGCAGAGCCACAGAGAGAGGAGCAAACCACCCCCCGTTTCGTCACACACCTTTCTTTGGGGGTGTTGAACCAGCTGGACTCCTCCCATGTCACAAGGAAGGTCTGATGTCTCCGTGTGCCCTCACCTCTTGCCACCACTCCGTACTTGGTGGGAGTCAGTATTGCTCGTGTTGAGGCTGCAGGTAAAGACGTCCACGAGGTGATGGTTCCTGTCCCACAGGTAGCAAGAAGCCCTGTTAGTGCCCGTCACAGCCTCCTACTGCACAGGTGTCTTCATCTGCTCTTCTCATTCTTTGCTCCTGTTCATTTGCCAATCCATTAATCCCACTGTTGCTCTGGGCAATAAATTAACTGTAAGGTTTACAATCCTCCTGGTACAGATTTCTTTGCTGAGCAGAGACTAAACACTTAAGCTGACGGAGTCAAGCTCCCCCGTGAGTTTAACCGAGATGCTGTTAACAACTCACTCTGTGCACGCTCTTCCCTCTCGCTCAAATCCGAGCCAGCAGCTACATGAATCAGCTCCTACTCCACCCTGACTGAAGGGCCTGGAGAATCAGTCTGATGAGGAGAGATGGAGACAGCTGGGGTTGTTTAGTTTGGGAAAGAGGAGGCTGGAGGGAAACCTCATCACTTTCTCTGGCTGTCTGAAAGGACCCTGCAGAGATGCTGGTGCTCTTCTCACGGGGAATTAGCAACAGAAGCAGAGGGAAGGGCTCCAAGGTCCAACAGGAGAGGGTTAGACTGGCCATCAGTTCATCATGATGGACCCAGCAGAAGAGAGCTCTGCCTGTGCTTGTGTGTCGTTTTGGCCTTGCTTCAGCCACTGCTTTCACTGGATTCACTCGAGGGGGTGTGTGTCACCTTCTGGTTAGGAAAGAAGAAACCACCTTCGCTTCCTTGCCCGGCCGTGTTCCTGTGCGACTGGACCTAGGGGACCCTGCTGTGGCGGGGGGATGGCACTGGGTGGTCTTCAGTCCCTCATGTCCTGTGATTCTTCTTGGGATTTGCTGTTGGGGTTTCTGGGTTTAGTTTCCTTTAATGGTTTCAGAAACTTTCTCTAGATGTTTCCTATGGAGCAAGATACCATCTTCTGTGACGTTCTGTGTCCACAGGCAGTCCTGTGCTTTAGCCCTCCGTTTCCCCTGGACGAAGATATCATCTCATTCGTAAAGGTTCTGTGTCCACGGGCAGTTGTGTGGGTCAGGCCACTCAGTGAGGCGGAGGTGCCAACGCGGTTTTCCATACAAAGCCTTTTGTTCACTAGATCCCGGAGCTTTCACACGGATCTGAAAATGGGGGCTTCGGTTGCCTAAAGTGTGGGATTAGCTCAAGTGAGGAAAGTCTGAGCAGACAGGGTTGTGTTACTGGATTTTTATCTCAGGGCTTCCTTCGTTGTTGGATTTAATCTTTCTTCCCTGTCTTTCCCTTCTCTGTTGTCATGGAATTGCCTTCTGTGCGTTCATGTTGGTTTCCTTGGGTTCCACGCGGGCAGCCTCTGCTCAGTGCTTGTGGTGCTCTGTTCCCAGTTTCTGGACAGGAGTCAGTTCCTCGAAAACTGTAGTTGCTCTGCCAAGCATTTTTCTTGGCAGAAAGCCTGCGTTATTTCTACCAAGGACAGAAGAATTTCCCTGTCCAGCTCCCACCCCTGCCCCTTCTACTCCCCTCTCTCCCCTTCCTCTTTCGTGACTGTCAACACAATTACTTAAAATAAAGGAGCAAGTTGTCAAGGTGCTGTAGACCTCCTTATGTGGCCAAAACAACTGACCTGCGGGAGAGCAGCGCAGGACAAAGGGAGCTAGGGGTGCTGGTGGCCAGCAGGATGGCCAGGAGCCAGCAGTGGGCCCCAGTGGCCAAGAAGGACAACAGCATCCTGGGGTGGATCAGAAGTGGGGTGGTTAGTTGATCGAGAGAGGTTCTCCTCCTCCTCTGCCCTGCTGAGACCACATCTGGAATCTTGTGTCCAGTTCTGAGCCCCTCAGTTCCAGAAGGACACAGAGCTACTGGAGAGAGCCCAACACAGAGCCACAGAGATGATGGAGGGAGGGGAGCATCTCCCTGTTGAAGACAGGCTGAGGGAGCTGGGGCTCTTGAGCTGGAAGAAAGGAACTTGAAGGGTGACCACATAGATGTTGATCAATATGTGAAGGGTGGGTGTCAGGAGGATGGAGCCAGGCTCTGCTCAGGGGCACCCAGTGACAGGACAAGGGGCAGTGGGTGTGAGCTGGAGCAGAGGAGGTTCCACATCAGTGTGAGGAGGACCTTCTTCATGGGGAGGGTGCCAGAGCCCTGGCAGGGGCTGCCCAGGGGGTTTGTGGAGTCGCCTTCTCTGGAGACGTTTCAAACCCAGCTGGACATGTTCCTGTGCAACTGGATCCAGGGGATCCTGCTGTGGTGGGGGGATTGGACTGGATGACCTCTGGAGGTCCTTTCTACTCACTACCATTCTGCGATCCCGTGGTTTATGAAGGCTTGAACCCGACACAGAGGCTGTCGTGTGCGGGCAGCTTCCGTTCACAGATGCGCATGGACGTGCGACTGAAACATTCTTCAGGGAGTGTTCTCTCCCTGAGGTGCTGGTTCCTTTTTTCTGTGTTTGTGATGGACTCCCCTTTAGGAAGGTCCTGAGTCCTCTGGAGTGATCAGTCATTTCCAAACCAGTCACACAGCCAGGAGCTCCCTGGGCTTTGCCTTTCTCTGCAGAGCCAGTGGAGGGGTCGCACTGTCTGTCCCCCGAGGCTTTAGAATCTGTGGTTAGTACGTTCCTTTGTGTTTTGCCCTCTTGGCGCTGCAGCAGATCCAATTTCCACTGGCATTGCTCTCCCTGCAGAGGATGATTCCTGAGCGCCCAGCACGTGCTCCACGTGCCTCACGCCTCAGTGGTCATTTGCCAAATGGATTTAGCCCGGACAGCAAGTGTTCCTCTTCAGGAAGTCCTCCTGCTTTGCTCTTTGACGAAGGGAAAGCCGCAGCTCCGTGGGCCAGGTGCTAGCGAGTCTGTGATGTTTCAGAAGCCTGTACTTGTGGAACTGCTTCAGGTGGCCACGCAAAGAGGTGCCTGGTGAGATGTGACAGCCGCCTTGTTCCCTTGTGTTGCAGAGTGCTAGGGAATGATTCCTGCTTCACACAACCTCCCTCCTGACTGATTTGTCACCAAACAGGCTTCCTCTGTATCATGCTGTAACCCATCCGTGCTCTAGTGTACTCAGGCTGCTGCCAAGCGACGTGGCTTAGCCAGCAGGTTGTTCCATGGCCACGTGTTCTGGTTGCCGCTCTTCAAAAACAGAGCAGTCTTTGCTGTGTTTAACCCACTGGAATCCAGAGGACTGAACACTGGCTGTGACTGCACGGACAGGGAAAACCAGAGAGACGCTCTTATTCCAGGTCCCGTTGGTCAGGCCCTGGGCTGGGCTGCCCAGGGTGGGGGTTGAGTCCCCATCCCTGGATGGGTTTAAAAGTCACTTAGATGTGCTGCTCTGTTTCCGATCCACTTCGGGTGCTTTATACCTCTGCTGCGGGCTGACCTCTCTGTCGCGTTTCAGGAACCAAGGGGTTTCTTTTACCCAGCTCCACGACGAGGCCCAGCCTCTCGCTGTTGCTGGCGCGCTGTGGAAGTCTGGTGAAAGAGGAGCGTCTCTTGCCGAGTGGAGGTGATGGATCCTCTCTCACTGGCACGATTGCGAGGCGTTCGCCGTCCTTCCGATGCGCAGGGCAGTTGCAGAGGGACGTTCTGACCGACACCACCCACAACACAGAGAAAAGAGTGTTTAGGCTTCCCCTGAAATCCTCAAAAGTCAACACAAGTGGGGCTTCGGTGCTGAAAGCAATAAAGGCACTGGAAGTGCTCTGGGAGACTTGAGAGTGAAGTGGGCGCTTCCCGGCTCTGGAGTGCTCTTCGTTTGTAGAGAGTCCACTTCAGAGCTGTGCTGCGTCAGCGCGAGGATCCACAGTGGCCCTGCGCATCGTTTCCTCAAGCCCTGTTTGTGACGCCCCAGGAACGGTGGGTGACGCTCAGTGGTCTTTCAGGCTCCCTGCCAGTCCCTAATGTTCTGTGAAGAGAAAAAAGGCAGCCAAGTGCTTAACGGACCCCAGGAGACACCGGGGTACAGCCAGCAGCTTCTTTCACCCGCTGTGTCCCCCTTGTCTCATAGTGACGAGTGGGAGCTGCATCCTGTGGAATCTGTGGAGTGGCTTCTAGAGCAAGTAGACAAATGGACTAGCTACTTCCTTTGGCAGGTTTTACTGGTGGTCATCGCTGTTGGTGCCTGGAGCTGTGATTGTTGCTGTGAACCATGTGTGAACCACCAGCCTCCTGTTCCCACTGCTGCAGTCAGACCCTTGCACATCCCGAGGATCCAGTTCGGTGGCAGGAGCCTCAAGCGCCTGTTGCTGTGTCAGAAGAGTGGGTTGGCTAGCGGCGAGCGCGCTTCCGCGAAATGAGCCCCGTGAACTGCTCTGGAGTGTGCTGCGTGTCTGCTCTCCAGGGAAACCTGTTCCCAGTTAAAGATGCTCTCTACCCATCTGCAAAGTGTTAAACCCTGCTGGGATTTCCTCGTTGTAAGGCTTCAGTTCCCCCTGAAATGACATCTTAAAGCCTTCCTCAGCTGCCTCTTGCGCTGAATCACTTCTGAAGTAACTGGGGGGGAAGGAGAAGCATAAGCCCCCGTGTCTTCCTCTCTCTTTTCTTGTTCTTCATTACCCAGGGATAGTAATGGACTTTTAATTTGTTGTTACACCGCAGTTTCGCGCTCCATTAAGGCTCTGCGCCGGTAATTACGAGCCTGATTGATTTCCTCTCTCCGTAGGCTCTCAAGAGAGCTTCAAGGCTTCTCTCCCGCTGGACTGTGGCTCTCGAATGGCAGTGCTGCCGCCGATCTCTCCAAAGGTGGGCTGAGAGCGCTGAGCTCTCCGTAACGCAGCGTCACGGTTCCCTAGAGGAACTCGAGAGATGCGTGCTCCCCGTGTGCAGAATAGTGCAGGGTTTTCTTACGTGGCAAAAGGTCCCACAACAGGTGTCGCGGTGTGTCCCGATGCTTTAATCTACAACCCAATGCATGTGAGGGTGCTTGGAGTTCAGCTCTCCTACAGGCAAGCACAGGAGCAGTGTTTTAATCACCGCCTCAGTTTTCCTCTCCTGAGCCTGCCTGACCTCACCCTGGCACACTCACCCCTGCTCTTCGCACTCATCGGCACCAGTACATCGTTGCTTCTACTTTGGGAATGATTTTGGATTCCAGCAACGTGGAATCACTGCTGAAGCAGTCGAGTGTGCTTCTGGTGGGTGCTCTTGCCTGCAGAACGCGTTCACTAACTGTTCTGTATGTTGGACTGCTTCGCCAGGGTCAGCGGGCTGGAAGGGGTGTCAGAGCCCTGGCAGGGGCTGCCCAAGGGGGTCTGTGGAGTCTCCTTCTCTGGGCATCCCTCCTGTGCTTCCTCCCCCTGTAATTCTCCCCTTTGGACTCCTCCTTGCTGCAGCTGGTAGAACAGCTCCAGGAGCAATGCAGAACGGTAAGAGGTCTGTTCTCGTGCTCATCGTGCTGCACGCACTGCGTTTCTCTTCCATTTATAGAGTCCTGTGTTAGTGCTTTCTGGATTTGGGTCATCTGGCTTAATTTTGAGGAAAATATTGCTGACTACGCAGAATCACAGAACATGAGGGATTGGAAGGGACCTCAAAGGATCATCCAGTCCAACCCCCTGCCACAGCACGATGCCCTTGATCACCTGCCCTTTCCATATTGATCAACAGTCAGGGGTCACCCCTCAGGTTCCTTCTTTCCCAGCTCAAGAGCCCCAGCTCCCTCAGCCTTTCCCCAGCAGGATGATGCTCCCCTCCCTTCACCATCCCTGTGGTTCTGCTGGGCTCTCCAGCAGCAGCTCTGTGTCCTTCTGGAGCTGAGAGCCCAGACCTGGGCACAAGATTCCAGATGTGGTCTCAGCAGGGCAGAGTACAAGGGGGAGGGAATCACTTGGAGGTTCAGTACTTCTGCTGCTTTATTTGTTTAAATGGATTTATTGATTTCTCTGAAAAAATCTAGATTCGAGGTCTTTTCCCCAGGAAGATTCTGTAATTGTTGGGAAAAGCACAACTCGGACTGTGGTTCACCCTCCTTCTGCGTTGTTCTCACCTCTTGTTTCTTGTCAGTCGCAGCTTTGGAAGCGCTTGTGAGGATGTGGTGGTGTTTGCACAGCAGTAGCACCGACTGCTGTTAGGCTCTCGAATGCAGGCGACTGGATCTTGTTTGCATTTGGGTTGTACTGCAGGTCAGAGGGTGTCTTTCCAATCGCACTAAACCTTCAGTAATTAACACAGATCCCCCCGATACACGAGATTTGAGATTTTTTTCGTGTCTTGTCTTTCAGTTGGCGGCCCGGACCTGGGCGGCGATGGGTGGTTGTGCGAGGAGAGCGCACACCCCCTCCCCGTGAGCCGCTCTGCGATGACTGTGCACAGAAGGGCCTGGTGCCTGCGTCTGGGGGCAAGCAAGGAGATGCTGTAAGTGGTTTAGCGGTGTCTGTTTAACGCTCCGTTTCCGTGCGAGATGCAGGGTCGCAGCGGTGGCTGCGATGCTCTGTTCGTGTCACAAACCGCCGCCTGAGAGCTTCCTGGAGACACTTGGGAAGGCAGCTCTGGAACGGGCTGGTGTTCTGTGGCTCTGTGACTACCCAGAGGTCTCTACCGGTCTCACTGGTGCAAGCAGAGCCACCAAGAGAGCTGTTTCAGCTGTACAGATTCCTCGAGTGCCTTTACCCCAGTAAACACTCCCCGATGCATGACTGCGATTCATCAGTGACAGTAGAGGAGGAGCAATCTCCTTTTTAAATCCTCTCTGATGCTGATAAGTCCCAGTGTTGGCCTGTTAAACCTGCACCAGCAGCCTCATCCTACAGGAGTCTGCAGCACAGGAGGTGGATGTTCCTTTCCATTGCTGTGGAGTGGCTGCACCACGGGGAGTGCCGAGGTGGAGACTAAAAGCTGCCCACGGGCTGCATTCAGCACGTTTGCCCCTGGATGCAAACACCGTCATGCTCGTGCTGCTCATGCTCCCGTGACGGGCTCAGCACTGCAGGAGTGCCGAGCAAACTCTGTGCACTGCTGGGACAGCTGCAGTGTGCTTTGGGTCCCACCTCCTTCCTGACAGAGGTGACTTCTGCTGCTGGGGCCTCCCTGCTTCCGTGAAGGAGACGTTTTTCTTCAAGACTGGGCAGACCAGTGAGGGCTGTAAAATGCTGATGGTGGAGGCCTGGGGACTTGCAGACGGCTGTGACTGCAGGTTTGTGTTGCTGGCAGAGCTTTCTCAGTCGAACCTGTTTCTTCTGTGTGGTCTCCATCAGACGTGCTGTAGTGTGAAAAATGCGGTGTCTGCCCAGGTTACGATAGATGGGGGTTTTCAGAGCAGATCAAGGGTGCTGAATCTTTGGTTTGATGATCCCAGTTTATTTACCAGCTGTACAGACCTGGCAGCCCAGCTTTGCTGTTCAGAAGCAGAGCTGGCCGCCAGCCTGCCCCTGCCTTTCACGTCTCCTGCCGTCATGTTGCCGCTCAGCAGCACGCTGCTCCTCGCATGGTGCTAGACAAAGGGACAGAAGAATGGATGGAGAAAGTACAGCTTCATTCAGAACCTTGTGCTTCAGCCAGGAGAGGCGGCTCTGCCGGCCAGTTGCCATGGTGATCGCAGTGTGTGCTGCGCGAGAAGCTGTCCAGAGTTTCTGGCTAGTCCCTGTTGTTCGGGTGCTGGAATGGGATGGGAAGGGCTCGTGCACCACATTTTTCCAGTTCTGTCCTGCGTGTTTGGGGGCAGCCTCAGTGGAACTGTGTTGGCTCAGGTCCTCGGTCCCAAAGGCTGGAGGACTGCGACTTGTCCTTTGCATGAAGGGTGTTCTCTTTCATCTTCCCTGGTGCACTGCCTCACACATCTCGTTTCGTGTTTAATTTAGTTACCTGCTGTTGATGTGGGTTAGTTGAATAGAAACAGCTGTTGGGCTGTTCAAGAAAGACATGGAACTGCTGGAGAGAGTCTGGTGGTAAGAGAGTCATCACAAAGATGATGAAAGGAGGGGAGCATCTCCCTGCTGAGGAAAGGCTGAGGGAGCTGGGGCTCTTGAGCTGGAAAAAAGGAGCCTGAGGGCTGACCCCATGAATGTTGATCAAGATGTGAAGGGTGGGTGTCAGCAGGATGGAGCCAGGCTCCGCTCAGGGGCACCCAGTGACAGGACAAGGGGCAGTGGGTGTGAGCTGGAGCAGAGGAGGTTCCACATCAATGTGAGAAGGACCTTCTTCATGGGGAGGGTGCCAGAGCCCTGGCAGGGGCTGCCCAGGGGGTTTGTGGAGTCTCCTTCTCTTGAGACGTTTCAAACCCACCTGGGTGTGTTCCTGTGCGACTGGCTCTAGGGGATCCTGCTGTGGCTTTAAACATCTGACCCAGCACAGTTAGCTAGAGGGCTGTTGTGGAGCTGTGCTTCAGCACCAGTCACTTCCAGAGCAGCTCAAGCTCCTTCGCATGCGGTCAGTATGTGTTTTTCATTTGGAGTCTAGGTGGCCTCATATCCTCTCTACCCCAAATTCTAAAACCCTAGAAAGAGCAGGGTTGCCCAGTGCTCTCCATCTGCTGACTGATGTCCAGCCTGTCCCAGAGAGACCCACCCACCCTGGCCAAGTCCCTCTACTTTCTCTACAGAATATGACACCCTAACGACAGTGTGGAGTAGCCCCTTGGCTAATTCAGCTCAGCTGGCCCGGCCATGTCCCCCACAGTTGGTTGTGCACCTTGTCCCTTGCAGAGCCAGGGAAAGGTCCTTGCCTGGGAACAAGAGCTGTTCCGCAGCAGCTGCTGTTCACAGCAGCGCTGCTCTCGCAATGAATGCAAAGTGCAGCACTGTGCCACCCGCTGGGAAGACAGTCGACTCCATCCCATCCAAAACCAGCACCAAACGTGAGTGTCAAGGAGGCTGGGTGTTTTGTGGCGGGCATCCTCAGCTTTCTGCCGAGGCGACAGCCCAGCTCTGCCCTGTGCCTGGTGTGCTCTCAGGTAAGAGTCAAGGTGGCAGTGGCGGGTGGCAGCAGTAGTCCAGGGGGCCTAACTGGCCTTATCCGTCCCAGTCTCATTTGTCACCATGTTTCACAGAATCACAGACCATAGCACTGGTGCGGAAGGGTCCTTCAGCAGTCACAGCCAGACAGACCAGGTTTGTGTGGCTTTTTCCAACGTGACAATCGGATTCTGAGCAGCAGTGAGTCCATTCCTAGCCCACCGGCTGGAACGTGCTGGGGTGTGTTTGTGTCCGTGACCGACGGCACCCACGCTGCCCCGCTCCTTCGCAGGCGCTGCCTGATGCGGCGGTGATGGCGCACGACGGTGCTTGAAGAGTAACCGGCTGAGATCGGTCCTGGTTCAGCAGCGCCTGTCCGCGTTGTGCCTGGCAGAGCGCCCTCGGCTCTTGGAGTCTCTGAACACGGGCAAAACGAAGGGCGTGGAAAGAGCCCCTGGATCCAAGCAGAATGGGGAGACCTGGCTGCTTCAGTAATGCACGTTCCTGCCCCTGGGAGGTCGTTGCCCACTGTAAGCAGCGTGGAAGCGCAGGTTGTGTTCCCCTGTAGTTAACAGCGAGCGATGAAGCAGCCTCTGCTGCTCAGCTGCAGGCCCTGGAATATTCATAGGGAAGGAAAAACCCCACCAGCCAAATGCAGAGGCCGTACAACCTGTAACTTGTTTCTAATCACCTTTGTTTCTGTAGATGGGCTAATGACAAATAACCAGGCTGTGCCCTGCACGGCAACTCGCAGGAACACGCTGCCTCGAGGCAGTAAATCCTGCGCCTTCCCAAGCAGCACTTGCAAGTGATGTGCCAGCAGAGCTAAAGGGAATCCAAGGAAGAAGTCATCTCACCAGCTGAAGTTCACCGCGTTGTGTTGTGCAGGTGCTGTGGGATCTGTGCAGTCAGAGGTCGAAAGGACATTGAAATACCAGGCTGATCCCAAGCTGCAGGCTAGATGGATTAGAAAGTGGAGCTGCAGAGGTGATGAAGGGAGGGGAGCAGTGTGGTGGAACTGCTCTCGTTTGTTACAGACAAGAGAGGAACCTTGGACAGTCGTTAGGTTTGTGTACGGAACTTGCTGGTGATGCAGTGTGGTGGGAAGGGTCTGATCTGCCCGTGTGTGGCAGGGCTTGGCACGCCTGAAGGTAAGCAATTCCTTACCACGTGTCTCAGATGGTGGCTCCTGTAACGTGGAGCTTGTCTTCCCCAGGTGACGCTGCTCGGGGACCTTCTTCACACGGGACACAGCTGGAAGGGGTTGGATAAAATGAGAGGCTTGCGGAAACGCTCAGCAGTGTCGTTCTTGGGAGCCTTGGTGGTTTGCCTGCTGCTCATGAACTTGTACATCGAGGACAGGTACGTGCTGGTAAGTGTCTTCGTGTGACCCTGACAGCGCAGCAGGACACAGCCCTGGCGAAGCCCTTCCCACAGTTTTCCTGGTAGATGGAGCACAAGGGGAAATGAAGTGTCCTGTAGGATGAAGCCATCCTGCGGGGTGTTGGTGAGGCCTTAACAGTCCTCTACGCAGAAGCAGACGTTGAATCATTCAATAGACGTGAGATAGTGCAGCAGAGCGTGGGCGGTGACTCCGTGAGTGTTGATCGGTGGGGAAAGGACAAGCGTCAGAAGGACAGAGCCAGCCTCTGCTCAGGGGCATCTAGTGATGGGACAAGGGGCAGCAGGTGTGAGCTGGAGCAGAGGAGATTCCACACCGGTGTGAGAAGGAACTTCTTCCCAGTGAGGGTGACAGAGCCCTGGCAGGGGCTGCCCAGTGGGGTTGTGGAGTCTCCTTCTCTGGAGACGTTTCAAACCCACTTGGACATGTTCCTGTGCAACTGGATCTAGGGGATGATCGAGGGGATCCTGCTGTGGCAGGGGGACTGAGCCGGATGCTCTCTTGAGGTCCCTTGCAGTCCCCCCTGTCCTGTTCTGTGGGACATCACGGGATTTCCAGTGTTCCGAAAGGTGAAGCCTGATTTCAGTTCACAGGATCACAGAACACGAGGGATTGGAAGGGACCTTGAAAGATCATCCAGTCCAATCCCCCAGCTGGATCTGCAAAGAGATTTCAGCGGGCGAAGGTGATGCTGAAGCACCAGCTGTACAAGGTCTGACAGCAGTTGATGAGAGCCACAGACAACCTGCTCTTTCCTGGCTCTTTGACTTGCACGGTGCCCGACAGCGCTGCCAGCATCGAGGTGGTGATGGGGAAAGGCTGGTCCTTTCAAAGGACTGCACAGAGAGTCCCTGCTGCTGGCGTGTGGCTTCATGGGGGGGATGCTGCCTCCTCTAGCAGGGACTGCTCGAGGGTTTGTGCTGTGTTTTATCCGCGCGTCGCGTCTTGGCTGGGATCGACTGTGACCTGCCTTGGCTTTGGTGTTTCCCTGGTGCTGTTTTCCTTGATGCTCCTTCTCACGTCACGAATTGCTTCGGAGTCGCCCAGATGTTTCTTAAAGAGCCTCCATTATCCCTGCTAATGGCGTTCCTCTTGGGTTGCCTTTCCACTCTTTCCCTGTCCCGTTTCCCAGCCCCCCAGGCGGCTTCGTGTCTCAGTCCTAATTCGATCTCCTGCGCTGCGTTTTCAGAACCTCACGTTCTCTCGTTGCTGCTCTCATCACAGCTCTGGCAGGTTTGTGTTTGTGTAGCTCCAAGCCCAGTCTCCTGACAGCTTGTCCAGGTCTCTCCTGGACTTTCATGGTCCATCAGGCGTTTTCCAAATATGTTGGGCTGTTGACTTTTGAGTTTATTTCTGCTTTCACCTCCCCTGGCGGTGGCTGGCAGCTTGTTCCACGTGTCTGGGGTGGGCTCTGCTGAGGAGAAGCAGCAGCCGTTTCAGTGTTGGCGGTGAGGCGAGATACCGCTTGGGCACTGCTTTCAGGGGCAGCAGCCCAGCCAGTTCCTCTCAGGGAGTGGGAATTTACAAGTCGTCAGAGCCCAGAGGCCTCCTGGCTTTCTGATGGCAGCACGTCTTCTGCTGGAGCTTGTCCTGAAGGGAGCTGATGGGGAAGGTAACTGCCTCTCCTGTCTCCTTGCAGTCTCAAGCAGCAGTCTGTGCACCGGGGTGTAGGGCTGGGCATCTCCCACTGGACCCAGCCTTTTTCATGGTGTGAGAAGCCCAAAGTTGCAACTGTTAGGAAGGCAGAGGGGGAAGTTTCCTTCACACTCACAGACTCTCACGTGTGTGAAGGATCCTTTCGCTGTGTACATGGGGTGTTTGCTGCGGAAATGGAAAGGAGGGAACCTTCCGGGAAACTGCTCAGTGTGTTGGTGGGGGGTCTGCAGCACACGTGAGGCTGCAGGGCAGCTGAGGGTGTGACCTGCGGTGGGTGATGGACACAGAGCTGCTGGAGAGAGCCCAGCGCAGAGCCACAGGGATGATGGAGGCAGGGGAGCATCTCCCTGCTGAGGATGGGCTGAGGGAGCTGGGGCTCTGGAGCTGGGAGAAAAGGAGGCCGAGAGGTGACCTCATGAGTACTGATCAATATGTGAAGGGTGGGTGTCAGGAGGATGGAGCCAGGCTCTGCTCAGGGGCACCCAGTGACAGGACAAGGGGCAGTGGGTGTGAGCTGGATCAGAGGAGGTTCCACATCAATGTGAGAAGGACCTTCTTCATGGGGAGGGTGCCAGAGCCCTGGCAGGGGCTGCCCAGGGGGTTTGTGGAGTCTCCTCCTCTGGAGGTGTTTCAAACCCTCCTGGGCATGCTCCTGTGCAACTGGATCCAGGGGACTGGGACTGGATGGTCTTTTGGGGTCCCTTCCAGTGCCTAATGTCCCATGATCCTGTGACAGCTGACACTGGGCAATGCTGGAAGCCTGCCCATCTGTGTTTCCTCTGTGGCTGCCACTCACAAGTGTGTTTATCTCTGTCTTTCTTCCTCTCCCATTGTTTTTGTCTTCTCACTCATAGGAAGGGGACAAGCAGTTAATCAGAGAAACAGCCACGCACCAGCTCAGCCCCGAGCGCTCTGTTCACACTCTTAAAGCTTTGTCTAATTTCTCAGGATCTATAAACATTTCCTATCGCTCCCTAGCTGGCACGCCTCTGCCCAGGAAAAGTAAGTAACTGCGGTCTGAACGTTGTGGAACGAGCTGGTGTGGCGCCGGGTGACGTCCGTGCGGTGCGTGTGGTGTTTCGAGGCCAGAGGGGCTGAGCCGAGCAGTGGCAGCCTCCGGGGGTTAGCAGGGGGGCTGCCCCTCCTTGCAGAGGCCGCTGATGCTGGTTCAGCTCTGAGCAGCCGTGGGGTCTGCCCCGCAGCCCGGTTACCCTCTGCTCAGGTGCCTGCCTTGGGGTAGGAATCCTGCGGGCGGGAAGGACTGCTGGGATGGTCTGTCGAAGCACGTGGTTTGCATCTCTGCACAGGCCAGAGGGAGCCGGTTTAGGAAGCAGGAGCAAGGCACAGACTGGTGGTGGTCTGTAAGCACCCCGAGAGCTCAGCTGTCAGACCCTGTCTGTGTACCCGCCGAGTCCAGCCTGAGGGGGCTGGGGATCGCTCAGATGCACCCGAGTTCTCCTCCCGTGCCAGCCCAGCTCTTCTTCCTTTGGCCGAGACAACAAGGGAGGCGAGTTGTGCTGTTCCAGGGCCAGCAAAGGAGAATGCCTCCCCCAGCTCTCTGCAGAGGGACTGTCCAGTTCTCCTGACTTCATGCCGGGCCCAAGGCTTTCATCCTGGAGTGAAACATGGCCCTACCTGGCTTGCAGACAGCTGTCCTTTGGGTTCCGAATCGCAGGTCTTACAACCGTGAGCAAGGCTCCGAATCCAGGCCAGAAGGGAAAGTGGAATCACCCGGGAGCTCTGGTGTTCACAGGCAGCTGTGAAGTGCTTCCAGTTCAGTTTGAGAAGTCGGGGGCTTCGCAGGCAGCACAAAGGCTGCTGGGGGCTGCACTTCGCTGTGCGGCTGCAGTTTGAGACTAAGCTGGCTGCCCGCGGCACGGACGGGCAGGGTCTGTGCTGGCTGGAGCTGGCTGGGTGGCCAGGCCCAGGGAGCTGGGGGCAATGGAGCCAAATCCCATTGGAGGCCGGACACGCGTGGTGTCCCCAGGGCTCATGCTGGGGCCACTCAGCAGCTGTGTCAGTGATGCTGGGGAGGGGGCTGAGTGCCCCCTCAGTCAGTTTGCCGGCGACACCAACTTGGCAGGGAGGGTCGATGTGCTGGAGGGCAGTAAGGCTGTGCAGAGGGACCTGGACAGGCGGCATCGATGGGCTGAGGGTACTGGTCTGCGTTTCAGTGGAGCCCAGGGTGGGGTCCTGCACTGTGGTCACAGCAGTCCCCTGTGGCTAGAGCTGGGGCAGGGTGGCTGGAGAGCAGTCTGGCACAGAGGGACCTGGGGGTTCCCATTGGCAGGCGGCTGAATCTGAGTCAGCAGGGGGCCCAGGTGGCCAAGAAGGCCAGTGTCATCTTGGCCAGGATCAGGAATTGTGTGGCCAGCAGGAGTAAGGAGGTGGTTGTCCCTCTGTGCTCAGCACTGGAGAGGCACCACCTGGAGGACTGGGTTAAGTTTTGGGCACTTCAGAACAAGGGAGACATTGAGGGGCTGGAGCAAGGGCAGAGGAGGGCAATGAGGCTGAGGAAGGGCCTGGAAAAGAAATCTGATGAAGTGAGATGGAGAAAGCTGGGGCTGTTGAGTTGGAGGAGGAGGCTGAGGGAGACCTCATTGCTCTCCACAACTGCCTGAAAGGACACTGGAGAGATGTTGGTGCTGGGCTCTTCTCACAGGTCATTAGTGACAGAAGCAGAGAGAAGGGCTTCAAGCTCCACCAGGGGAGGGTTAGATTAGGACATCAGGAAGAAATTCTTTCTGGAGAGAGTTGTCAGGCCCTGGACTGGGCCGCCCAGGGTGGTGGTTGAGTCCCCATCCCTGGATGAGCTTAAAAGTCACTCAGATGTGGTGCTGGGGAATCTGGTTTAGGGGTGACCGTGTAGAGTAGGTTTGGTGGTTGGACTCGCTGATCCCAGGGGCTTTTCCAGGCCGAGTGGTTCTGTGACTGTGAGCTCCGGCCCCAAGTGTCTCAGCCTTGTAACTCTAAAGGTTGTGTGATGCCCGCGCAGCCCTGGAGAGTGGCTCTGAGGCAGGATGGCTGCTGGTGGCAGACACTCAGGTGCCTTCTCTTTTGTGCAGGGTACCTCACCATCGGGCTGTCCTCTGTGAAGCGGAAAAAGGGCAACTACTTGCTGGAGACCATCAAGTCCATCTTTGAGCAGTCAAGCTACGAGGAGCTCCAAGAAATCGCCGTGGTGGTGCAGCTGGCGGACTTTGACTCAGCTTGGTGCGAGGGAGTGGCTCAAGACATTTCGCAGAGGTTTGCCCATCATATCATTGCGGGCAGACTGACGGTCATTCACGTCCCCGAGGAGTATTACCCTGTGCTGGACGGCCTCAAGAGGAACTACAACGACCCAGAGGACCGCGTGAAGTTCCGCTCTAAGCAGAACGTGGACTACGCTTTCCTTCTGAACTTCTGCGCCAGCCTCTCGGACTATTACGTGATGCTGGAAGATGATGTCCGCTGCTCCAAGAATTTTTTGACTGCCGTCAAGAAAGTGATTACCTCGCGTGAAGGATCCTACTGGGTGACGCTGGAGTTCTCCAAACTGGGCTACATCGGCAAGCTTTACCACTCGCATGACCTCCCACGCCTGGCACGGTTTCTGCTGATGTTCTACCAGGAAATGCCTTGTGACTGGCTGCTCATCCACTTCCGCGGGCTCCTGGCGCAGAAGGAGGCGATCCGCTTCAAGCCATCTCTGTTCCAGCACATGGGCTACTACTCGTCTTACAAAGGAGCCGAAAACAAGCTAAAGGATGACGACTTTGAGGAGGAGCCCTTTGACATCCCTGACAACCCGCCAGCCAACTTGCACACCAACATGAATGTATTCGAGAACTACGAGGCCAGCAAGGCTTACAGCAGCGTCGACGAGTACTTCTGGGGCAAAGCTCCTTCAGCCGGGGACTTCTACGCAGTCGTATTCGAAAGGCCCACCAAGGTCACTCGTATTAAAGTTGTCACTGGGACCGAAGACCGGCAGACTGACATTTTGCACCACGGGGCCCTGGAAGTGGCAGAAAAGGCTCTCGGCGGTACGAAGGGGAGGCAGTGCACCGCTTACTTGAGGCTGGGGGAGTTCAGAAACGGGCACTTTGAGGTCGCAGGCGTGGAGCACAAGGTTCTCTTCGACATCAACTGCATGAGGATCCTGGTCACCAAACCTCAGAAGGAGTGGCTGATCATCAGGAGCATCAGCGTGTGGACTTCCCAAACACCAAACTGATGGGGCCAAGCCCCTGGGAGGGCACTGTCAGCTGAGTCTCAGCTGGTGCCCTTCTCCAGCCAGATGGCCCTTTGCAGCTCTTCCCTAGAGGCGCAGGGACCACGGGGCCGCCGCCGGACTAGCAGAGCAATCTGTTTTCTACTGGCGTGGCCAGGCAATGGAGCAACACTGGAAACCCTGAATTTTATAGGGAACTCGAAGTTCTCAAACCTCTCCCGAGGGCTTGAAACCCTCTTTTGTTACCGTGTCTCTGCAGGAGATCCCCTGCAGTGAAGGGGACAAGCCATGAGCAGGGTGCTGTGAAGAGAAGCGGGCTTGCACCTCGCACTGGTGTTGCGGCCGTGTGTGCCTGTGCCATCGCAGGTGGGGCGTGTGTCTGTGCAGGGCCCCGTGACCAGGAAACCTGCCCTGAAACCGGCAGGTTGGTTCTGGGCACTGTGAGGGAAGGGGGTGGCAGCGTCTTTTCCACAGGGAGTGTGCGTGAAGTGATAAAGCCGACCTGGCGACCGCGTGGAAGTCAGCTTGTTGTGTCTGTTGTTCTGGCTCGGCGAATGCCCATGGCCACTTCTCTGGGGTCCTGTCCCTGCTGGGAGCTCTGCTTGGGCTCAGCAGTGCAAAGGTGACCACCTTCCTCTCCTTGTCTGGGTGAAAGGCCTCCCAGGAGGCGAGTGCCCTGCTGGGGTCCAGACGGCATCAAAAGCAAGTGCCTCAAGGGCAGCACGCTTCTCTTGGACAGGTGTCTTCACGGGTCTCGGCCATGCTGTCCCCAGTTGTCTCACACTGTGCAGAGGTCCTTCTGAGACACTTGTGTGTAGCTGAGGGCGGCAGTGAGCTGGCCACAGCCTGTGACAACTTTCATGTCTGCATGTCCAGCTCGTACGCGATGCAGAGGTAGGGTGACCCACGTTGGGCAGCTGGTGCTTAATGTAATCAACAGGCTTTCTTGGATGATGCCTAGGCCAGTAATCACACAACCACAGAACATTATGAGTGGGAAGGGACCTCGCAAGATCATCCAGTCTGGTCCCCCTGCCATAGCAGGATCCCCTAGGTCCAGTCACTGGGGACTGGAAGGGACCTCTAAGGACCATCCAGTCCAAACCCCCTGACACAGCAGGATCCTGTAGGTGCGGTCGCACAGGAATATGTCCAGGCAGGTTAGAAACGTCTCCAGAGAAGGAGACTCCACGACCCCCATTCCAGTCCCTGATGTTCTGTGATTCTGTGAATATGGTAACCACCGTCTGACCCGTGTGTGGAGGTTTTAGTTAAAGCCACCTGGGCACGCAGCTGGCTTGAGTTCAGCCCGCTGCTGTTCAGCCCTGCAGGTCCTTTTCCTCTGAGCAGTTCTGCAGACACTCATTCCCAAGCCTGTGGATTTGCACGGAGTTCTTATGGCCAGAGTGTAGGACCTGGCATTTGTTCTTGTCAAGCCTCCCAGTGCTGACATCAGCGCAGCCCAGCCAGGTCCCTATGCGGAGGTCTCTTGCCCTGGACCACATCAACAGCACCACCCCCCCAGCCCTGGCCCCTTTTTGCTGTCGTCTGCCAGCGTGCTGAGGGTGCGCTCAATCCCCTCATCCCCATCACCTGGAGGAGCCGGGCCTCTTCCACCACCTGACCGCACTCTCAGTGCAGAAACGGCCCCAGCACTGGGCTGTGGGGAGCACCACTGGGGACTGGGGGCTGGCTCTGTTTAACTCCCTTCACCACAGCTCTCTGGACTGGGACACACTGGCAGCTCTCCACCCGGTGAAGAGTCACCCTGTCTGAGCCACCAGCTGCGCCAGGAGGATGCTGCAGGAGACTGTCGGAGGCTTTGCTGCAGCAAGTGCAGGTACACACTGCCTGCAGCCTTCCCCTTGTGCCCTAGGTGGGTTCCACAGTCAGCAGCAGTTCGTGTTCTCCCCGTTTGCTGCTGTTTGCGGCAGTTTCAGGTGAGGCACAGAGAAGGACTGGGGGAGAACACTTACAGCTTTCAGGAGAGTTGGTCCCCATTTTATCCCTGCTGCTGGAAGGCAGCTCCTTGCTCCCACCTGGCCCCTCAGAGCAGACATTTGGCTCTCAGGCGGCTGGTTGCAACAGACCCCCAAGTGCTGAGGCTCCGTTTGGTCCCCTGCTCCAGCTGCTCCTTCCAGCACGCTTCTGTGTCCAAGCAGTCGCTGTCTGCTGTGAGTCCCAGGTGGGTTTGTGGTGGTTTTGGTTTTGCCTGGCCATGTTCCTGTGCGACTGGATCTAGGGGACCCTGCTGTGGCCGGGGGTTCGTATTCACCAGCAGTAACATCTGTGAGACAGAGGGTTTGTGCTCGGGGTGATAGCCGAGGTGCTGAGTGGCTAGCGGGCCGGCTCAATGGCGCTTGGAGCTGCCACAGAACGCTCGTGTCCAACCGCAGCAGCAGGACCCTGTCGGTACGAGCCTGCCAGCCGCTGCCCTCTCGCCGCTGCCAGCGCCCCTCGCCCGGTGCCCGCTGCGCACCGGGTCCTGGCGGCTGCGGCGCTCGGCGGGGAGGGGGATCTTCATGGCTCGGCGTGAGCGAGCAGCTCCCCACCTCTGCGCTGGCGGCTTGCGGGAGGCTCCCAGCGGTTGTTGTGCGGGCCGAGGGTTCCACCTTCTGGCTGCGAGCTGGGCTGTTCGGTGCCTGAAAGGCAGCCCCGTGCTTCTGCTCGGCGGCTCTGCCCCCTTGCCTAGGGATCGAAATAACCTCATGGCGGAGCCCTTCTGACAGTTCGCACCCTTCGGGGCAGGTGGATTTGGGCAGCATTCTCTTCTCTTTGAATCCAGGAGCCAGGAAAGGCGTTCAGGGAGCCGGCTGGTCTGACTCAGTCTGCAGCTCTACCCCTCAGTTCCAGAGGGATGTGGAGCTGCTGCAGGAGAGACCCCAGCGCAGAGCCACGGGGGTGATGAAGGGAGGGGAGCATCTCCCTGCTGAGGAGAGGCTGAGGGAGCTGGGGCTCTGGAGGTGGGAGAAAAGGAGACTGAGAGGTGACCCCCTGAATGTTGATCAATATGGAAAGGGCAGGTGTCAGGAGGATGGAGCCAGGCTCTGCTCAGGGGCATCCAGTGACAGGACAAGGTGTGAGCTGGAACAGAGGAGATTTCACATCAATGTGAGAAGGACCTTGTTCCCAGTGAGGGTGCCAGAGCCCTGGCAGGGGCCACCCAGGGGGTTGCGGAGTTTCCTTCTCCAGAGATGTTTGAAACCTTCCTGGCCCTGTTCCTGTGCAACTGGATCTGAGTGATGCTGCTGCGGCAGGGGGATGGGACTGGATTATCTTTCTATGTCCCTTCCCATCCCTAATGTTCCTTTAGGAGCCCCCAGGATCCAAAGTTCCTTTCTCCTGCGCTGTGTATCGAGGGTCCACAGAGAAAAGATATACACAGAGAAAGTAATGTACATGCCAGGAGTGAGATGACCCTGGTTGAATCAGGGTAAGCTTGGTCTAGGGGATCCTGTTGTGTCAGGGGGATTGGACTGGAAGATCTTTTGAGGTCCCTTCCAATCCCTCATGTTCTGTGATTCTGTGAAACTCAACAGTGATTCTTCTCTTTGGTCACCCAACACAATCACCCCTCTCACTCCTTAAACAGCCAGACACATGAAATCCCTGCGATCCTTTCCTTTCCAGCTTCACTTGCAGCCCCACAGTCAAAGCAATCCCCATAAACTCTCCATCCACTCCCTTCATTGCCAGTGGCTCAGCCTCCCTTGCTGGCCATTGGCCTGCTGCTGCTCTTGTCCTGGACTTGCCACAGGGGTTCTTCCTACCTCCCTCTCCAGAGCGCGGCCGCTTCTCACCAAGCTGAAGTTGCCTCTGCAGAAGGACTCAGTCCAGCTCTAGTTTGAGGCTGAAACCTTTCCCACAGTGAGTGTGGAAAGGGAAAGTGTTTAAGGGTTAAGTTACGTTTACCAGGTCTTTTACATGGAAAAAGATCCCGGATGTAAAGGTCGATGTTTAATTTGGTGGAGAGAAGCATCGCAGACAAAGAGTTATGGAGAGCACCTGGTAACTTCCAACTTGTGCTGGGTCTGTCTCGTTTCCATCAGGCAAGGAAACTGCTCTTGGGAAAGATGATCAAAGGTGGGAGTGAGACTGCTGATCATTTTGAAGGTACCGGAAACTTTACAGTAGCCCGGAGTCTGTTCTCTTGTCTCCCTTGTAGAGGAAGCAGCATCAATGATTCAGAGCTTAATTCCTCACACAGTGATGAGGATTCCCTGAACTCTATTGACTGACAGCTGCTACCAGGGCACCCCTGATACAAAGCAGCTGAGAGGTCTGGATGGCAAAGCTCAGACCTTTGCCTGCTACCAGTCAACAACAACTTGAATTGAAAGGAGTAATGAGAAAGAAAAATAACATCAGTCCAAGGGAGACACCGAGAGGCTGGAGTGAAGGCAGAGGAGGGCAGTGAGGCTGAAGAAGGGCCTGGAAAATCAACCTGATGGGGAGAGATGGAGACAGTTGGGGCTGTTGAGTTGGAGGAAGAGGAGGCTGAGGGGAGACCTCATTGCTCTCTACAACAAGGTGAAAGGACCCTGAAGAGATGCTGGAGCTGGGCTCTTCTCACAGGTCATTAGTGACAGAAGCAGGGGGAAGGGCTTCAAGCTACAACAGGGGAGGGTTAGACTGGGCACCAGGAAGAAATTCTTTCTGGAGAGAGTGGTCAGGCCCTGGGATGGGCTGCCCAGGGTGGGGGTTGTGTCCCCATCCCTGGATGTGTTTGAAAGTCGCCGAGATGTAGTGTTGGGGCACATGGTCTAGGGGGTGGCCTTGGCAGAGCAGGGTTGATGGTCGGACTCGATGGTCCCGGGGGTCTTTTCCTACCTGAGTGGTTCCGTGACTCTGTGAACATGGAGGTGCACGCCCGGCTCTGCAAACACCCTTCAGCCCCAAGAACTGCAGTAACAGCGCAGAACGGTCGGCTGGTTTCCGGACGGTTTAAAGTGGGTTAATGCACTAAAGCCTTAACAGCCCTTTGAAACCAACCAGTTAGGAAACTAAAGCTTCTTCCTAAAGAGGAGCAGGTTACCTGCCTGACAGGTTCCCTTTTCTCCCGACCTCCACCAGATGGTGGTAGATTGCAAAGAACCCCCGAGTCACTGTGAAGAGGCTTTTCCACTCTTCGTGGGGCAGGTGAGGACCTTCGTCACTAAGACAGTCACGTCTTGTTGGTTCTGTGTCAGGGGCTGGGTGTCTCTATTCTCAAAAGACTGGTTGGGAAAGATGTTCAGTTATGACTTGACCCAGTATTTCAGTACCTTCTGTCCCACATCCCCACTGGTTTCCGACTGCCCTGTGTTCATCCCTTTCTCTGCAGCAGGGCTGTGTTGTTCTCTCTGTTCCACTCGTGGCAGCACTGCCCTTTGACAGGGGGGACTGTGGAGTCTCCTTCTCTGGAGATGTTTCAAACCCACCTGGACTGTTCCTGTGTGACTGGATCTCTGGGATCCCACTGTGGCAGGGAGTTGGACTGGGTGATCTTTCGAGGTCCCTTCCAATCCCTCATGCTCCGTGATTCTGTGTGGAGAGACATTCAAGTGTGTCCAAGGCTCCCAGCTAAGGACTTTGCAGTCTGGTCTGAAAATACAGAGGCTTTTCTTCTGTTGGCAAATCGTTGCTTCATTGTCTGACCTGAGCAGAAGCTGCACATTGCTGGCTCTGACAAAGGAAGGGCTTAAGAGGCGGCACGTGAGGCTACTTGATGTGAACATCAGCTCCAGGAGGCTTCCCCCTGTGACCTTCACAGGAGAAGAGGTTGTTTTGTAGGTCTCTACTACTGTCTTACATGACTGAGGCTTCTCTGTCAACCACATCTCGTCCTCCTCTCCCACCCCAAGTTCTGTGTGCAGTTCAGTCCTGTGGGACTGCAGAGGAGTGACACTGGGAACCTGAGTTTTTATCAGAGGGGCTTCAGAGGTGGAAGTTCAGAGACCGACCCCAGCAGCTTCTCTCCTCTTAAAGACAGTCCTCTGGAAGTGAGCTTTGGAAGACTCCTTCTCTTCGTACGTCTGGTGCAGTGGTGGTGACTCAGGCAGCTCCTGCCAGCCCTGCTCTCCCGACCTGGGCTGGAAATCCATATTCCTGTGACCTGGACGAATACAGGTGATAAACATGGTGCTTCTGCGGTGCAGAGGGCGAAGGAGAGCGGCTGTGCTGACACATTTCTTGCTTCTTGTTAGCAGCTCTCAGTGGTGAGTGAACAACCATCAGGGACTACTTGTGCTGCTTCCCAAGGAGGGTCTTCAAGGGAAGATAGGAGCTGACATCGACTGTGAAAAGCTCTGGCTTTTTTTAGAGAGAGCGTTAAAAGATCTGGAGTGTGGTGCTTGTCAGCCTGATGCCTCTTCACCTGAGCCCTTCATAGCTTTCCTGGTACGAGAGCATCTGCCCCTTTGAGGGTAGAGAAAGTCTTCTGACTCTTCTTCCCCAGTGAAACTTCTGCCAAGAAAATGAAGCTGGTAGCAGGTTTGAATGAGAGTCACTGGTACAGAGTCACAGGGCATCAGGGATTGGAAGGGACCTCCAAAGATCATCCAGCCCAGTTCCTCTGCCACAGCAGGATCCCCTAGATCCAGTCACACAGGAACAAGCTCAGGAGGGTTTGAAACCTTTCCAGAGAAGGAGACCCCACAACCCCCCTGGGCAGACCCTGCTAGGGCTCTGTCACCCTCCCCATGAAGAAGGTGCTTCTCAGACTGATGTGGAACCTCCTCTGCTCCAGCTCACACCAGCTGCCCCTTGTCCTGTCACTGGGTGCCCCTGAGCAGAGCCTGGCTCCATCCTCCTGACACCCACCCTTCACATATTGATCAACATTCATGGGGTCACCCCTCAGGGTCCTTTCTCCCAGCTCAAGAGCCCCAGCTCCCTCAGCCTCTCCTCAGCAGGGAGATGCTCCCCTCCCCATCATCTCTGTGGCTCTGCACTGGGCTCTCTCCTGTAGCTCTGTGTCCTTCTGGAGCTGAGGGGCCCAGAACTGGACACAAGATTCCAGCTGTGGTCTCACCAAGGCAGAGTAGAGGGGGAGGAGAATCTCTCTCTTGATCTGCTAACCATCCCTGTTTTCTCATCTGGTCCAGGATGCTCTTGGGCTTCTTGGCCACCAGGTACAATTACTGGTTCCTGGCCACCTGCTGGCCACCAGGATGCCCGGGTCCCTTTCTCCTGTGCTGCTCTCAGTCGCAAATCTGACTGAATACATATGAAATGAACTAAAGATCAATTCGCTTGAGGCCCAGCATCTGTCTCTGATCACCGTTTTTAGTGCGGGCTAGACCGCGGTACCGAGTCTGCGGGTGTTTCGGCAACACCGGATTCAGCCTGCCAGGGGAGAATGCAGAGTGACCCAGAGTCAGCAACTGCACAGACCTGTGAAGCAGGACGAGGAGTCAGTGCTGTGGTGCTGAGCAGGAGGAATGAGAGATGGGAAGCATTGAGGGACATCAGCCACTCGGTTCCTGAAGAGTGACTCTTTTGAACACTTCCATGAACTGCAATAAGAGGCCTGATCGCAGCTACAAAAATACAACAGGAGACTGGATCTGGGCGATCCTGCGGTGGCAGGACCATTGCTCTGGATGATCTTTGGAGGTCCCTTCCAGTCCCTAATGACTGGATCTGGGGGATCCTGCTGGGGCAGGGGGACTGGACCGGATGATCTTTCGAGGTCTCTTCCAGTCCCTAATGACTGGATCTGGGGGATCCTGCTGGGGCAGGGAGACTGGACCGGATGATCTTTCGAGGTCTCTTCCAGTCCCTAATGACTGGATCTGGGGGATCCTGCTGGGGCAAGGAGACTGGACCGGATGATCTTTCGAGGTCTCTTCCAGTCCCTAATGACTGGATCTAGGGGATCTTGCTGTGGCAGGACTAGACTGGGTGATCTTTTGAAGTCCCTTCCAACTCCTAATGTTCTGGGATGGGCACCAGGGTACCAGGAGGGTTTCTAAACACTGAGAGGAAAAGGTGCCAATTTGTTTGAGAGACAGATTCACGAACGAGCTTCTGAAACCTGGGCAGGTGAGTGTCGATATCCTCAGGCTATTCACCACCATCCCTGACCCTGCTGCCTCCAAGAGCCTGCGGAGTGCTGGAGCCAACCGACTTGTGTTGCTACTACCCGTTGCCACCCACTCTCCTTCCCCCGATCCATTCTCTTTGGTTGTTCTGCTTGCAGCTTGAAAACTCTCAGCTGCTTTTCTTAGTCCAAGGGAGGTGTTGGGAGAGGGGGACAGATGGCTGCCCCGACTGTCGTCTGCTGAGAGCTCGTCTGTTTTCTCGAGAGCCTTTGTCATCCAGCTCAGACTCACTTCAGGCTTAACTCGGCACCAGACTCCCTCCTCTGCTCTCCCAAACACACAGCCCGGCCCCAGCCACATCCGACCTCTGCTTAGAGCCCAACCGAAGGTCAGCCCAGCTAACCCGGTGAGGGCAGCAGAGCCCTGGCAGGGGCTGCCTAGGGCTGTCTCCTTCTCTGAAGACGTTTCAAGCCCTCCTGACCATGTTCCTGTGTGACTGGATCTGGGGATCCTGCTGTGGTCGGGGGGTTCACAGAACATCAGGGATTGGAAGGGACCTCGAGAGGTAATCCAGCCCGATCCCCTGACCCATGGGGGCTCAAGAGGACTAATGCTTTTCCATGGGGATTCAAGGGCAGTCAGGCACAGTCCCACCTTCCCTGGGACAGGGCTTTGGTAGATTCTGAATGAGAAATCTTGAAGCTCTGTGGAATCAAATCTCAGTCACGTTTACTTCTACATTAGAAACACCTGAGAGCTTTTGGAATCTGCTCACTGTGACCACATCCAACACTTTGCATCTCTGAGCTTCATAAATCACCAATAGAGTGTGTTGGAAAACATGCAGAGAGAAAGCAGATCTCTCATAATGGGCTTCCTGAACCCAAATTGTTCCCACTGGGAGGCAGCTCTCTGAGCCGTTAACCCTAAAGCCGCTCACCTTCATCTGAGCTAACAGCCTTCCAATGAACATGGTGACATCTCCGGCAGCTGGGAGCTGCTGAAAGAGGAAACTAAAAAAGCAGCCTGGGCTTACAAACCTTTGTGCATCAGAAGAGCCCCTGTGGCTGGAACTTCCTTCAGCACCCGTGGCTGCAGCCCAGACCTTGCAGACTGCCAGGGCTGAGGCAGGCACCCCGAGGAGCCTACTGCAGTGGACCAGAGACCCAAGTGCCTGCCTGCTCTCATCCAGAAGGAGGGCTAAAGAACCACTGCAGCGCCATAGCAGTGAGGCCGTCGGCAGGGAGCAGCTGCCAGAAGTGTGAGGGAAGCCCAAGAAAATAAGGGTCCTCCAGACAACAAAGTACCCCTTAGCTGTGTGTTTGCTGACACTTTACTGCTGCCACGCTGACTTGTGGGAGCTGAGATGGCAACGGTACCATCGCTGTTGGCTCCTCATCTCATTAGGACTGTCTCTCACTCTGGAGAAGATTCATCTGAAAGCTTCCTGAGCACAAAGGCTGCGTAACAGCTGGACAAGATCCCTCCTGCTGTCCACTGGGCTGGGTCCCAGCTGGACAAGATCCCTCCTGCCATCCACTGGGCTGGGTCCCAGCTGGACAAGATCCCTCCTGCCGTCCACTGGGCTGGGTCCCAGCTGGACAAGATCCCTCCTGCCGTCCACTGGGCTGGGTACCAGCTCAGCAGGGAACCTGCTGCTGTACATTAAGCAGCTGACTGTATGGATTCACATGCTGAAGGCAACTGCAGTGTTTCAAGCCACTTTCAGCCAGTCACTTTAGTCAATCTCTTCCCTCTGCAGCTCAAGCAACAAGTGCACAGTCACAGGGTGTCCCCACTGGAGTGTGGAGTGAGGGATGAACATTTAACCATCATCGTGTCAGGTCAGCTGTTGTCAGTGTGAGTGCCTAAGTCACCTCCAAACTGAGACATGGGAGAGTGGGTTGGAAGATCCTAGTGTTCTCTTATCAGATGGGATCCTGCTGTGTCAGGGGGGCTGGACTGGCTGAGCTTTCGAGGTCCCTTCCAATCCCTAAGGCTCTGTGACAGCCACGTTCCCTTCCCGTGCAGCTATTTTTACCCATGGACAGAACAGGAGAGAAAAACACCCTGACAACCTGGTTCTTTTCATCCTATTATTCTGTTTCTCGCAAAACAGCGCTCCGAAGGGTCTGTTCTTTTCCCTCACGGACAAGCGAGCTCTGGAACAAGCTCTGCCTGGGTTTCTTTTCATTGCTCTCAGAGCAAAGGGCGCTTTGGGACTGAGCGTCTCCAGAGCGGGCAAGCTCGCGGGGCTGGCACGAAGGGCTGCTGCTTAGCTGCTCGCGAACGCAAGGTGTTTCCAGCCTCATTCTGTGACAGGGTCTGCATCTACTGGAGCCTCCTCTCAGCAGAGCCCCGAAGCCCCCACAGGAGCTAAAGCGGGGCCTCAGCGCTTTGCCGGGTCCCAGCCATCACGGCTGCTGTGGTCATTAGCATGGGCTGGCATCAGCTGCACCGCGAGTGCGCTGGTCAGTGGCTGCCGAGTCAACAGCCTGATCAAGAGCGTTAGCGTGAGAGAGGCAAACGTCACCGGCCTGAACAGCGCGAGACAGGCTTCTCTGTGAAACAGAAGAGCCCCTTCCCAAGCAGCAGCGCCGGCGGAAGCGCTGCCCCGGGGGTCTTTGCTGCGTACACCCCTGTGCGGGTTTGGAAACCCTCGGCCGTGGCTGGCAATGTGCTGCCTCAGCAGCCAGCCTGCCACGAGCATCCCAGACTCATCTCCTGCTCCCAGCATCCGAGCTTCCTGGCTCTCAGACTGTCAGTCTGTTCCGACAGCTGTTGTGACCTCCGGTTCTCTCAGGGCATTTCTGTCTAGGCTGGACCACAGCAGGGTTGTTGAGTCCCTGGCCTCTAACACCCATCACTAGCACAGAGCTGGAGATCCTGCACAGTCCAGGTGGAGCTGGATTCCTCGCTGGAAACAGCTTTTTCCATGCTGGAAGCTTTCCTCTCCAGCAGCCTCCAGGACCGTCTTTAGCTCCTGGAGCCGCCTGCTTTTATCACTGACTCTTAGAAGGGAAGGAAGTGCCCTCACCCTGAGCGTTTGAGGGGTTCTAATTTGATTTCCTCTTTCAGATACCTCTCCTGAGTTTCTCCTCCGACTGGAGCGGTGTTTTACCCTCGACAGGGGCAGCACAGGGGCATGGATCAGCTGCTCCTTCTGTCTGTTTTTGTTCCAAATAGACCAGAGACACCCAACTGATTTAACTTACTGAATTTGGTTGATTCCCTGTCGATTCTTTCAGCAACCTAATAAGCTGCCTTCCTTACTCAGCTGCTGAGACACAGCACCCTGAAGCCAGTCAGGCTCTGGTGTCACCAGCACCCGGCACTCGAGCCTCCCTTAGGTCCTTGTCGGTGAAATTCTGACTTTGCAGGGGCCGGTCAGGACAGTGGGAGCTTCCAATTCACTTATGGGCAGGATATGGAAAACACGAATCTTCACATCGCCACTGAGTAGCTGATCAGAGCCTCCTCCTTCCCCAGACCCAGCCCCTAATGGGTTGGAGCAGCCAACCCACACAACCTTGTGGCAGCCACAGCTCTGGGCAAGGTCGCGCTGGGAAGGAGCCAGAGATGCCGCGCGAGGAAGCGGGGAGTTTCAGGGCCGGCTTGTGGCCAGTGAGGCTTCCCTTGGCACACGGCGGAGCTTAGAGACCAGCCAAGGAGCACAGCAGCGCTGGCGATACGGTGCGCGATGCAGCATGCTTAGAAACTGGGTTTATTTGCCAAGGCGCCGGTCCAGCTGATCGCCAGTAGGAAAAGATCACAATCAAGAAACAGCATTTGCCAAAGAAGACACAGGTATGTGGTCACCCGATGGTTCTCCAGAGCAAACGTTCACACAGGTATGGTTTGAGAGCGACATGAGAGCACCAGAACACACAGCTACCTAGAGACTACACACACATCGCTGCCCTCGGCTGCCTCAGTAGTAGGAACTTCTCTTGAGTATGTAGGGTCTTCTGGCTTTGTTCATGTGCAGCTGCCTCTTCAGGATGTAAGGGTTTTTTCTCTTCATTATCTCCTTGTCTTGGCTGGAGGGCTCGGCATCGAAAGCGTCTTGCTGGAGGAACTGTAGGATTCGAGAAGGGACAGGATTTGATCTGCTTCTGTTGCTAGTGAACATGATAGAGTCACTGAATCACTGAGTCACACACCCACACAACATCAGGGGCTGCAAGGGACCTCGGAAGACCATCCGGTCCACTCCCCTGCCACAGCAGGCTCCCCTAGATCCAGTCATTAGGGACTGGAAGGGACCTCCAAAGATCACCCAGTCCCATCCTCCTGCCACAGCAGGATCACCTAGATCCAGTCATGTAGGAACATGCCCAGGCAGGGGATTGGGCTGGATGTTCTTTCGAGGTCCCTTCCAAGCGGTGATGGTCTGTGAGTCTGTGGAAGGTGCTCTGCTGGTCTCTGCAAAGCGGGTAGCGACGCTGCGATGTCTGTCCCTGTTACTCGGAGCAGCTGTTAGGGTAACGCACGGCGGGTCGTGCCTGGGTGATCACTGAGCCAAGACAAACACCACCGGTGGACTATAACCAGTCCGTATCATGGAGCAGCAACGCTCGTGCAACCCGAGTGCCAGCTCCAGAGCTGTCTTCAGGTGCAGGGAAGCAGGAAGCCAGAGTGGCCTTGCCTCGTTTCCTAGCAGTGACAAACAGCCTGGTGCCTGGTCAAACGAGGCACACGTGCGGGCAGATGGCCAGGAGTTTTGGAGCAAGCTAGCCGTAGGGCACTCAGAGAGCTCTCAGAAGCTGTGCCCAAGTCTCTCTAGCCTCAACAGGTCATAGAATCATTAGGGATTGGAAGGGACCTTGCAAGGTAGGTCTGCAAAGGGAGCCCCGGTGCGAGGCAGCGGTGACTGCTCTGTTAAAAGCTCCATTTCACTGTTTGGCTCCTTGAAATGGCTACAGATGGAGAGAAAAAGTGCAGGGAGGAGCAGCTCTGGTTTGCCCAGGGCTGTTGTCAAAACACCAGGCACTCGGCTCAACAGAAGGTGTTCCAGAAGAGGACCAGGGGGAAGGGCTTCCAGCTCCACCAGGGTAGGGTCAGACTGGCCACCAGGAAGAAATTCTTCCTGGAGAGAGTGGTCCGGCCCTGGGATGAGCTGCCCAGGGTGGGGAGTTAGCACCCATCCCTGGATGAGTTTCAAAGTCACTTAGCTGTGGTGTTGGGGGACCAGGTTTAGGGGTGGCCTTGCAGGGCTGATGGTTGGACTCGATCCTGGGGTCTTTTACAGCCCAGATGGTTCTGTGATTCTCTTCAATAAAGAAGGGAAAGAAAGCCCAGATGGCATGATGAGAGTCACACCGGTGGGGATTTGAGAGCATCACTACAAGCAGAGCCCGAGGGCCTCACAGCAGCTGCAGGGTCACGGGCGGGGGGGGGGGGGGGGGGGGGGGGTTTTTTTCC
>VXBP01000108.1:488094-504929 GCA_013400115.1 Rhinopomastus cyanomelas | reverse complement strand
TTTTACCTCCCAGTGCTGAAAGGCTCTGCTGTGGCAAACTTTCTCCAGCTGGTAGACTGTCAGCATCGCCTCCAAGCTGAAGCCGTCCAGGGCAGTGGGAAGCCGCCTTCCTGAGACGAGCTCCTCTTCATCTGCCTCTGCTGTGTCCCCAGCCTGGTTGTTTATGTTGTTGATGAGGTTGCAGACGTTTAGCAGGGTCATCTTCCAGGAGGGCAGTTTTGCTCTGTTGATCTGGAAACACAAACACGCACTGTCAGGGCTGGTCTTCGGTCAGCACGTGCGACACTCGACCGCTTGGGCAGGAGCCGGGTCCTGCCTTTGAAGGACTTTCCACCTGCTTGGCCTCTAGACAACAACTAGAGGCTGCTGCTGGGACGAGGACAACCGTGTACTGAGCCTTGCCCCAGGAGGGCATCCGCGGCGACAAACCCAGCCGCCACCAAACCAGACAGGCAGCGTTTCGGAGCCGCTTTGCACAGAGCAGACAACCACGATGGGAACCTGGACACCCTGTTCACAGGTGGAAATCAGGACACTGAGTCAACCCTGCTGGATGACTTCCCAGCCCTGGCACCCAAAGTGGATGCCTGTGGTTAACGATGCTCCTCCCTGGCTCGGAATAAACACCGGCCATTCCAGAGCCCCCTGGTAAAGGAGTGGAGTCCCTGCTGCAGGGCAGGTGGGCTGGTGGGGCTGCAGCTGTGGAACCTGGAAGCCCTGGGATTCTTGGGTGATGAAGAGTCATGAGCCTGGGAGATGTGAGTCAAAGGTCTCCAGGCTGAACCTGAGCAAAGGTGGAGCAGAGCGGTGTGACCAGCGTGTTCACAGAACAGTAGGGATTGGAAAGGACCTTGGAAATCATCCAGTCCTGTCCCCCCCACCTGGGTAACTGGACCAGACCACTCAGCCCCGCTGTGCCGAAGGTCCACAGGGACCGGCTCAGCAGTGCTGCCGGCAGACAGCAACAGATTTGTCTCACCCGCTGCTGGCGCTGACACCCGGCAGCGCTCCGGAACGGCTCAGCTGTCCTGAACACTGAGAAAAAGAACTGCTGCTTTTCCACTGACACTGGTCCTTCCGACCCTTTGTGAGAAGTTTTGATTTGACTGTCCCCCTGCCCTCAGCACTAGGGAGGCTGCACCTTGAGGGCTGCATCCAGTTTTGGGCAGGACAAGGGAGACATCGAGGGGCTGGAGCAAGGACAGAGGAGGGCAACGAAGCTGGGGAAGGGCCCGGAGAGTCAATCTGATGGGGAGAGATGGAGAAAGTTGGAAGAGGAGGCTGAGGGGAGACCTCACTGCTCTTTACAACCAGCTGAAAGGACCCTGCAGAGATGTTGGTGCTGGGCTCTTCTCACAGGTCATCAGCGACAGAAGCAGAGGGAAGGGCTTCAAGCTCCAACAGGGGACAGTCAAACTGGCCATCAGGAAGAAATTCTTCCTGGACTGGGCTGCCTAGGGTGGGCTCTGAGTCCCCATCCCTGGATGAGTTTAAAAGTCACTGTGGTGTTGGGGGGTCTGGTTTGGGGGTGGCCTTGCAGAGTAGATCTGATGGTTGGACTCAATCATTGGGTCTTTTCCAACCTGAATGATTCTGTGATTAGCAGCAGGAAAGAAGAAGTGTAAAACCTAACTCCTGCCCTGTTCATTGCTCTCCATGTCTTTGATGCTGTCTTGGTTCTCTCACTATCAGTCCTTCAACTGGGTTCCTTTTGGTGGCGAGCACAGAAATCAGTGTCCTTAAACTAGAACTGGTGGCACGGCAGTCTCTCGAGTCACAAGCCAAGCAGCAAGTCCTTACTTCATACTGAAAAGGGCTCCCTTGCTGAGAACCATCGGGATCACACCTTCCCTATGAGCTAAAGGCAGTTTCTTCTTCGCCTGGGTGTCCAAAGGCAAACGCAGGTGCTGTGCGAACACAGACACTGCTTGTACCTACCGACAGCACGACCTCAGAGCGCGGAAGCACCGCGCACTTAGCAGCGGGGAATCAGAGACTCTGCTCTGGGTTTAAAGAGCCTTCCTTGCAGAGGGACACTGCAGGCAAGGCTCAGGCACATGCACCCACGGCACTGATTTGTGAGGGAAGAGGAAGGAAATCGAGGTGGTTGAGACAAAAACTAAGAGAACTGGCACCGCTGGTAGCAGGACTTGGGATAAAAATGCCCTGTGACAGCAGCCACTGCTCCTGTACATTTGCCTGACCTGTGCCTGGCTTTCAGCTGAGAACAGATTTACACAGAGTCACAGAACACTGGGGGTTGGAAGGGACCTCGAAAGATCACCCAGTCCAATCCCCCTGCCACAGCAGGATCCCCTAGATCCAGTCATAAGGCCTGGAAGGGGCCTTGAGAGATCATCCAGTCCAATCCCCCTGCCACAGCAGGATCCCCAAGACCCAGTCATTAGGGACTGGAAGGGACCTTCTGGCACCTGCCCTTCACACATTGATCAACATTCGTGGGGTCACCCCTCAGTCTCTTCTTTCCCAGCTGAAAGGCCCCAGCTCCCTCAGCCTCTCCTCAGCAGGGAGATGCTCCCCTCCCTTCATGTGGGCGACACGCACTGCTTCCCCTTGTCAGAATTTTGGTCTGTTTGTCTAAGTCCCATGGCTGCCGCTCACCAGCTGCCAAGGCAATGTCACGTATCAGCCTGGTTTCGTAGCCACGGCCCCTGTCCGTGCAGCCGCGCGCTGCCTGCATCCCCCACCGCGCGCAGCGTATGTGCTGCCAGGTTTTCCTTCACGACGGCGTTAATTCTACGTGCAGGCGAGAGAAGTTCTGCACAGAAATAGCACAGATTCGACTCAGGGTTAATGAGCTTCCATCAGGCAGGATTGTATTGGCAACACATGTCCTCATCTAAATTCACAGCTCTGCACGTAACGCGCCTGTGACAGCTCCGTGGCAGTTGGGAGCGCGGAGCCCTGGTAGCAAGGCGCGCCGCCGCCTTCTCCTTCCCTCTGAGCCGGAGAGGTCGCGGCGCCAACTTAGTGTCTGGGGCGGAACTTTTCGCTCTAGACCAAAGGTTATTGCTTTGTGCAGAGGCTTCTGAGCTTGTAATGAGGGTTCACGAGCTCCCTACCTGTTGGCTAAAGAGGGAGAACCGTTACCTTTGATGTGTAGATGTTAGTCAATAAATCTGCTTCTAGCGCTTGCATTTCCTCTTCGGAATCTGGGGGTAAACCAGAAACACGTGTGGGTTATTTCTTCATAAGTCATTGCCATTTCCACTGAGCACATGGAACTGAGACAGAACCACAGAGCACAGCATCACAGCACACTGGGGACTGGAAAGGACCTCGGAAGATCATCCAGTGCCATCCCCCCTGCCATAGCAGGATCCCCTAGATCCAGTTACACAGGAACATGGCCCAGGTGGGCTTGAAACACCTCCAGAGAAGGAGACTCCACAACCCTGGCTCAGAACAGCAGGGTAGCACTTGGGTTTGGTACTCTGTGCAGGACAGTTTCCATACATGGAGGTTAGAAGACGGCTGTAGATGTGGAAGGTGCATGAAGACAGCTGTAGAGGTGGAGGATGCATGAGTATTAAGAAGAGGTTTAAATGAGGAAAGAAGTCTGGAGAATGGACATTATTTAGGAGGTTCATCAAGACACTTCAAGTGAAGAAAAGGAAGAACTTAGAGGAAGAGGAGGATGTCCAGGCAATTCAGGAGTGAAAAAGACAGATGAGGAGTAAAAGTGTAAGCACAGCAGACTTGTTAGAGAGCAAGAAGTCTAATGAGAGGTGACTGTTCAAGTCAGAGGGGAATTCATGCATTCTGACATCCTCTCCATTCACTTCTCATCGCCAAGGAATACAGCTTCCACTCTGATATTCATGTTCCCCAGGAACAGTCACATTACCCAGGCACCCAGCTCCCCTCAGATCAGACATTTCCAACAGCAAATGGAAGGATCGTGTTCTCTGTGACATGTAAACCCCACTCCCAATTTCCCAGCAAGGTAACCGTCGTGCCGGTTGCACAGACAGTTCTCTTTCTGGGTGTTCTCGCCAGCGTGTTGTGATTCCCACTGAAAATCTTTGCTGCAGAAGACTTCCCTTCAGGATCCATAAACAGCTGAATTTTAAATTCCTTCACTGAAAATACCAGTCAAGTGTTTGTTTAAAAACCCGCCTGGCCATGTTCCTGTGCAACTGGATCCAGGGGATCCTGCTGGGGCAGGGGGACTGGACTGGGTGATCTTTTGGGGTCCCTTCCAATCCCAAATGCTCTTGAGATTCTGTGATATGGGGAGAAAATGGGAACAGTTAGACTTGCCACAAAGCTCACCAGCTCTCGCTAAGATAGGGAATGATCATGTTCAGTTGTGCTCAAGTGCTGGTGCTGTATCCGTTGTGTCTCTCTTCTGCAGGGGAAGGAAACTGGAAACCTGCACTAAAGCAAGTGCCGGCAATCCTGAGCTCGCCTGAATGCCGAGGCAGAGAAGTGAAGCTCTTCCAAAATCTGCTCTTTGAACATCCCGGGGTTAAAATTCAAAGTAACAGCCAAGATGGGATTTTGAAGCTGCTCCTGCTTCATGTCTGTAGGTGCACACCTGTTTAATCACCGCTAGACCTGTTTCTCTTCATAAACTTAGAGCCCAGCTGGCACCCACTGGGCTGTGGCGTGGACCCAGGGAGCTGACGATGCCTCTCAACACACAGTGCTTGGTGGGGTTTTTGGGGTTTCTAAAGTGATTGCTCTTGGAGCAGAAATATGGTTCTATTACCCTTCCCACCGTGTGCTCTGCATCTCATGCAGCATCTTCTGAGATCCTGTCAGAGCAGTTGCCATCATTATTTGCCTCAGAACAGTAAGATCACATTTCTGCCAATGAAAGAACAAGCCAAGTGCAGCAGTACTCGGGTCTGCTGGGGCTGTGCTCTGTTGTTCTCTGTGATCTGGACGTGCTGGCTGAAGGGATTGCAACTTCTCTGAGGCTTTGGAAATGCATCGTGGCCACTAAGTCACAAACTGCGCAGCAAAGCCAAGCATCTGCTCTGCACTGGTTTATACTGCCTATACGGACTAACTGCCGCTGGATTTCCTCCCTGAACAAACAGCCCTGTTGAAAAGCCGTGCAGGTATGTGGGCACACGGGTTAGCAGGTGCAGTCAGGGTAACGGTCAGACTTGGTGATCCTGAAGGTCTTTTCCAACCTAAACTCTTCTGTGATTCTGTGGCGTGGGAGCGCCGGGAAGGAAAGGTCTGTCCGAGGGGAGAGACACCTCAGTGCTGCTGCCCTGAGCCCACTGGCAGGACCTTCCGCCTGTCCAGCACCACTGCAGCAGCCACCAGCGACTTGACAGGACAATAGCGATTGGAAGTGACCCCAAAAGATCACCCAGTCCAATCCCCCTGCCACAGCAGGATCCCCTGCATCCAGTCGCACAGGAACATGTCCAGATGGGTTTTAAGAGTCTCCAGAGAAGGAGACTCCACAACCCCCGCGGGCAGGTCCCAGGGCTCTGTCACCCTCACCTTGAAGAAGGTCCTTCTCAGACTGGTGTGGAACCTCTTCTGTTCCAGCTCACACCCGGTAACCCTTGTTCTATCGTTAGATGAGAATGACTGTAGCCTCCTCCTCTCTTTGGGTCCCTCTCACTGACAGCTCCGGTAGCCGCTCGGCCAGACCCGGCGGCACGGCGGCGAGAGCCAAGCCCGCGCCTCGGGGGCGCGCCCGGGCGGAGGACGGTGCGGGGAAGCGGCGGGGTCTTACCTGAGCAAAGGCTGCAGGAGGCCAGTGCCAGCAGCACCACACACACCAGCTGGGCTCTCATCGTTGCCGCGCCACTCTCTAGAAAGTACAGTCCATAAATCCTGGGGAGAGACGGAGGGAGAGAGAGAGAGAGAGAGAGACAGAGCCCAGCGCTGCTCCGCACCCGCAGCCGCCAGCACCAGATGGGGAGCCCGGACCCTTCCCCAACTATATAAGCCGCGGGATGATGTCACGGCGGTACCGACATCGCCCACTGATGCAGCTCCCTCCTCCTCCTCCCCACTCCTTCCCCACTTTTGCTCCCTCCCCCGGTCCCACCGCCCCTCGCCCGCAGCGTTGACGCCACCGGCCGCCTGACGCACTCGGAGCCCCGGGGAGGGGGGAAGAAGAGGGGCGGAACGGGTGTTTCCCGAAAGGGTCCTGTCCTCCGGTCGGGAAAAGCCCCGGAATAATTTATTACTGAAATAGAAAGAAAAAGTTGTCGCCGTTGGTCGGACCCCGGCGCTGAATCAGGGGCCGTGCGGGAGCCGTGCGGGAGCGTCCCCAAGCACTTTGTCCGGGCTCTCGTTTACCTTCCCTTGCAGCGAGGGATAAAGCGGGGAGAGGACCGCCCGCCGGTCATGGGCAGGGCGTTAAACCGGCGGCTGCGGGGCATGGGCACGGGTACAACCCCGGGGTGTGGGCAGGAGGATGAGACCACGGGCACCGGGAAATTAAAAGTCTCTGTGAGAAAGGGAGATGGAAAAAGGGATGAGGACAGTCGCTCGTTGGAGATTTTCCGGTGATGCTCAGAAAATGCTGATAGCCGGCGTGGCGAGGCTTCCTCGGGTTCCCGCAGAGCGCCTGTCTCACGCCCGCAGTGATGGCTTCAGGTGCTTTTCCACGGCTGATTTTTACAGCAGCTGTCTTTCCTTAACTACCGGGCTCCGTGAAGAGCATCCAGAACTGCAGCCCCAGTAAAACGCGCGGGGAGCCCGAGGCAGGAGGCACTGCCCCAGGCGCGGGTGCGGTGGCAGCTGGCGGCTCTCTCCGGGTGGAGGTGCTGGGGGTCCCACGGCCCTTCACAGCGCTCCCTACCTTCTCTGTGTGCGGTGGGAACCGGTATCTGTTCCGAGCTCTCCTCAGGCCTTCTAAATCTCAGCTCCTGAGTCACAGCCGCCACAGAAATTACCCCAAGCGGAGGTAAAAAAAAGCAGCGCAATCCGGACGGTGTGAGGGTAGGTGACGGGGGGCCGGAGGCTCGCACCAGCCTCCATTGCGCTGCTGAGAGGGTTTTTTCCTCAGACACAGGCAGCTGCTCCAGCTGTTGAACGTGGACGCTACAGGGCGGCGCGTTTCGATCTCTGAGCGCGGCTAAAGACGGGCAGCCCCGCCGCAAGCAGCAGGGATGCGGGGCACGACGGGTGCACTCTGCCAGCCGCGACCTTCTCCTCGCTGCAGGAAGGTGCCCCCAGCTGCCAAGAGCGGTACCGGGTGCTGAGCTCCTTCCGTACCGCCTGTGCCTCCCTGTGCAGCCGAAGAGCTGCTGCAGAGACAGCGAGTCCTGCCCCGAGGAACAGCCTGGTCAGAGCAAGTTTCATTATGTGGATTCCCGCTCCCCTGCAGCACAACAACATCTAAACCTGCGTGTTGTTTGTGCTTGTGGTAAATAAACATGGGCAGAAATAAAGTCGACAGCATTCCAGTGGTGTTAGGTGGTTTCTGAACCGGGGTTTCTGTCTGCAGCTGAAACACATCTTGGTCACCCGGGGATCACGCGTAACAGCCCCTGCTGCCCTGATCGCAGCTGCAGCTATCGCTCAGCTACCTTAGCTCGGATTAGAGAGCCGCTCACACTGCTCGAGTCCCATTTTCGATGGTCCCCGTCCAATGGAAAAAGCCCGATGTGCAGCTGATGTTGCTCCGTGGGTGCTCTGCACCTCAGAGAGCCCGATGGGTGGGAATCCTGTTCCAAAGAGAGTTCCCGGTGCTTACTCCCTGTCACACGTTCCTTCCACTGGGTGATTGTCCTCGTTCTTAGGGAACTGGAATTTATAGGAAGGAAGGTCTGTTTTTCTCCCAAGAACTGCAATTTTTACTGCCCTTGAATCTATCATCATCTCTTTTTTTTATGCTGACAGTGACCGTTGGTGATTTGAAGACAATGAGTGTTCGGGTATTGCTCTGTTTTCACCTTTTCTTTTCTGAAGGCAGAAACGCCGCTGCTAAAAACCTGCCCTGCTGTCTGTCTTTGCCGAGTGCCCTTGACACGCCGGCTTCAGGTCCTCCCGGCGGGGCACAGTGGAGCTCGGACCATTGTGTTTCTTCCTCGGTAGAAATGAACGGTCTGATGTTTCCCAGATGCTCCTTTACTCACTAAGATTTCTGTCTCTTTCTTTGGGGTCCCTTCCAGTCCCGAATGTTCTCTGATTCTGAGACTCTGTGATCTGTAGCTTCTGCTGCTCCCTTCAGGATCCCACGCCAGGAAATGGAGCCCTGTCAGCAGTAAGGACCCCAGATCACTCCGATTGCCTCGTTATCTTGATATCACATTTCTCCTAGTGACAGATATGTTGCAGATAAGCTTTTCTAAGCAAAACTCTCCCTCTCCCTCTCCCTCTTTCAGTAAGATAGTGCTCGTCTAAGGGAAAAATACAGAGCTGCTCATGGCTGGCAGTCAGCTTGCCTTCACTTGCCCCCAACGTGTGATTTAGACAGCCCGTACAGGCCTGTAAATCACAGAGCCACAGAACGTCAGGGATTGGAAGGGACCTCGAAAGATCACCCAGTCCAATCCCCCTGCCAGAGCAGGATCAGTCGGCTCCATTCACGACCATGAGGCGCCTCAAGACAATGAAGCGGTCAGGCGAACGACAGGTTCACGGCAGATGCGTGAACTCTACTTGCTTTGTCGCTGGCACAGAAATCTACCGTCATCGCATGGGAGCGACACTCAGCACAAAAGCCGAGTCTCCAAGCAGAAGGCGAGAACCACGCTGCTGATCATCCTGCAGTACAAGGCACTCGAGATTATACTGAGGAGCAGCCGATGTTCCAGTCAGCAGTCGTGCGCCTCGGGAACAGAAATAAACGTAGTGAGGATGGAGGGAAGGAACTCAAGCTGTTCAGACTTGTCATTAAATATCTGACTGCCTCATTTGTTTGTTTATTGTGGGATCATTTGTTGGGCTTTCTTACGGCTTTTAGCCAAGCCTGGCAGCAGAACAGAAATGTAGGAGCTACTGTCGTTCTGGAGGTGGTCATCAGAGTGAAACCCCTTGCCGCACACTGGCTCAGGCTGCCCGGGGGTTGTGGAGTCTCTTTCTCGGGAGACGTTTCAAACGCTTCTGCCCCTGTTCCTGTGCGACCGGATCTAGGGGACCCTGCTGTGGCAGGGGGATTGGACTGGGTGGTCTTTCGGGATCCCTTCCAATCCCTAAAATTCTGGGATTCTGTGATTCAGGATGCAGATTCTAATCTCATCACCTTCTAATCATCTAATTTAGGTGATTAAGCTGTTTTGCCCCTACAACAGTTTTGACTATCAGCAATTTAGCTTAATCTGCTAAGCAGAAAACTGGTGAGGCAAATGAATTCCTGTCACACTGAACCAAGGAACCATCAGCTCAAGCAAAGCAGCAGGACAGACAGGGAAGGATATTCAGAGCACATTTAAAGGATAAAGCGAAGCCAGACGCTGCAGCTGAATTTCCCAGGCATTGTGAATTCTCAGCAGCTCTTTCACTGAGCTTCAAACGTGTCCAGGGGTTTTCATTCTGTTTGATCAGAACAGTGATATTCAACACCTGATGGCAGATTCTAATGATTCTATGATTCTATGAGTCACCTGCTGAACATCCTAGAGGTCACCTGTGCTGCAGAGGATCACAGAATCACATCAGGGATTGGAAAGGACCTCAAAGGATCATCCAGTCCAACCCCCCTGCCAGAGCAGGATTGCCTAGATCCAGTTGCACAGGAACGTGGCCAGGTGGGTTTGAAAATTCTCCAGAGAAGGAGATTCCACAGAATGGCCATTTCTTTCCTTTTAAATGACTTTTCCCCCCACTGGAGCTCAGCTGTTGCTTTGCAGACCCTGGCCATTCTCTCAGCCTCCATCAGCACAAAGCAAATCCAGCCTGTCGGCAGCAGCTCACCTACAGCCAGAACCCACTGAAATGTGACCCTAGGGGTCACTTGTAAACACAACCTTGGGGAAATTGCCTGGGGAAAGCCATTTGGGCCACAAACGAAGCCTTAAGAAAGCAAGAACGGTCTCCCCTGCTGCTCCCAAGTTTTCCCTGGAAGCCTCCTGTCCGAGGCAGACCCTGCAGTTAAAGGTGCCACCACAGTGTGTCAGGGGAGCGATGCTTTGGGCACCTCCTCCTCGCTCCCACTTCTCAGCGCCGCATTTTCAGGCCGGGCTGCATCTCCCTCATCCCTCTGATCACACGATTCTCCCCAAACACCTAAGAATCAATTTCTCATCTCTCTCCAGCGAGCCATGAATATTCTGATTTGTATCAGGAGAGAAAATTCACAGTGGCCGTGGCTGAGAAGCCTTCGTGAAGCCTGCATATTCATGGCATCTGCTGCTCCTCAGCGTGATCACGCTCTGAAATTCTGGGCTGAACAGACCAAACAGCTCCAAGATGCAAACGTACTGCAGTTTTCCTGGTGGCACCGTCCGTCCTTTAGCAGTGATCAGTCCCAGCTCCCCAGAGAGAAGAGTCAAACTGAGCTCAATTCAAAGGAGTGTCTCTCTCCACACGCCAGCCAGCCTCTGTCTGCCATCATTCCGCAGCTTTCCCTGGCACCCAGGAGCTGACAAGATGCAGTGTGAACGGTTGGATGACACTGGTTTAATCGCTTCCCATGAGGATTGGACTCCACTCTGTGAAACTCTCTGTTTTGTGTTTCTAGCTACTTTGAGGCCGCACCGTGGGGACTGGGTCAGTGTTGGCCACCTCAGTAGAGAGGAGACATTGAGGGGCTGGAGCGAGGGCAGAGGAGGCCAACGAAGCTGGGGAAGGGCCTGGAGAATCAGTCTGAGTGGCAGGATCTAGATGATAGATGTTAGGTTTACTGGGTTTATTTGGTTTTAGGTTGGACTGGATGATCTTTAAGGTCTTTTCCAACCTTGTCATTACCGTGATACTGTGATGAGGAGAGATTGTGAGAGCTGAGGCTGTTTAGTTTGAGGAAGAGGAGGCTGAGACCTCATCGCTCTCTACAACTGCCCGAAAGGACACTGTGGAGATGCTGGTGCTGGTCTCTCCTCACAGGTCATTAGTGACAGAAGCGGAGGGAAGGGCTTCAAGCTTCAACAGGAGAGGGTTAGACTGGGCATCAGGAAGAAATTCTTCCCAGAGAGAGTGGTCAGGCCCTGGACTGGGCTGCCCAGGGTGGGGGTTGAGTCCCCATCCCTGGATGAGCTTAAAAGTCACTTAGATGTAGTGTCGGGGGATGTGATTTAGGAGTGACCTTGTAGAGTAGGGTTGATGACTGGACTTGATGATCCCAGGGGTCTTTTCCAGCCTGAATGATTCTGTGGTTCTGTGACTCACAAATATCTCAAACAGTTGTGCTCTTTCCTGGTACCCAAGAGAGAGTGCCGCTCTAACTAGCTAATTAGACTCACACTGCCATCAAAATTTTTCCAGTTAAAAATACTGAGGAGTGTTTCCTCTGTGCACAGTAGGTCAATGAGATGATGCTGAGACCTTCCTTCATCCTGACCACACGTGGGTACTTTGCCAGGAGTTTTTAATAGGTTTCTTAATTACTTTTCTCTATAAAAGGGAGCCTCAAGAGGCTTGGACAGTTGTCCATGGATGTCCAACATAACAGAAGACTAAGAATCTAGAGTATTATCTACAGTTCCAGAAGGACACAGAGCTGCTGGAGAAAGCCCAGTGCAGAGCCACAGAGACAATGGAGGGAGGGGAGCATCTCCCTGCTGAGGAGAGGCTGAGGGAGCTGGGGCTCTGGAGCTGGGAGAAAAGGAGCCTGAGGGGTGACCCCCATGAATGTCGATCAATACATGAAGGGTGGGTGTCAGGAGGATGGAGCCAGGCTCTGCTCAGTGTCATCCAATGATAGGACAAGGGGCAGCGGGTGTAAGCTGGGACAGAGGAGGTTCCACGTCAGTGTGAGAAGGACCTTCTTCATGGTGAGGGTGACAGAGCTCAGGGGGGCTCTCTCTTCTCCAGAGACGTTTCAACCCCCCCCCCCCGGCCATGTTCCTGTGCGATTGGGATCCTGCTGTGGCAGGGGGATTGGACTGGATGGTCTTTGGGGGTCCCTTCCCACCCCTAATGTGCTGTGGTTCTGTGTGTCACTAGCTGTGTTTTCATTATGTGGTTTGTCGGTTGCCTTTCCCTCTCCAGACAGTGTCATTAGCAGAGCAGAAGCACTAGTGTGAGACTTATTCTTCCTACCCAAGGAGCTTTCTGTGTCCATCTATGAGTCAACCATTGAAAAACCATCCTTAGTCCTGACAGATTTGGGTTTCAGGAGCGGCGCTCAGAAGCAAAATGTAAATGTAGACGGCGGTGGTTTCCATACGGTGCCAGCAGGTACATTCCAAGGGTCCACCCCTGCTGCACCTCGCAGCCTCTCTCCCTGTGCGGGATGCAGAGCAGCCCTGTAATTTGCACATCTGTGAGCTGAGATTTGCATGCCGAGCACTGAGGGAATTCCGTGGGGGCTGAGCAGCAGACACCCCGCGAAGGCAGGCGGTGCGGCAATGCGAATGCCTGTTGCAACAGCAAACGCGGGCAACCGGCCCTTCGCAGCGGGAGCAAAGAGCCAGAGAGCCCCCTCTGCGGAACCGAGCGCGGCTTCGCAGCGCAGCCCGGGAGCACGACTTCGGCCATCAGGGGCGAACACACCAGGAGCACTGCAGGGAGGTGTGAGGAGCTGTGGATTTGCTGGTTGTGCCTGTAACACCTCACACTGCTCACCGAGGTGAAAGATTTCGAACATCAGGAATAAATATTGAGGACAATAAGATAAATTTCATCTTCTTCCGTCAGTTCCAGAAGGACACGGAGCCGCTGCAGAGAGCCCAGTGCAGAGCCACAGAGATGATGAAGGGAGGGGAGCATCTCCCTGCTGAGGAAAGGCTGAGGGAGCTGGGGCTCTGGAGCTGGGAAAAAAGGAGACTGAGGGGTGACCTCATTAATGTTGATCAATATGGAAAGAACATTAGGGATTGGAAGGGACCTTGAAAGATCATCTGCTTCCAGGGGGAAAGCTGCCTCTTTCTCTCACTGCTCTACTAAAGAGCAGGAACATTTTCCCGTGGAAGTCATTACTGAGGTCGCAGCAGCTGAGGTGATGCTACACCTGCACCCAATCTGCAAGTCAGCAGTGACCCGTGAGGCTGAGGGTATTTATGATGAGGTCAGCAGCCAGTGAGCTGTAGGGGAGTGAAGAGACAGATGAAGTGGGCTTTCAGATATGGCTGGACAGAGGTGATAAAGACTTGAGAACCTGGTGGCTTCTATAACTTCTAGTTGGCTCTTTGTTCAATGGTTGTGGTTCTACCTGATCTGTTTTGCAGCTCCTTCACTCTTCTGCTCTTTCTGATGTTTGCAGTCAGAGGGAAGATCTGTCTTTCAGTCACAAGTGAAGGCTTGGTGTGTGTTTATTTTAAATTTGCTGTCTGACTTCTTTTGGCAGCTCTTTGTGCCTGGGCTGTGAGAAATAGCTGCCTCTTTGTTCTGCATTAAGCAGATCATTATAGACCTCTCTTATGATAATAATCCCATGCTTGCTTCTACTTGGATCCAAACCTCCCCTCTCTACTCTTTTCCTCGCATACAAAGTTATTCTGTGGGTTCAAACTCTCTTGCTGTCGTTTCCCCGTCCCCTCATGATGCTGTTTTTTGGGGTGAGGTGCCTGGAATATCCCGAAGATGAGCTCAGAGTGAAGCTGACTGAGGTATGTTGAGCTTTTCCACTTGGTTCTGTGTTCATGTCTTGTTAATTGTTGTCTCTCCTCTTCAGCTGGTTTGGATTTGGGTTTGGTTTTAGCAGGACAGAACATTCACCTAAACGAGTGACACCAAATGAATGATCTTTCTGAGATCAGGTGGCTCATTCAAAGGGTGTGTTGGGATTTCTTCTCAGTTTATTACTCTGCATTCACTGACACTACCTTCACTGGCCAGTTCATCCCCAGCCACCTTCTGCAGTCCCCTCTGAGACCTTTTCTGCACCTTCTGAGTCCCTTCTGCAAATCTCGTGAAGCTGAGAAACACAAATCCAGTTTGCTGTCTTTAAGCCAGCACCGACCTTTCCCTCTAACTAACTCCAGTGGGGCACCTAGTCTAGTGTCTTGTGTTCAAGTACAATCATGGAATCATCAGGGACCTCAAAAGATCATCCCGTTCAGTTCCCCCTGCTAGAGCAGGATCCCCTAGACCAAGTCGCACAGGTAGGCGGCCAGGCGGGTTTCCACTTGGCTGCGTTTAGAGCAGACGTAAATGTTAGTGATGCTCTCGATTGAAGGGGCCGAGGTACCAGAAGCAGCCTCTGCACAGCGAGCGAGAGCAAGGTGTGGGCAACGGGTTCTGTTCCTAAGGCAGCTTTTGCTGCCTCCATCGAGCTGCTCCCTGCCGCAGCCGGAGCGGAGCTGCGCACCGCGGCTGAGCCAATCCAGCTGCTCCGGGAGGTGTTGTTCTCACCTCTCTCTGCCCACACGCTTGGCCACACAGCCCTCTCCTCACATGCCGGTCCTGCCAGTTGTCTGGCATCTCAATAACAGCATCAGAAACTGCTGCAGAAATCCTTGCGTACAAACACGCCGGTTTCCCTTGGTGCCAGGGAAACGTGGGTTTCCGCCCCTCAGCGCAGCAGCCGGGCTCTGAATGGAGCAGAAGTAGCAGAGAAACGTTTCTGAGGGACAGGAGAACTTTGCGGGGCGTGTTGGCGCGGCAGCTGAGCTCGCTCGCCGCTCGACTCCCAAAGCGCCACAGACTGTATCTGCACGTACACGCCCTTGGTTTGCTTTAAACACCAGCTAGGATCATAGGATCATAGGATCATAGGATCATAGGATCATAGGATCATAGGATGTTAGGGGTTGGAAGGGACCCAAGAGATCATCAAGTCCAACCTTCCAGGAATACTGGCCAGCACTGCAGCCCAGGGCCCCAGGGCTTCCCGGCCTGCCGTGTAGGCATGGAAATCCAACCACTGCTCGAGCCTGGAATCCCATCCCCTTCTAATCAAGCTTTGCTCACGTGAAACATCTGCAAGATGAACAGCTGGTAGCTGTGAGCTGCTCAGGCCAGCTGAACAGATTTCTGACCCGTCCTCCTCCTAGAGGTAGTGAAGGAGGGGCAGACAGTTCTGCTGGCAGGACTCGTTCTTCTCAAACACTCCAGAAAACGTGTGTGCGCTGAGCTTGAGGTCACCACAAATCCATGTCATCCAGCCACCCCGGGGTTTGGAGAAGGAAAGGGAGGTACAAACACTGGAGTATCACTTCCCCCCGGGGGAGCTACTGAGTAGCCAGTCTGGATGCAAATGACCCCACGAATGTTGATCAATATGGAAAAGGCAGGTGTCAGGAGGATGGAGCCAGGCTCTGCTCAGGGGCATCTAATGATAGGACCAGGGGCAGTGAGTGTGAGCTGGAGCAGAGGAGGTTCCACATCAGTGTCAGAAGGAACTTCTCGGTGGGGGTGCCAGAGCCCTGGCAGGGGCTGCCCAGGGAGTTGTGGAGTCTCCTTCTCTGGAGACTTTCAAACCCACCTGGGCATGTTCCTGTGTGACTGGATCTAGAGGATCCTGCTGTGTCAGGGAGATGGAACTGGAGGATCTGTCGAGGTCCCTTCCCATCCCTGAGGCTCTGTGATTCTCTTCTTCAAAGGTCCTTTGGTCTTGTTTCCAGGGAAGAGCAGTGTTCCTCATTCTTTGGCTTTTTTCCTTTCTTACTTTGCAAGGCTTCCTCAGCGCCCCCCTCCCTTTCTTCTGGGGCTGGGTGAGCCTGGCTGTGCACACGCACAGGCTGAGAGCTGCCTCTTCCCCTCTGCTGTGGGGAAAGCGAGGGCTTGCTGTGCCGGAGCCGTCCCTCCGCTCTTTCACTCACGGCTGCGTGAGTGAAACAAGCGCTTCGAGTTGCTTGTGCAGAAGGACGCCGTTCCCACGCTGCGTGTCTTTGGTGTAAAAGAGCTTTGCATCTTTGAGTAGGAGAGGAACAGTATCCAGGGTGTTCTACCATTTGAATAAGTTAACGTGGTGAGAGGCTGCTTCTCTCTGAGGCAAGAGAACGAGCTACAGATACCTGCACAACCCGACTGATTTCCATAAGGAACCCCTGGTTGCTGCTGTTCTGTAGATGAAGCCTTTGCATTTCACCCCTGGCAGTACCACTGTTCTCTAGGAAAGTCCACGCTGATTTGCTTTTGCACCAGCGAGCTCTGAGCATCTCTTAGGGAACAGAAACTTTCCTCAGTCCTGACTCAAGGCAAAAAGAAAGACACCGAGAGATCACAGAACCCCTCAGGTTGGAACAGACCCTCAGGATCACTGAGGGCAAAGGATGGACTTAACAGTGCTGAGACCGATCTTCCGAAGATCAGAATCAAATGACTGCAAATCCAGGCCAGCAGCAGGACGAGGAATTTGAAGGTTGTTTGGCATCAGTTTCCCTATTTCTGCATCAGATGGATCATTACCCAAAGAAGGCTTTTAAGTGTCTCCGGCCCCTCTCTTTGTAGTTACAGCTCAGAGAGTTTAGAGCCATGGGACTGAACTGAAAGTATGTGGGGCATTCCCAGAGCTGCCAGTAATAGGTAACCCATGGAACTGTGAAGGGCCTTTGCTTTGTTTCCCTCGGGCTGCTGGGACTCCACTGGCATGAAAGGGGAATCTCAGAAAAAGCAAAAGCCTCGTTTTCAGATCAGCCCTGGGCCTGGCTAAGGTCCCATTTAATAATCCTCCCTGGCTAATAAAACAGCTCCCAACTGTGCTGCACCTTTTGGGTGCCACATTCCTGTGCGACTTGGTCTAGGGGATCCTGCTGTGGCCGGGGGGTTGACTGGATGATCCAATCCCTAATGTTCTGGAATTCTGTGATAAAGAATTTGCCCTGTAAGAGGTGAGAAATGGGGGCGGG
>VXBP01000108.1:435385-487559 GCA_013400115.1 Rhinopomastus cyanomelas | reverse complement strand
GAAGCGATTCACATGAGTCTATTCAATGAGCTGCAGGATGTGGAGGGCTGTTGTAAGCTGAAGAATTCTCACCTGCCCAGCAGCCCCAGGACCTTTGCAGAACCACAGAATCATTAGGGATTGGAAGGGACCTCGAAAGATCATCCAGTCCAATCCCCCCATCACAGCAGGATCACCGACCTTCACCCACTGTAGCCTTTGGGGTGCAGCGGGTCCTCTTTTCCTCGCTCTGCTTCAAACCGGAGGAGGTGAAAGTCAAAAACAGAAAAGAAGAAGCTGTTTCCCTGTGAAGTTTTGGCAAGTTTTCCCCTCTGCAGCCCTACTGGCAGTCGCTCGTTCCCAAGGGGTTCTGGAGAACAGGAACTGTGCTGTGCGCTCACTTCCCGTCTGGCAACACCAGCTCCAAACAATAAGCCAGAGGTCCTGTGCCAGGGCAGTGCCGGCCGAGCCCCATGGTTCCTGCTCTCGCTCTCTGCTAGGCCACGCTTGGAGGATTCTCCAGAGGTGCTTTCGGTCTGCGGAGCCGCTCGTTTACCTAAACATCCAGGGAGGGCAGAGGGGCCACAGCGGTCGGTCTGGCTTTTCCCCTTCATCTTCCCATTATTCATCCAACACCTTTGTGAAGAGGTTCTGGGAAGGCAGGTGATTATGTTCTGAGAACTGGTGCGGCAACTGCTCCTCGCCCGTGACCACTGCTGCTCTCTAGCTGAACGACTTGACCTGAAGTGGCTGGAGCCTCCGGGGGAAAGTTTCACTGAATCACGGAATCCCAGAACGTGAGGGGTTGGAAGGGACCTCGAAAGACCATCCAGCCCGGTCCCCTGGTTGTAAGAAACACAGGAGGAAACTAAAGCACCTACCGCCTTTTTTTGTAAAGAGGTATCACAGGGCGTTAGGGGTTGGAAGGGACCTCGAAGATCATCCAGCCCCATCCCCCAGTTGCCACAGCAGGACCCCCTGGATCCAGTCGCTCAGGAACAGGGCCAGGCTGGTTTGAAGCATCTCCAGCCTCTCTGCCGCGTGTTCTCCGAGTCCCCTGCTGGAGCAAAACCCCTTGGTCCCCATTTGCTGCTCGGTGCCCTGAGGGCGCAGAGGCTGAGAGCTGAACAAGTTCTGCGCATAACTTCACATCAGAGGAGCGTGTGCTCCCCCCGCCTGCCCCCCCTGGCTCCTTTCCCTTCCTGCTCCCAAACGCCTCCTTCCAGGCAGCGGCTGGGCAGGACTCCGGAGCAGCAGCAGCACCCAGCCGGAGCTCCGAGGGAGCAGAGTACTGCAGACTCGCAGCTCCGCGCTGCGCTCGGGCACCGGGAACGTGCTGGAAGGCGCTGGGCGAGGGGAGAAGGGAACACCCCGGGATCGTTTGGGGATCGCTGATGTTATGCTTCTGCCGCTGGGACCATGGCTCCCTTCGGAAGGAACTTGTTGAAAGCCCGGCACAAAAACAGGTACCGCGGGGTGGGGGAGAATGAGGGGAGGCTGCTTTTTCACCTTCCAGCTGGGTTTTCGTTTGGCTCTGGCGGGAGGATGGGCTGCTCCCGGCTGCTGGAACGGAGGGACTCACATGGGAGCGTGCGGAAAGAAAGAAGGGGCGATCTCGACCCTCCTCCGGCTAAAGGGAGGGCGAAGCGCGGCGGAGCCCCGTGGGATCGGGGTGAGGCTCGGCCGGAGCTGTGGGGAAGGCAAAGGGGACCCGGAGCCCCTCGGCGGCGCTGGGAAAAGGCTCCTCGAGTTTCTGACGGGACGGGTCGGGCTCTCTGCCCCTCCGCCGGCCGCTCTTCCCCGTTTCCCCGCGGAACCCCTTCGAGTTCACCCCCAGCCCCGGTCTGTGAGCCGGAGAGGTGGGAGAGCGCTCGGCTGGGCTGGCAGCTCCCGCTGTGAACTGGACCCGACCCCCCGGGGGTTTCCCAGCTGACAGCTGGGCTGGTGCCTGGGCTGGGTCCTGGGAAGTTTCTGCGCGGGGACTTTGCCCCGCACATCGTGCGGGCTCCGGGATGCCCCGCGCACAGCAGCTGTGGTGGGGGGAGAGTCCTGTAATCGCTGTGGAAGAGGGGGTGGCCCCAGACTTTTTACGAGCCGGTGTGTCTGGCGCGGGGTGCGTTCGCTTGGACCCCGTGGGGATCTCAGCGGCTGAGTGGCTCTCGAAGCTGAGCAGAAACCGCTCCCTGAAGTTTTGGCTCAGGGGAAACTGCAGACTCTCCCAGAATCTCTTCCCTACACTGGCTGCTGCTTCCCACCGGAGTTTAATTCTTACTGAAGGGCAGTTCAGGGAAAACACTTTCCAGAGGGAATTGAACTCTAAAGTCTCGTGAAAGCGCCGTGATTTGTTTCCAGCCTTGTCTTCTGCTTTTCCCATCCAATACACCCGAAGCTGCTCTCGGAGGGGTTCTCAGAGCTGTTGGGGTTGTGTGGATCAGGGACTTGGCACCTTATGGAAAGGCTGGAGCAGCCGAGGCTCAGAAGCCAGAAGGCTGCTCTGGAATCATTAATAGCGCGGGTTATTGATTGAGCAGTGCGTGTGGTTAATGCGTCTCGAAACAGGACAGCTACCGCCTCCTCCTCGTCCTGTGTTACAAGAGGACTCCAGAGAAGGACGTGAATGTTCTGGTGCGGTTGCTCTCGCGTAAAGCTCAAGGTTTATGGCCGTTAACAGCGTTTGGCCTCTCGTGTCCATCTCCTGAAGAACTGTGAGTTTGCACAGTGCGGCTCCGCTCTCCTCAGCAGTGAAACTTTGTCGTTTCCGCGTTGAAAACGTGTCTGTGCTAATTGCATCAGCCTCCCTGTGTTCGTGGATGTGAGGGTTTATTCGTAAGGAGGAGAAGCGGTAGTCTAAGCTTTAAGGAGACAAAATTAAACCCCCAAAGGAGCCGTGGCTCTGAGCACGGGGTGCTTGCTGCTTCTTTCAGCCTCCTCCCCTCCCCTTCCCACCAGCAAAAGTCATTAATGCCTCTGACAGCAGAAAGCTCTTTGGGCAATAAGAAGGGGTTGGATCTAGGGGATCCTGCTGTGGTGGGGGATTGGACTGGGTGTTCTTTCAAGGTCCCTTCCAGTCCCCAATGTTCTGGGTTTCTGTGAAAGTCTTGTGCCAGCAGAGATGGGATGGGGGGGGTGGGGGGAAGGAGGGTAAGGACACAGCAAGCGAGGCAGTCCCTAGGGTTTGTTCTGTGTTAGACTACTGACACTGCTGTAGGTTTCACATTAGGTTTTGATCCTGAGTTTGGACAGTAAAGCTTTGCTTGTGGAGCTAGTGAAAGGGTCTCCGGCCTGGCTGCAGAGGGCCTTAAGGACTCCTCCTTTCCTTAGAATTGTGTCTTCACGAACTCATTTAAGGCCTTGAAACGCAGTCAAACGAGCTGCAAATCTTCAGCTGAGTTTCCAGCAGTAGTTGGGGCGGCAGGGGCTCCTTGTGTTGGCTTAGCCTCCACGCAAGGAGGAGGATCCAGAATAGCCATCTGCATCTGCACACCTTTGCCTGCTGCTTTGCCACGGGGTCTGCTGCTCGTGCGCTCCAAAGAAACTTGGGGCTTTTACTTCTCCACTGAGAGTGATTACTGGCTGCTTGTTACCTGCAAAGCCAACTCCCTTTGCGCCACACAAGACGAGCAAATGAGGAGTAAAACTGACGTGTTTACGGAAGGAAGCCGTCAAGTGAAGCCAAGGCAGCAAAGGTGGTTGGAAGAAGAGCCAGAAGGAAAACGCCGTCGCTGCAGCAGTCTGCTCCGAGAACGAGGCGACACCTCTGCAACCGGCATTTGTCTTGTGGCGCTGCCCGCGGGTCCCGGAGCAGACCCTTCACACACACAGCAGCACAAAATGCCAGCCTCTGTCCACACAACACAGAGGCTTCTGGCCACGGCGTCACGAGCCTTTAGACTTTCGGAGGACGAAACCTGTGCCAGGCTGCTGCTAGTGTTTGAAAGCTCTCCAGCTGATTGTCTGGTGCCGACGAGCTCTTGCATGTGCGACGAGGTGGCACCAGGCCTGGCAACCTTGAGATCACCATAGCCCTGATTTGACTTCGGGGGCGCAGCTGCACCCGCAACAGATGTTCCTCGGCCAGAAAGGAAGCGAGTGCTGCCTCGCTAACACTTTTCCAACAGTTAGGAGGAGTTTTGCACAGATCTCTGGCATCCTGTGGCAGCCATCAGTAACCCTGTTCCCCAGAGAGCATGCGTGCTGGTCAACATGGCCTGTGGAGAGGATCCCGCCCAAAGGGCAGTAGCCTACGCCCCACCCACCCGCCAATCCAAGTCCGCTCGGCAGGGACAGGCTGGCCCTTCCAAGGCCATAAAGGAAAAGGACAGTGTCCTGTAGGTCTGAGGAACATGGATTGGGCTGAGGACCACAGAACAGGAGTTTGGAAGCGTGGTGATGCAATGAAATGCTCAGCTGAAGATGGAGCAGGAGAAAGGGGACAGAGTTCTTTGTCACTGAGCTCTAGCAGCGGTCTGGCACTTTGCGCCACGTAGACACGGAGCAGCTTCCTACCCAGACAGGAGCAGCAAATACTTGCAGTGGTTTTGCACTGCGATCTGAAGCTGGACGCAGTCTCCTGGTGGTAGCAGGAGCAGGTTTCCTGCTGAGCAGCACAGGAACCTGTGCCCTATTGCTGCTCTGTAAGATTAGGCCTCCTCTGCTCTGGGGTGGCTTCTGAAAAGGGGTCTTTAGGTTCATTTAAATACTTCAAACAGTAGCCATCAGCTGGAGTGTAGCTGGATCTACCACTGGTTTATCTGCCCAGAGATCTCGCATCACGAATGCACAGAACATTAGGGATTGGAAGGCACCTCAAAAGATCATAGCATCATGGAATCATTAGGGATGTGAAGGAACCTCAGAAGATTATCCAGTCCAACCCCCCTGATGCAGCAGGATCCCCTAGATCCAGTCACACACAAACATGGCCAGGTGGGTTGGAAATGTTTCCAGAGAAGGATCCAGTCCAATCCCCCTGCCAGAGCAGGATCCCCTAGACCATCAGTATTTCTCTTTCACCAAGGCCACCTCCTTGGGTGGCCTCACATAGCCCTGATCCAGACTTGTTGAATCTCTGCTGTTCCGTGCAAGCTGTGGCCCAGGAAGTAGCTAACTTAAAGGGAGAGGATGCAGACAATCTACCTTCTGCACACTCTTCTCCCTAGTGCTGTGGAGATGTCCTGTCAGGCACAAACAGCTGGAGAAATGTTTCTCCCAGTGCAGTTTATGCTGGGTCTAAGTTTACAACAACTGTTTCCATGCCCTGCTGACACACAAGAGCTCTGAACCCAGGGTGCTGTTTGGCGACCAAACACTCATGTAGCCAGCCAGCCTGTTGTTATTGAAGGGTGTTTGTTGTTTTTCCTCTCCTGTGTTTTGTCCCTTCCTGGACTGACGACCTCTCAGTGCTGCAGCAGTCAGCTGAGTGTCTCTGTAGAGAAGGCAAAGATGTGCTTTGCCTGCTCTTTCTGGGGGTTGTGGAGTCTCCTTCTCTGGACACATTTCAAACCTGCCTGGCCCTGTTCCTGTGCGACTGGATCTAGAGGATCCTGCTGTGACAGGGGGATTGCACTGGGTGATCTTTTGAGGTCCCTTCCAATCCCTAGTGAGTGGATCTAGGGGATCCTGCTGTGGGTGGGGGCGTGAACTGGATGGTCTTTGGAGGTCCCTTCTGGTCCCTGATGATTCTATGATTCTATGGTCTCTGCCTCAGAGGTAGAAAGACCATAGAAAGGTTTCCATCAATCCATGCTAGATATGGAGAGATGAGAGCTTGCTCCTGGCTTGGAGGGAGAGGCCCCTCCCCAGTGAGAGCACCTTGCAATTACTCTCGGGTTTTCTATTACAGTGCAGGGTAATGAATTAGATTAGAGACTTCATCTGGCTGATACTGACCTGGCATCACCGTGTTCCCTCCCTCCCTCCACAATTTCTCATTGCACCCAGTGATTTGAGGGTTACTCTGAACATCTCTGCTGCCCCACGGCTGTGTTTGCTCCTGCTGCTGGACCTTTTCAGCCTTGGTGAAGCAAAATGCCCAGCGTTTAGCTGTGGGTTGGCAGGGCTCTCCGAGATCCACCACTTATCTGAGCGAACTGCGTGTGACCCGCACTGTGAGCCTCCCGGGATCGTGTGAGGCGTCTGACGCTTTTCCTCTCGGACGAGCAAACCCGGAGAACAGCTGTGTGAAAGGGGCTCTGTGAGTCCAGCCTCGCAGGCGCGTGGCACCAGGTACGCGGGAGGGGGCAGGGAGAAGCCCGGGTGGAGCCCGCGATGCCCTCGCTGTCCAGGGCGCGGAGCGCAGTGGCGGTGCTTGCTTGGTGATGGAGCCAGACAACGTCCCCCTTGCGGCGTTTGCCGCTTGTCCTTGGGCACGGGTCGTGCCGGTGATCTCGCGAGCGGGTTGTTCCTTTCCGAGCCAGAGCTCCTTCGCTGTCGCCGGCTCTCGCGTCCGGCCTGTCGGTCAGCTGCGTCTCGGGAGTCCGCATGGCCGCAGCCGTTCGCTTTCAGGAAGAGCTTTTCCTCCTGCAGAGCACTAGCCTGATTTCTAAAGAGTTAATTATCTACAGTCCCAGGAGGGCAGCCAGCAATTCCATTCCGAAGGAGTAAATAAAATGAGTAATAGCCTGTGTAATACTACACCGTGTAACGAGCGAGCAGCGCGCAGCCTGAGCGGGAGCCGCTCTGAAACGCTCCTGCAACGCAGTGCCAGGCTGAGCAGGCACTGCTCGGGCAGAGACACAGACTCTTTGTGATCCAGAAGGAGACATTTGCTGGCGATTGGGAGGTTCCTGTTTTGCTGATGAAAACCCCGTGTTTTCCTTGCAGAGGAAAGACTCCCATGTGTTGCTGGGTGGGTGTGAGTTCAGTAGACAGACATCCCCTCTCAGGTCTGGGGCTGCTCTTCAGCTTGTAGTCACTTTGGTAGCAGGCAGTGACACTCGCGGAGCAGTGGTACCTCTGGACTGGCCTGCAGTCGAGAAGCTGGGCTGTTGTTCGCTCTGCTGAAGAGCAGCGGTTCGGAGTGATGGTCCTCGGTGTTGTTATTTGTGAGCGGTCCCGTTGCACGCGCTGTGCAAGCTCCGTTAGCTCGGCCAGCTTGGGCGTCCAGCACGGAAGAACAGAAAGAAAGAGTGACAGACCAAATGGAGCTAGAGGGGAACGCAAGTGACCGGATTTGAGGAACCAAGGGCAGAGCCATCCTGCACAGGACGCAGGTACTGAACAAGCACAGGTCAGAGCCACTTCCAGGCAGTTAAGGATAGGGTCAGGTACTGTGTCACAGGCCAACGTAGTGCAGAGCACTCTGGAAGGTTCTCATCAGCGCAGTTTGCATCCGGTCTTTTTTTCAGTCGCAGCATCATAGAATCTTTCTGGTTGGAAAAGGCCCCCGGGGTCACCGAGCCCAACCACTGCCTGCCTGTATCTCCTGTGATCAGCTGCCGTCTGCCCGTGACTCCTGTTAGAAACCCCACTTCAGGCTGAGCTCGGCACCGTTCTCACGCAAAAGGCTTGCAAAGAGGAGGGGAGGTGTTCCCATGACTGATTCCTTGTGCACCAGCTCCACACGAAGCCCTCGTGAGCGATCCTGGGTGTCTCATTCTTTGGGGCCCTTGGCCGAAATCAAACGGTTCTTAGCTCCGCTCTGGAACCCACCCCCAACGGGCGCCAGAAGCAGCCACCGGCTGTTTTTCTCGCCTTGGCCTATCCCGGGCTGCACTCCAGGCGTCTGGGATCACGATAGCGGTGCCAGCTCATGGCCTCAGACAGCTGATAAGCCCACTCAGCTCTGCGGAGCTCCAGTGCCGGTGATAATATTTACACGCCTGAGGGAAATCGCAGGGCAGGACCAGACAGGGCGAGAACCGCTGCCGCGCGGAGTGCGAAAGCCAGACGGTGGGAGAGGAATGAAGGCAGTCGGGGAGATCCTTTCTTCTCACTCCTCTCCAGCCCTCTAGAGCTGCAGGGGACGTGCAAGCACCTCGCGTTGCTCAGGTTCAGTTTCACTGAGGAATTTACAGGGGTCCCAAAGCTTCCGTGTGAAAAGCGGTGTCTAGGGAAGGCTGACACAGAAAAGCCAGGAAGCTGAAAACTGCCCTAAACACTTCCTGAGGATGGGAACAAAATGAAAGACGTGAGCTGGAGCAGAGGAGGTTCCACATCAGTGTGAGAAGGACCTTCTTCCCGGCGAGGGTGCCAGAGCCCTGGCAGGGGCTGGCCAGGGCATTGTGGAGTCTCTGTCTCGGGAGACATTTCAAACCAGCCTGGCCATGTTCCTGTGTGACTGGATCTAGGGGATCCTGCTGTGGCAGAAGGACTGGACTGGCTGATCTTTCGTGGTCCCTTCCCATCCCTAACGTTGTGTGGTACTGTGATTTTCTGGTGAGGGTTGGCACTCCTCTGCCACGGCCTTCATTCAAAGATGTTTCATCAGCTTTCCCTGTTCCGCTCTCGTCCCTGCCTGCCAGAGGACATGCGCGTCCCCATCAGTTTTCATCGTGTCCTTCGTAGCTTAGCTGGTTGCTAGACAGAGCATTTTTAAGCAGTGACATCAGAAGGAGTCCGATTGCCAACTTCTTCCTTATCTCGGTGTCTGGGAGGTGATATCAGGCGGCCTCTGCTCTCCCTGTCGGTTTTTGTCATTATTTTGACTTTTGTTTTTTTCATTTGTCTGTCACCCGCAGAGCGGCTGCGTGATGTAAGTGAGCTTCGGAAGGATAATTTGTCTGTTTTGAGGGTCAGAACCGTCTACCTGATTAAACTACTGTCTTATTCTCCACTTTCATCCAGTCTGATTCAGAGAGTCACAGGACCACAGAGCATTAGGGGCTGGGAGGGACCTCAAAAGGCCATCTAGTCCCGTCCCCCTGCCACAGCAGGATCCCCCAGATCCAGTCACACAGGAACATGGCCAGGAGGGTTTGAAATGTCTCCAGAGAAGGAGACTCCACAACCCCCTGGGCAGCCCCTTCCAGGGCTCTGGCACCCTCACGGGGAAGAAGGGCCCTTCCAGCCCCTAATGTTCTGGGGTCCTGTTTTCCCAAAGAGCTCAGTGCTAACCCAGTTCTCTAACGGACGTTTTGGATTGTCATTGACTTTCCTAGACTTCGGGGTGCCTTCAGGTCTGGGTAGGTAGTGAATCGTGTTTGTTTACCCGTGAAGACCACTACAGGTGTCAGACAAGACAGGGCTCGGGTTCCTTTGGCAGAGGCTGCGACCAGCACCACCGTGCTGGGTTTGGAGGCTGAGCTTAGTGTGTCCTGCTGGGGAGATGGTGGCCCTGGCGCTGAAGGACTGAACATCAGGGCAAGTCTTTTCACAGAAAGGGCAGTCAGGCGCTGGGACAGGCTGCCCAGGGAAGGGCTTGAGTTGCCGCTCCTGGAGGTCTTGGAAGGTCCTTTAGGTGTGGTGCTGGGGGATCTGGTTTAGGGGTGACCTTGGTAGAGTAGGGTTGATGGCTGGACTTGGTGATCCCAAGGTCTTTTCCAAGATGAATGTGACATCTCCTCTACAAGCTATTTTTGGAACTGCGGTTGTGGATGATCACGGTGTTTACTGACGCTCGTCCTCTTCACGAGAGTTGGGTCCTTAGACAAATCTCAACCCTTGTGGTGTTTGACTTCCTCCACTCGAGCCATTGCAAATGTAGGTACCAGTCATCTGGGTGCTCTTTGTAGTTAATGGCTACCTCTAGCCGCTTCCGGAGGGCGATGCAGCCAGCCTCAGACAGGCTGTCAGCGTGGTGTTACTCATAGCTTTGGAGGTGCCTATCTTATGGTCCTGATTACAGAGGAAGGCCAGAAAATGGTCTTTGCCTGCACATCTGCATTTGAAATGGCTTAAGGGAGGTGACACCGACTCCACCCCGGGCACTTTCAAAGGGAAGGGCTGCATGGAGCATCTCAGACTTTGTAGAGCCCTCATTAACCACCTTTTGAACCACTCATTTGAGAAATGAAAGAGAGAGCAGTAAGTGGAGAGCGGGGTTGCAGGCGGGCAGGGTAGATTAAGGGAGAACGATCCTGCCGGTGTGAGCGCGTCTGCCCTGCCATTGCCACAGAAGCCCTACGTGGTGCTGGGCAAGCCACAGGAACCACAGGTTACAAGGCGGTTGCTCACTGCACGTTGCTTGCTTGCTCACCCAGTGACCTGTAACCTGCTTCCCAAAAAGTCTGGGCAAGGAAAATGTGTGGATGTCCTGCTCTGGACATCTCCGAATCCATCCCTTCAGCCAGCCAAGAGAGCGGACATCAAAGAGTGGACAGCTTTGGCCTAAATCCTTCTCAGCCTGCTTTGTGAAAGACTCGCAGGGGCATCCTGAGGTGGGTTAGAAGGGGGGTGGTCAGCAGATCCAGAGGGCTTCTCTGCCCCTGAACGGTGCGACCCTCTGCATCTGTGGTGCCCACTGCTTCCTGCGGCTCCGGCCAGCCTGAGCGCTGTCTTTGCGTGGATTCGAGTGAGTTGGGTACGTGGTGTCGCAGAGGGAAGGCGCCTTGCTACGGATGCACCAGATCAAGCTCTGTAGAGCTGAGTAGCCCGGGAAACCTCAAAGCTGATGCCCAGAGTCTTTGCGTATGTGACTCCGACTGAAGCGCACTGCTTGTGCCTGGGGGGTCCTGTTCCGCACACGGGTGCGCGTGAAGGTTTGTGCTGCATGTGGTCCTGTCAGACAGACACCGAACAGATAAGACACAGAGTCAGGGTTCTTACCGTGGTCTAGTCCGCATTGCCAACATCTACCACACGAGCAACCGCGTGACGACCCTCAGATCGTTGTGTGCAGGAGCAACGTGAGCAGGAGGAGCCACGTCCGGAGGCTGCACGTGTCTGCACGTTGCAGGCTGGGTGCACACAAGGGCTCCTTCGTTGCAGGCTGGGCCTTCCCTGCCTCCAGCTTGGGTGGCGTAAACCAGCTTTGCAGGCTGCTGTCCCTCTCAGCACATCCTGGGCTGGGGAAGGGCGCAGTCGCTCGGGCTGACAACTCGTTCCATCTGTTCAGTAGCTTCTTCAGAGAGGATGTGGTGCTGCTGCAGAGCCTGTGTCTGGCCAACTGCCCATGAAGCACCCGCTGACAGGCGATTGGAGAGGACCACTTGAAAGCAGAGGCTGCCCAGATCTGTCAGAGTGTCAGTGAACACTGAAATGCTTCAGATGTCCTTCGGCAGCGTTTCTGCTCATCTTCTCGTGAGCTCTGGTACCCATCCAGGGCCCAGTTCAGCTCTTAGGGTGAAGATTGCGATGAGAGTCCACTTCATCATCTCATCTTTCTTTCCTTTTGGCTCTTCAGGCACCCGAAGCAGTAGAATACATTTGGCACTGGATTGTCCTTCAGATGGTTCCAGGGAGGAATTAGAAGGGAAAAAAGCAGATGAATTGTAAATGAGGTTTGATGGAAGCACTTTTGAAGTGACATTTTCAGCACCATTTAATGAAGGCAAGTGAAGTGGGGAAGATCGTGCGGGACCGTTTCCAAGGGGGTGGCTCCTGCTCTGAAACATTGATTGCGAGAAATACAGAAGAAAATTAAGGCACATCCTGCCTCTTTCACTCCTGGCAAACTGGAAAGAGGTATCACAGCATCACAGAGCGTGAGGGGTTGGAAGGGACCTCGCAAGATCTTCCAGTGCCATCCCCCTGCCACGTCAGGGTCCCCTAGATCCAGTCATTAGGGACTGGAAGGGACCTCAGAAGATCATCCAGTGCCATCCCCCCGCCACAGCAGGATCTCTTTCTACTGTTCCCTTGCCTGGCCCTGTTGTCGCCCCACAACACAGACCCCGACTCCCATAGCACCGCTCACAGAACAAATGCAAACAGGTCCTCTGTCCTCCTCTGCTGTTGGGTGTTTGCTGGGGTAGCCGGCTGCTCAGCTGCCGGAGCTGGAAGCCTGGGGTGAAACCAGCAGCGCTAGCACAAGGTGGAGATGAGTGTCAGGCGTCCCGTTGCCGGAGCTGTTCAGGGGTGCTGCTGGCCACGCAGGGCCCGGTCACTGCTGGTCTGTAAGAATTGTCTAGCAAAACAAGCAGCTTTTAGGGTGATGAATTTCCTAAGGCAGTGGACTTGTAAGCAGTGAGGGCCAGGGGTCAGCAATGGGCCCTGCTGGCCAAGAAGGCCGATGGCATCCTGGGGTGCATCAGAAGAGGGGTGGTTAGCAGATCAAGAGAGGTTCTCCTCCCCATCTACTCTGCCCTGGGAAGACCACATCTGGAATCTTGTGTCCAGTTCCAGAAGGTCACAGAGCTGCTGGAGAGAGCCCGGCGCAGAGCCGTAGATGATGAAGGGAGGGGAGCATCTCCCTGTTGAGGAAAGGCTGAGGGAGCTGGGGCTCTGGAGCTGGGAAAAAGGAGCCTGAGGGGTGACCCCATGAGTGTTGATCAATATGTGAAGGGTGGGTGTCAGGAGGATGGAGCCAGGCTCTGCTCAGGGCCACCCAGTGACAGGACAAGGGGCAGCGGGTGTGAGCTGGGACAGAGGAGGTTCCACATCGATGTGAGAAGGACCTTCTACATGGTGAAGGTGCCAAAGCCCTGGCAGGGGCTGCCCAGGGGGGTTGTGGAGTCTCCTTCTCTGGAGACATTTCAAACCCTCCTGGACGTGTTTCTGTGCAACTGGGTCTAGGGGGTCCTGCTGTAACAGGGGGATTGGACAGCATGATCTTTGGAGGTCCCCTTCCATCCCTGCTGTTCAGTGACTCTGTGAATTGTTCCTACTCTGGGGGTGGCTCTGGGCAGGGTTTGTGTGTTGATCAGACAGAACACAAATATTTACCCTACCCAGTTCCTTTCTCCAATCACAAGGCACAGTCTCCAGGCTCTGGAACTGAACAGAGGCTGCTGCATCAGCAGCTCCAGCAGTGGCACCAGCAGGCAGCCCTCAGGGAGACTGAAAGGAAAAAAGCTGCTTTGCTGAGGCAGAGGGCAGCCTGAGGATTGGGGCAAAGCAGCCCAGCCCACCTCAGGTTGCTTGGGAATGTTGCTATCATCTGCCTCTCACAGTGCCCCCAGCAGAGGGTCACAGAATCACTCAGGTGGGGAAAGACCCCTGGGATCATCGAGTCCAACCACCAACCCAACTCTACAAAGTCACCCCTAAGCCAGATCCCCAACAGCACATCTCGGCGACTTTTAAACTCTCCCAGGGATGGGGACTCAGCCCAGTCCAAGGGCCTGATGAAGAAGAGACTGAGCTGCAGACTCTGCAGAACGACTCCCGTGGATGCAGCCCTCCCAGCTCCATCAGACCCTGGGTTGTTGGAAGGGCGGCAGGAGATGTTAGCCTTTGCTTGTGCGTGTCTGGTTCCCTCCCTCACCCCGTGCCGTTGCCCCTGCGCTCCCCACAGGGCGCTTCGCTCACACCCTGGCATTCCAGACCTGCCTCAGAATGCTCGGGGTTCATTTCTGCACTGGGCTGGATGTCAACAAGCCCAGGGAGGGAGATGCTGCACCTCTGACTTTCAGCAGAAGCTGAGCTGACTTTCATGGAACAACAACAACAGAGACTGTGCTTCCAGCCCATGGAATTCCCCTCGCGCCTTTCATCTCGCAAGCTCATAACAGCCGGGCTGCGTCTGAGAGGCAGGAAGAAAGGTTCTAATGGGAGAAGCTGAACCTGTTTCTGTCGGCTGTGGTAGCAGCGCTAACTTTTTTCTCCTGGAAGCCTGTGTTCTGAAGGCTCTCCATGTGTTCTGTACCTCAGTGGTGTTGGAAGGGCTGCGACTGTAGAAGGGTCCCGGACATTTCTGTGAGAAGCCCTGTCAAGCCTGTGCAGGATAACCAGGGCTACCAGACCCATCAGCACGTCGGAGCAGCAGGGCGGAGAACTGCACCACTGCAGCGTGAAAGCAGAGCTCTGGAGGTGACAGCAAACACCCGCACATCTCCGTGTGTCTTCTGAGAAACAGCCACTGCCTGCAGTCTGGATCACGGGGTCACAGGACAATAGGGACTGGAAGAGACCTCCAGAGATCACCCAGTGCCATCCTCCTGTCACAGCAGGATCCCCTAGAGCCAGTCGCACAGGAACAGTCCAGGTGGGTGTGAAATGACTCCAGAGAAGGAGACTGCACAAGCCCCCTGGGCAGCCCCTGCCAGGACTCTGGCACCCTCACTAGGGAAGAAGTCTCCTCTCAAACTGATGTGGAACCTCCTCTGTTCCAGCTGACACCCACTGCCCCTTGTCCTGTCACTGGGTGGCCCTGAGCAGAGCCTGGCTCCATCTTCCTGACACCTACCCTTCACCTATTGATAGAAATTCATGGAGTCACCCCTCAGTCTCCCTTTTTCCCAGCTCCAGAGCCCCAGCTCCCTCAGACTGTCCCCAGCAANTTCTCTGGAGACATTTCAAACCCTCCTGGACGTGTTTCTGTGCAACTGGGTCTAGGGGGTCCTGCTGTAACAGGGGGATTGGACAGCATGATCTTTGGAGGTCCCCTTCCATCCCTGCTGTTCAGTGACTCTGTGAATTGTTCCTACTCTGGGGGTGGCTCTGGGCAGGGTTTGTGTGTTGATCAGACNCATCATCTCTGTGGCTCTGTGCTGGGCTCTGTCCCGTAGTCTGGGATGTAGCAGTTACTCTGTTGATCATCTCCAACTGTGCCTGTTCCTTAGTAGTACTGAGCAGTTGGAAAGTGCCCTTCTTCCCCTTCTCCCATCGTGGTCCGAAGACTTGCTGGCGGTGAATCTGCCAGTGTTTATTTTGCCTCTTGAGTTGTTTCTGGCTCTGCCATTCTGGTGTCACAGCTGCTTCTGCAGTACCACCACAACGGGCACATCAAAGTGAGTTTTCCCAGTAGAGCAAATTGTTTAGGTTGTTGTTGCTCAACTGGGGAAATATTTTGGTGGACAGCTGGCTCTGCTCAGGCCAGCAGCTTCCTGGGGTGGATCAGAAAGGGGGTGGTTGGTAGATCAAGAGAGGTTCTCCCACTCTGCTCTGCCCTGCTGAGACCACAGCTGGAATCTTGTGCCCAGTTCTGGGTCCTCAGTTCCAGAAGGACACAGAGCTGCTGGAGAGAGCCCAGTGCAGAGCCACAGAGATGATGGAGGGAGGGGAGCATCTCCCTGCTGAGGAAAGGCTGAGGGAGCTGGGGCTCTGGAGTTGGGAAAAAGGAGCCTGAGGGGTGACCTCATGAATGTTGATCAATATGTGAAGGGTGGGTGTCAGGAGGATGGAGCCAGGCTCTGCTCAGTGTCATCCAATGATAGGACAAGGGGCAGCGGGTGTAAGCTGGGACAGAGGAGGTTCCACATCAGTGTGAGAAGGACCTTCTACATGGTGAAGATGCCAGAGCCCTGGCAGGGGCTGCCCAGGGGGGTTGTGGAGTCTCCTTCTCTGGAGATGTTTCCAACCCCCCAGCCGCGTTCCTGTGCGACTGGCTCTAGGGGATCCTGCTGTGGCAAGGGGATTGGACTGGATGATCTTCTGAGATCCCTTCCCATCCCTGATGGTCCGTGATGCTGTGGTTTGCTGTTGTTAAGCGTGCACTGAGTCAGGGCGCTATAGACGCAGATCTGATGTGACAACGATGTCACCTGTGGTGGCCTCCCGCGTGAGCAGCAGACGTGCAGGAGTCACTCGCTGCCATTCCAAACATACCTGGACTAACAGCCCCTTCGCCAGCTCGTGGCTTCCAGTGTGCGATGGAGGGGTGGTTATTGGTCTGACAGCAACGCAGGCGTGAAGCGTGGATGTAGTCTACAGAGCCCATGCACCCCCAGGGCGAGGGGAATCATTTCAGAGGTGAGGCAGGAGACAAGGCAGGGACCAACACAGCCTTCAGCTGAGTGCAGGCTGCACCCTTGGCACGTGTCTGTCAGGTGGGTGATCAGAAGCGTGACCACAGGGTAGGGCAGAGCTGGGAATGGAAGGGGAGGGCTCACGTAGCTTTTTGGTCGCCTTTGCTGCACATTGGTGCTTGGCCCTGGGGGATTGGACTGGATGATCTCTTGAGGTCCCTTTGCAGTCCCTGATGTTCTATGGTCCTGTGACTTTGCAACTGAGGTTTTGCAGAGCCTTGGTGGCCACTGAGTCAGTGACACTGAGTGTGGTCATGCATGGGAGCCCAGGGAAATGTTCGGTGTGATCCACTGCGCCTGTAACTCGCATCTAGAGAGCAAGGTGGGCGATCCCTCTTGGAGGCACTTTCTTTCTACTGCTAGGGGGACGCTCTGAGTAGCTGTCACTTGGTGGCTTCTTTTCTCTGTAGTGTCACCTCTGCCATCCATCCGCTTCTCCGACGGTAGGGTCACAACTGCCAGTCTGTACCGGGTCTTTTCTAACTGTGTTGAGTACTGTCAGGGGCTTTTTCCCCTCATCACTCTTCTTCAGCATTGATCCCTGTTCAGGCACCGACGTCCCGTGGGAGTTTTATTGGGGTCAGCAAGGGCTCTGGTGTGAATTTCGGACTTCTAGTACAGTCCTTATCTCACAAAACTGAGCTCTGCCTAAGCTGCTACCCGCTCTGTGTGGGTTTCTGCTCTTTATCCTAAGATAGAGCAGTGTTGTTCCATCCCAGTGCAAAGTTCTTCACTCACGTCTGTCACAGAGCACGGATGGGGTGACAAATGGTTGGATTAAAACAGGTCGGTGACAGGTCAGTGCTGAGTTGTAATAGAGCGGGTGCAGGCGAGGGCAGCAAAGCTGGGGAAGGGCCTGGAGAATCCATCTGATGAGGAGAGGTTGAGAGAGCTGGGGCTGGTTAGCTGGAGAAAGAGGAGGCTGAGGGGAGACCTCCTCGCTCTCTACAACTGTGGAAAGGAAACTACAGAGATGTTGGTGCTGGGCTCTTCTCACAGGTCATCAGTGACAGAAGCAGAGGGAAGGGCTTCCAGCTCCAACAGTGGAGGGCTGGCCAACAGGAAGAGATTCTTCCTGGAGACAGCGGTCAGGCCCTGGAATTTGCTGCCCAGGGTGGTGGTTGAGTCCCCATCCCTGGATGAGTTTGAAAGTCGCTTAGATGCAGTTTTGGGGACTCTGGTTTAGGAGTGACCTTGTAGAGTAGGGCTGATGGTTGGACTCGATGATCTTTTTGAACCTGAATGGTTCTGTAATTCTGTGATCCTGTGACTGTCAAGCAGCATCTGACTGATGGAGAACCAGATTGCAGAGAGAACAGCATTTCTTTTGAAGCAATGACTTTGTTGTCGCAAGCTCTGTGGTTCTTTCCAGGTCTTGCTGAAGTATTTGGACTTCCCTGAATATCTGTATCGAGGGGTTTTGTTCTGATTATAGCAAAAGTGCCGGCGCTGCCTCCCCATGAGCTGCACGTTGCTCTGACTCTTACGTGATGCAGAAGGGAACAAGGACTGAGTTCCCGACACCCCCTATGTAGGATTTCTGTCTCCTGCGTGATATTGACATCAACTGTGCCCCCAAGAGTGTATTTTTTAGGGATAGTTGGAGGAGAGTGGGGATGCAGCTGGTCAATAGGCTTTTCTGAACCCCTACAGCTTTGGGCGGTGAGGAAGGAGGTTCTTTGCTGCTACCCTTGGAGGCTCAGGAGCACGTAATCTACTCAGGCAGGAGGCACCCTGAGTGTGGGGCTTGGCCTTTGCTGCTACATGAATGACTTTACAGAAGGCAGCAGTGAGTTCGGAAGAGAAGAGGTGGATTACTTGTGGTTAGTCTGAGTAAACTGAGCGTGAACTTCTAATACAGTCCGTTGAGGTCCTTCTGAGCTCAGCTTGCACAGGGGCTGTGTCGTTGTCACAGATTCGGCGCTTAAACCCACCATCAAACTTCTCGATCCAGAATCTAGACTCAGTGAAGTCAGTCAGCTTCTTTGGAGCAAAGGCTGCAACCAACGACACCGCCACTCCGCAGTTTGCAAATGTCATCGATAAAACTCCCTCTGAGCCCAGGTGGGGTCTTCTCTTGCCTCTCAGAATGCTCACCCCCCCTTGGGTCTCTCCATCCCCACAGACAGACGCTGAGGTTTTGACAGAACAGTGACAGGAACCACATCGCTGCCCTTTACAAACTGACCGTGGCGACTGACGGGCTGATCATCCCTTCCAGACCCTGGCATGCAAATGTCCCTGGTGCCAGCAGCTCACAAACCGCAGGCAGCTTTTGCCCCCGCTGCCGGGGCGCATTGTCTGCGTCGGGGGTGCCCCTGTAATATCGGCCTCTCCTCATTTCCAGCACGTAGACATAATTAAAGGCCATCAGGTGTCTTCTGTGGGTAGTGGTGGCTGGGGTACCAGACACCGAGATAACCAGGTTGTTAGGGAGTGCTCAGAGACGTCATGTTCCCTGCGCCTTCACACGTGGAGCAGACGTCCCGGGGCGCAGAGCAAAGACAAGCCCGTAGTGCAAACACGCACTTGCCAAGGGCCAAGGGGGCAGATTTGCATGCCCCAGCTGCAGGCTCAGAGCCTTGCAAGCACCTGATTATTAGGTAGTTCTGGGGCAGATGTCTTGTTTCCCCGGGGTGTTTTGTGTCACCGTGACTCGCCGCACTGGGCTGGCAGCTGCTTTGCCACCCTGCAGTGCTGTAGGTAGGAGAAAGGGCGCAGACGTTCTGGTAAGGGGCTGGGAGCACACAGCTTGAGCAAGGGGAGCCGGTCGAGAGGCACGAGAAGCACAGCCCTCCCCCAGTGTGCCTGGGGGTTCCACACTTCTGACGACTCCAGGACAGCACTGAGACAGGAGGCTCCAGAGCCCTGCGCGGGGACTTTGCTGCAATGATGCAGTAGGCGGCAGGAGGATGGTCTCTTCAAGGCTCCTTTTTGCTCCTGGTCCTCCACGTTGAAGAAGTGAATCCTGCTGGGTGTTACCCTGACATAAGGTAGGGTTTTATTTCTTAGAAAGGTAGAAGCTCTGGGAAGCCCCAACAGCTGCATCCCTGTCTAAGAGCTCTGCTCAGCTGAGGAGCCCACCATGGCTGACAGTCAGCGGTAAGCCACAACGACATCCTGGTTTGCCGCAGATTAGACTGTGTGTTCAGCTGCAGACGTGAGCGCGTTCCCCTGGGCAGAGGGTTTCTGCTGTCAGCATCGGGCTGCTTACAGATTCTTGCTCGGCTGTGCATTTTGCTCTGGAAGTGGCGGCGGCCTCCGGGCTCTTCTGCACTTCGCACCAGAAAGAAAAGCTACGGAAAGGTGAAGAGATTTGGAAGGCGCCAAACGGAACTGTGTTCTGCACTACAATGGGCTGGGCGAGGTGCAGGGTCGGTAAAACACGAGAAGCAACCTGCCTGGCACAACGAGCAATGAGCTGCAGACCTCCAGCCCCCGGCGTGCGGGGATTCTGCGATTCGTGGACAGGAAAAAAGCCTCTGTAGCCTCTCCTGGCATTTCATTTGCCAAGGCTGCAAACGAAGGGCCGGTGGCTACAGCACTTCTCTCACTGTTGCTGTTCTCACTGGACCTTTGGATCTTTGACACTTCGGGAAAAGCGTCAGTTTCTTGAGAGCTGCTGGTGAGAAGCTGTTGGTGCTGGTGTAGGCGCCAGTGGGGCCCGAGGGCTTCACATGTGCCCTATCGCCCAGCTCTGCTACCTCGGGCACTGCCCTTCTCTCAGCCTGTGTGAGTTTGGTGCCTCTTTGGGGTCACCCTTCTCTCTTTCAGCAGTCTCAGCGATGTTAAGAGCTGACAAATGTTTACACAGCATAGGTGGTGAGGAAAGATGTGCAGGTCTGAAAGTTGTGCTGTCCTAGAACAGTCTGGGACTGTGATCACACAAAGTCCCAGAGCATTTGGGATTGGACTGGACCTCGAAAGATCATCCAGTCCAGTCCCCCTGCCACAGCAGGATCCCCTAGACCCAGTTGCACAGGAACATGCCCAGGGGGGTGTTAAATGTCTCCAGAGAAGGAGACTCCTCAACCCCCCTGGGCAGCCCCTGCCAGGGCTCTGGCACCCTCACTGGGAACAAGATCCTTCTCACACTGATGTGGAACCTCCTCTGCTCCAGCTGACACCCACTGCCCCTTGTCCTGTCACTGGGTGCCCCTGAGCAGAGCCTGGCTCCATCCTCCTGACACCCACCCTCCACATATTGATCAACACCCATGGAGTCACCCCTCAGGCTCCATTTCCCAGCTCAAGAGCCCCAGCTCCCTCAGCCTTTCCTCAACAGGGAGACGCTCCCTTCCCTCCATCATCTTGTGGCTCTGTGCTGGGCTCTCTCCAGCAGCTCTGTGTCCTTCAGGAGCTGAGAGTCCCACAACTGGGCACAAGATTCCAGCTGTGGTCTCAGCAGGGCAGAGGAGAGGAGGAGGAGAACCTCTCACAATCTGCTAACCACCCCTCTTCTGGCCCAATTTTGTCACTCATTGTTAATACAGACTTTGAATCATAGAACAGAATCACAGAACCACTCAGGTTGGAAAAGACCCCTGGGATCATTGAGTCCAACCACCAACCCTACTCTACAAGGTCACCCCTAACCCAGGTCCCCCAACACCACATCTAAGTGACCTTTCAACACATCCAGGGATGGGGACTCAACCATCACCATGGGCAGCCCAGTCCAGGGCCTGACCACTCTCTCTGTGAAGCCTTTTTATGGCTACAAAACCTGAAATACTTTCGGTAGGAGAAACCCATGGAGCTGCCCCATGGTGGCCTTAAAGCAGTAGCTGCAGTTAGTGTGTTTTGCTGTTGCTCCTGCCAAGGATATTTCTTGCTGGAATTCAAACATGTTCCTGGTCTCATACGAGGATGGGGGGTGTTTCTCGGTGCGGTAGTCACATCACATCTGCGATTCTTGTTGACACGGTCTGTGCCACTGACGTGTAGCTTATGCTCAGTCTCTTGTCTTCTAGGTCTCCCAGCAAGGACATGGCTTCAAACGAGAGAGAGATTGTGGTTTGGGTTTGCCAGGAGGAGAAGATCGTGTGTGGCCTCACCAAGCGCACGACGTGTGCTGAGGTGGTTCAAGCGCTGCTTGAGGAACACCAGGCGACGTTTGGGGAGAAAAAGGTCCTGTTTGGCAAAGCCAATGATTACTGTATTGTGGAGAAGTGGAGAGGCTCGGAGAGGGTCCTTCCTCCCTTGACAAAGATCCTGAGGCTTTGGAAGGCCTGGGGGGAAGAGCAGGCAAACCTGCACTTTGTGCTGGTGAAGTCGGATGCTTTCCTCTCGTTTCCGCTGTGGAAAACGGCTGAAGCGAAGGTGGTGCAAAACGTGGAGAAGCAGTGGGAGCTCAGTCCAGCCAATTACATGAAGATGCTGCCCGTAGACAAGCAGAAGAAAATTGTGAGGAAGACCTTCCGGAAACTGGCCAAGCTGAAACAGGACAGCGTTCAGCAAGAGCGAGACAACATGGAGACGCTGATTCACCTGATCATCTCTCAGGACCACACCATTCACCAACAGGTCCTCAGAATGAAGGAGCTAGACATGGAAATTGAAAAATGTGAAGCGAAATTCCACCTGGATCGTGTGGCCAACGACGGGGAGAATTACGTGCAAGACTCCTACTTAATGATCCACCCAAACGAGGCTGAGCAGCAGGGAGGCAGGCCGGGCGATCCAAAGGAGATGCAGGACTACTTGACCAAGAGTGAGGGAATCTTGCAGGTCGAAGAGAGGCTAAAGCATCACAGGCAATTAATAGAGAAGCTGTGTGCCGAGATCGAGAGAGAGGTCCATGGCATCTGCACAGGAACAAACGGAGATGATGCTCACACCGAAGGAGCAGCAAATCCTGAGCTGGACACCTCCAATTTGGAGAGTGTGAAGCATGAGCTGGAAAAGAGCATGAAAGACGGTCTGAGAATCAGCTCACACCTGAGCTGTGTCCAGAAGGAGCTCACCTACAGGGACTCACTGCTTCAAAAGAAGGAAAAAGAGTACGAACTCCTCACGGAAGAATTCAACTTGCTGCACGCTAAGGACAACGCGGAAACCAGGCTTCCGCCAAGCGAAGAGCCACCCAAGGGCAGCGGCGCCTCCGGCAGCAGTGCCGCTGCTTCTGGCTTTGTGCACAGAGTGACGAATCCGGACACGAATGACACAGACTCTGACACCGGCATCAGCTCCACTCACAGCCAGGACTCTGAAATCGCTTCGGGAGACACGGCGCTGCTGTCCACATAGCTGAGAGCGGCCGCGCGTCGAGGAGAAGCCATCTTCTGGAGAGTGCTTGTAAGACATGGCGAACCTCACTGGTTTGACAGTTCGGCTGCCCGGCATGTTGGCGCTGCGGCCCCGCGCCAGCTAATCCAGCAGCCTTGGCTTCTGCGCTCAGCGTGTCCCTGTGCCTCGGCGTGCAGGTAGCCTTCCGGGCTAACCGTGTGGCGGTGTGAAGCATTGGCTCTGCTAGGTTGAGACCCTCTTTGGATCTTGTAAGGCTGACGCTCAGTGAAGCAGGAGCACTCTGGCTGGCTTGGACCAATAGTCTGGATGTTTGTTATCTCCATCTTCAGGTCCACTTCTGCATCTCCCTAAGTATTAAGGAAGGTGAACCAGAGGTTAGACCTAACCATTTGATTCCATAGTTCCATGATCCTATGATTCACAGGGCTCTGTTACAGTGGTTTTATTTAACTGGAGTTTCCCCGGTGTGAAGCTGCTGCAGAGGTTTAGGTAACCCAGCCTGTGATTCGGTGAGGAGCAGTTTTGGGGACGCTGCCCAGGGAGAAGCCAAGGGCACTGCACTGATGCGGTGCCGAGCAATGCGCTTCTGAGTGACCAGGATGACGGTTTCAAACACTCCAACGTCCCGTTTGAAACGTGCCCCTGCACACCGAAGGTTTGCATTCCCGTCCTCTTCCAGCAGCTTGGCAGCTCACTAAAACTCAGCGTTATCTGCTCCCCTGCCATAGCCCCAGCGATGCTGAAGTCCACGCAGCTCCTGCCAGCAGGGCGGGCATGCCGGGACTGCTGCCGTCCTGCTTGTGGGAGAGAGACGCTGAGTCCCAGGCTCACGCCTCACCCGGGGGCGTTTTCAGCCAGGCTTCTCCTGCCTATCTCAGCAGTCAGGCGCAGTGTCTGAGCCTCCTCAGATCCTGCCCGCTCCAAGTGCAGCAGAGCACAAGGGACCAGCAGGAGCCAGGCAGCTTTGGGCTCTGGCTAGACAGCTGGATCGTTACCACTCTCACATGGCGGGGGACTGGCTGTCGAATCCTGCCTCCTGCTGCTCTGGAGCAGGGACCTGAAAAATCCTCCTTCCGGGAAAAGTGGGGAATGTTGGAGACAGCTACAGGTGATTAACCTTCTGCAGCTGGCTCAATCCTGAGCCCCAGGAGGTGCACAGAGCATGAGAACTGTGCCACAGGATCCCAGAGCACCTAGAAGAATTAAAATAGATCCCAGAATGACAAGTCTGTGCAGTCAATATACAAGTCGCACCCAGGGTCTAAATGGAAAACCCTTTCAGAGGGCAGCAATAGCAAAGCCTTTCAGAGGCTGCACTTCCCTCCTCTGAGGTGTCTGCCAGCCACCTGCTTTCTGCAATGTCTGCAGTGCCCAGACTGCTAGGGCTGCTGATTTCGCGCATGAGAGGCCCAGCCAGCCAGCCAAACCACCCAGCACCTCCATGTTTTTTCTAACAAGACACGTTGGTGGGTTTTGCTTTGTAGCTCCTGCTATGGGGCACTTTGCTGGTTGCCTCAGCCTGTTGTGTTTTTGTCCCGTGGTCTTGTTGTTTCCTGCAGGGACAATAACGTGTCGCATGTAGACTCATCAGCTCCTGATGGAAACACGTCTCGCCAAGACCTTATCTTATCTTTGTAATAATTTATTGACGCAACTCAGCACCTTCCGCAGCCTGTGGCTGTCCCTCCGACAAGGGGTGCACCCAGAGCTCCACGGTTGAGCGCAGGCCAAGCTGTTCTGTGAGTCCTGGTGAGCGTAGCTCAGTCTCTTCACTGAGTCAGTCTTTCATAAAAACACCTAGGGGTTAAGAGCTTCAAACAGAGTCACCTTCCCAGCTGCGTGGGCTGGTACAGGACCCACGAGGGAACTAACTTCCACGCATAGACTTTCGAATTGTTTTCCCTCACAGGAACTTGTACTGGTGCTCGGAACTGGTCCCTGTCCATACCACTTGTTTGAGTGTACAGCCCTGCGACAGGTAGGGCTGATGACGATGGCTGTGTTTTAATACTAAGATGGGTGCAAATAGGTAGGGAGAGAGTATTTCGTACCAAATAAAGTCATATAAAACAAAACCACCCAATGTTTGGAAGTTTACATTTGAAGCTCTTGCTTTGTCTCCCTTCTTTCTGTGCTTAGACGGATATGAAACGGGATTTCAGACCGTGCTTGCTCTTTGCCCTTGATCTGCCTCCACACTTTTCATACGCTTCTTTGACTGGGTTTTAGCAGCTCAAAATAACCTTCATGAGCCTTTGTGCTCCTGAACCCCTCTTCCTTCAGGTCAGCTACCTGGCTTTTAATTTCCATAAAGAAGTGCACAAACACACAATCACAGACTGACAGAAGCCCAGAACATTAGGGATTGGAAGGGACCTCCAAAGACCATCCAGTCCCTCTGCCACAGCAGGATCCCTTAGATTCAGTCATCAGGGATTGGAAGGGACCTCCAAAGACCATCCAGTCCAGTCCCCCCACCACAGCAGGATCCCCTAGATCCAGTTGCACAGGAACACGGCCAGGTGGGTTTGAAATGTCTCCAGAGAAGGAGACTCCACAACCCCCTTGGGCAGCCCCTGCCAGGGCTCCAGCACCCTCACCATGAAGAAGGTCCTTCTCACACTGATGGGGAACCTCCTCTGTTCCAGCTCATGCCTGCTGCCCCTTGTCCTATCACTGGGTGCCCCTGAGCAGAGCCTGGCTCCATCCTGCTGACACCCACCCTTCACATATTCATCACCACTGGTGGGGTCTCCCCTCGGTCTCCTTCTCTCCTGGGCACAGTCAGACACGGGTTCATTTCCTCTCATTCTCTTGAGACAGTTCCTTTGACATCTTCACATTTGTGTTTGGTTTGAGAACATTCTCCCGTGGGCTGTGTTCTATTTGCCAACAAAGGGGAACATCCAAAACAACCAAACAAGTGAGAGCGCCGACTTCTGCCCGGGGGGCAGGGACGTGAGATGTTCAAGCACGATGGAAGGAAGCAACGGTCTGTCGTGCTCATCTGTACAGTGAGAGGAAGGACCATCGTGTGCCCAGCTCGGTCCCTTCGGGCGGCACAAGGCAGCCCCCTGTGCAGCCCGTGTGAATCCAAGAAGGGCACTCTGGCTGCTGTCACCTGGGCTGACACGGCTGAGGGGAACGCGCTCACCCAACGCAGATTTCTTCGCACCCTCCGCTCTTAAATCACTTCACGTATAGATTTATCACCAGTGGAACTCCGACAGTTTCCAGGGAGCACAGTTTATACCCCAGCCTCATGTTTCTGCCTGACTTTATGATGTAATTTGATGAATTTGGTGAAAGATGAGTCAATTTAATTACCTGCTTCAGTGCCTTGGTGACTCTTTCATATACGAACCGTAATTACTGTTTGGTTAGATAGAAACATAGGGGCTTTGCCCTCCATTATGTTCTTAGAAAATAGGGGGCAATTATGGAATTACTGCTTTATTCTCCCCGCAAACCTGAGCAATCCCCAACAGCTTTTAGCACTTCAGACTTGTGGATTGCACGTTTGTCTTCAGCCTGCGCATCCAGGGCTTGCTCTACTAGCTGTGACTACATTTGTCTTCAGCCTGCGCATCCAGGGCTTGTTCTAGCTGTGACTACGTTTGTCTTCAGCCTGTGTTGTAACAGGGGCCATCCAGGGGGGAAGGCTGAGCTCAGGAGAAGCTCCTGAAGTGAGCTGAGTGGCAGCACCTGGAGCAGCCCTGAGTGACCCCTCCCAGTGCCCCTCTCAGGATAAAAGCTGCCCATCTGCAAGGAGGGTCAGCAGTTTGTCTGTGACTGGGTGTGTATCACAGAGCTTCCCTGCAACCAGAAGGACCTCTCTCACAACTGGGGCTCCCAGTGGCTGCAGGACAGGATGAACTGGACCAAGGTGAGCGAGTGGGTTCTGCATTTCTCAGGTATTTTCTGTGGTGGCCTGGCTGTGGCAGGACACAGGCTGGAGTTGGTTTCCTTGCTGTTGAATTTCTGGGTCAGGTCCCCAGCATCTCTGCTCCTTTGAGCTTGGATAAACTAAAGCCCACCTGGATGTGTTGATCTGTGGGATCCTGCTGTGGTGGGGGCGTTGGACTGGATGATCTTTTGAGGTCCTTACCAATCCCTAATGTTCTGTGATTAATTCTCCTGGCCCTTCTGCAGCTCATTTGTCCTCCTCTGCCCTTGCTCCAGCCCCTTGATGTCTCCCTTGTACTGAGGTGCCCAAAACTGCACCCAGTCCTCGAGGTGCAGCCTCACCAGTGCTGAGTGCAGGGGGACAATCACCTCCCTACTCCTGCTGGAGACAGGTCTATAAAATGCAGCCTTTTGGATTGTCTTTCTAATATTTAATGGCTTTCAGTGTTTAGTTCATGTCCTTCACATCAGCCCCTGCTTTGCAGACAGGTGGTTACAGACTGATTTTCTAGAGTCAGAGGAGTGGCTGCTTGGGTGTCCCACAGATCAGGTCCAACTGGAATCCAGTCACTACTTTCAATGTCAGATTTCCAAGCCTTTGGATTTGATTCTGGAATGTTCCTCAGAACCTGGAGTTCCTGACTAGCATTCATGTCGCTCTTGCATCTCATTCCTCTGGAATTCGCGAGGTGTCATGCAAATGCATCAGAGAAAGCTGGTCTTCGTTCCATTGTCAGAAGTACTTTGAGTAGGAGCTGGTGCCTCTCAGTCTTGTCAGCCGAGTCCCTCGCGATGGTGGGAAAGTGCTGCGTGCGCGTGTCGGTGCAGGTTGTGCTCGGGCAGCACCTCTGCGTGTCGGGCTAGACCGGCCTGTTGGGCGAGGGCTTCATTTGCACCAGCGCTTGGAAGTCTGGCCTTTGATTTCAGTCCCCGAGCTGGCAGGGGCTTCTCGGGAGACGAACAGCCCTTCTGGGGAGAGAGCAGCTCTGTGCTGGTGGAGACCAGTGCAGGGACTGTGCTGCTGAGATCTGGTTAGGGTAGAGGAAAAGGCCCAGCTAGTGTGGAAACTCGCTCTGGGAAGGAAGTTCCATTTTAGTCCTATGAAGTACTGAGGTTGGACAGGTCTTGTGTCCAGTGCTGGGCCCTCAGTTAGAGAGGGACGTGGAACTGCTGGATAGAGCTCAGCACAGAGCCACAGAGATGATGGAGGGAGGGGAGCATCTCTCTGCTGAGGAGAGGCTGAGGGAGCTGGGGCTCTGGAGCTGGGGATAAAGGAACCTGGGGGGTGACCCCATGGATGCTGATCAACATGGGAAGGGTGGGTGTCAGAAGGCTGGAGCCAGGCTCTGCTCAGTGGCGTCTAATGGTAGGACAAGGGGCAGCGGGTGTGAGCTGGAACAGAGGAGGTTCCACATCAATGTGAGAAGGACCTTGTTCCCAGTGAGGGTGCCAGAGCCCTGGCAGGGGCTGCCCAAGGGGGTTGTGCAGTCTCCTTCTCTGGAGGTGTTTCAAACCCACCTGGCCATGTTCCTGTGCAATTAGATTTGGAGGATCCTGCTGTAGTTAGGGGATTGGACTGGGTGATCTTGTGAGATCCTTTCCAACCCCTGCTGTTCTGCAAGTGTGAAAATCAGCGCAGAGGTTGTCTGTGGCAGATCACACAGTGTCAGCCGTGGAGACAGCAGTGCAGCCACTTGGTCTGGTTGAACCCCCTGTTCTGCAGTGCGGAGTGTTGGCGAGTTATCCCAGCTGCATTGTCCAAGCCCTCCACCAGCACATTCCTGAGAGTCCTTGGTGGCAGCAGCTGCGTTTCAGGCTCTAAGGGAAGAGAGGGGTGTTTGCATGCGGAAGTAGCTGTTAAAAATGCTGGGTACAGGCAGAAAGAAGTTGCTTGGTGCAGACGGGGACCCTTTGATTCAGAGCTCTGTTGCTGTTCCTGACCTCGAGGCAGGGTGCCCCCGTTCTGTCCAGAACAGCAGAGCAGTGATGCTCGGACCCGCTGTGGCTCACCAAGCCGTGCTAGTTTGGTGAAAGCTGAGAGCCTGAGACTGTTGTGATGAGTCTTGCTGCTGGTGACCCCAAGTGACAGCACCTCGCACTCAACATCCACTGTTTCTCTTGTTGCTTATTTTTGTCGTCAGGATGGTTTTTACTCTGCAAACAAGTCTTGTTCTGCAAGTGTGAGCCCTCCCTTCCTTTGGGAAGGACTTTTTGTTATCAAGCAGCTTGTTGGCTGTTCCTCAGCTTTGCAAAGGTGGGCTGAGAGGAAGAAACTGGAGCTCCAGCTCAAGAGCAAAGGAGAGCGCTCCTCTTGTTACAGATTAGTCACTCGGGTCCCATTGCTGCTCTTGGATCTTTTCAGAACATATTTCATGTATTTGCTTTTGATGGCTCAAATGACAGGCTGAGAGTGGTGGTGGTTGAGTCAATATTTGAGCAGTGCAGCGCAGGCACCTGGAGACAAGCTGGGCTTGGGGAGCTGCTTCCTCGCCGTGAGAGCTCGCAGGGTTCAGGAAGGATTCTGTCTTCTCCTTTAGCTTCCAGTTGTGCCACAGGCTTTTGTTTGGGATGAGTTGAAATTTCCCAATTAGTTCAACTTTCATTACTGGTTTTCCATTCACTGTTTCAGTTGAAGCTCAGGGGGGACAATCCTAAAACTGAATTCGGGTCTTGTCTGCTGACAGGACAGGGGGCAGCAGGTGTGAGCTGGAACAGAGGAGGTTCCACATCAGTGTGAGAAGGACCTTGTTCCCAGTGAGGGTGCCAGAGCCCTGGAAGGGGCTGCCCAAGGGGGTTGTGGAGTCTCCTTCTCTGGAGATGTTTCAGACCCTCCTGTGCAGCTGGATCTAGGGGATCCTGTTGTGGCAGGGGGATCGGACTGGGTGATATTTTGAGGTCCCTTCGCATCCCCAGTGTTCTGCGATTATGACTCCCTGACCAGTGAGGGCAGTCGCCCAACTCTTGTGAAAGCAGCTCTTGCTTTCAGGAACAAATGGAGCAGCAATTGCAGCGGGTGCTGTGCCTCACAGGCAATTTGTTGCTCGGCGCGGGTGTGTGTTCGGAGACCCACACAGCTCTGCGGGGAAGCAGGCTGTTTTCAAATAACTTTATTAAGTAAAAGACTATTTGAAAAACGACCTTCCAGAGGCTGCTGTCAGAGGAGCGCGATTGCAGCAAGTCTCCCAACTCTGTTACAGAGTGAGTGATCCAACTCCCGTTACAGCAGATGGACTGCAGCAATTAGGAGGTGCCTCGTGTAGGACCTGATGGATTTTATTAGCTGCTGCTGCTTCTGCAATTACAGCTGAAGACAGCAGAGGAGCATCTCTCCTCGGTGCAATCTCTCACTCCAAATGAGATCCTTCATCTTACTTTTGCCAGTCAGACATGAGATGATGCTGATGTTTCCCTGCAATCGACTGCGGTTGGATTAACTATCAGGAGAGATGACTAGGAAAGTGAGATTGGACTGGGCTGCCCAGGTCAGGGCTGAGTCCGCATCCCTGGGAGAGTTTAAAAGTCGCCGAGATGTGCTGTTGGGGATCTGGCTTAGGGGTGACTTTGTAGAGTTGGGTTGGTGGTTGGACTCGATGATCCCAGGGGTCTTTCCCCACCTGAGTGATTCTGTGACCCTCTGCTGGGGGCACTGTGAGAGGCAGATGATAGCAACATTCCCAAGCAACCTGAGGTGGGCTGGGCTGCTTTGCCCCAATCCTCAGGCTGCCCTCTGCCTCAGCAAAGCAGCTTTTTTCCTTTCAGTCTCCCTGAGGGCTGCCTGCTGGTGCCACTGCTGGAGCTGCTGATGCAGCAGCCTTTGTTCAGTTCCAGAGCCTGGAGACTGTGCCTTGTGATTGGAGAAAGGAACTGGGTAGGGTAAATATTTGTGTTCTCTTTGATCAACACACAAACCCTGCCCAGAGCCACCCTCAGAGCAGGAACATCTTGCAGCAGCCCAGTGCTGTCCTGCAGAACTGCTGCACGCAGCCACCATGTGCTGCTGCAGGTTGCAGCTCCGTGCTCACCCAGTCCGGGTCTTGTGTTGTCCAGAACAACTGATCAAGGAGACCAGGTCACAAGGAGACTGGGTCACTTGCAGGCCTGTGCTGCAGGCTGAAACCTCGGGGAGCTGCTTTCCCATGCTTTAATCTGGAGCTTCCCATCGTGCAGAGACCGTTGGAGAGGCTTTTAATGAGAGTCAGAAAATCTACCTGTGGGTTGGAAGTGCAGGACTTTGCAGGAGCGCTCACAGCGAACTACTGCTGCCAGGCAGAAGAATTGGGGAACAGAAGGTGTTTTATAAATACATCCAAAGGAAAACGTGCTGGGGGAGAGCTGATCTCAGAATAACTGCGCGGGGCTGGTTTTGGCTGCAGTTTGCTGAGAAACACCGACAAGCGCTCGGCTGGAGCTTGGAGTTGGCCTCAGTCACAGAACACTCGGGATTGGAAGGGACCTGGGAAGATCATCCCGTCCAGTCCCCTCACCACAGCAGCATCCCCTAGATCCAGTTGCACAGGAACAGGACCAGGAGGGCTTGAAATCTCTCTAGATGAGGGGACTCCTCAACCCCCATTTTAACAGATGCTTCTTGGTTTAGCTTCTCCTTGCAGCCCCAGACTGCTCTGGCTGCTGCCAGTCCAGCTTTCTCTCTCTAGACGTTTCCAGTCCCACTCACCTTCCGTGGTTCCCCTGTCCCAGGCTTCTCGACTACTCACTGCCAGCTCTTGCAAACAGCTGAACGCTTCTGTTTGGCATTTTCCAAAGGAATGAAGCCTGAGGCAGTTCTGAAGCAGATGGAATTTCAGCCTAAATGGTTAAAGTCTGGCGAAGCCTTATGGAACATGAAAGGTCTCTCGTAATGAGCAGTGTTCCCAGCCAAATTTTCATGCATCCTAATCTCTCTGCCTTTGAAGTCAATGGTGAAAGTCCCAGTGGGACCATTAATGTGAGGAGCTGGTAATTGAGTGAGCAAGTGAGTGCTTGTTCAATGAGCTTTGGTGGATTGGCCACTCATTAAGCAGAAGGTACCTCTAGTTGCTCTGAGCATGGATGGATGTCTTCTTGGCGCTTGCTGCTCTCGCTTCCATGCTACGAGTCTATCTGGTGAGGCCTGTGAAATTTCTCTCTGAACTGTGTGGTGGCAAACTTGCTTCTTCCAAGCTCGTGGAAAATGGGGTGAACACCCAAAAGGCGGTTTCTGCATCAAGACCCCTGGGTGGCTTTCACAGGGCTTCAAGCAGCACTGCTCTTGGTCGTGGCTGCGCTGGGCAGCAGCACTTCTGTTCGTAAGCAGCTCTGGAGAAAGGAACGTGCTACATCCAGTCTCACAGGAACATGGCCAGGAGGGTTTGAAACGTCTCCAGAGAGGGAGACCCCACAACCCCCCTGGGCAGCCCCTGCCAGGGCTCTGACACCCTCCCCATGAAGAAGGTCCTTCTCAGACTGATGTGGAACCTCCTCTGCTCCAGCTGACACCCACTGCCCCTTGTCCTGTCACTGGGTGCCCCTGAGCAGAGCCTGGCTCCATCCTCCTGACACCCACCCTTCACCTATTGATCAACATTCATAGGGTCACCCCTCAGGCTCCTTTTCTCCACCTCAAGAGCCTTGGCTGCCTCAGCCTTTCCTCAACAGGGAGATGCTTCCCTCCCTTCATCATCTCTGGCTCTGAACTGGGCTGTCTCCAGCAGCTCTGTGTCCATCTGGAACTGAGGGGCCCACAACGGACACAAGATTCAGCTGTAGTCTCAGCAGGGCAGAACAGAGGGAGAGGAGAACCCCTCTTCATCTACTAACCATCCCCATTCTGATCCACCCCAGAGGTGGCTTTTGCTCTAGAAAGCTCATTGGCAAGGTTAGGCTCAGAATCACAGAATGGTTCAAGTTGGAAGAGACCCCTGGGATCAGAGTCCAACCATCAACCCTACTCTACGAGGTCATTCCTAACCCAGATCCCCCAATGCCGCAGCTAAGCAACTTTTGAAGTTGTCCGGTCTCGCTGATATCGCTGTGATTAAGCCAACTGACCCCGATGCCTTTGTTGTTCGTCACAGCGGCTCAGTTTCTCGTTAAGCAGAGCACAGTCCCCTCCACAGCTCTCCTCCACACAGTGTCTGTCCATCTGCTCCTTCCAAGTGAAAATGCTTCCAGGGTAAGCTGACCTAAAGGTTTCACTAAACAAGCTTAGTTAACAGTCTTGTCCTGGTTTCTCAGGTGTCGGGGAGCAAAACTGAGTTTCTTCACAGAATCGCAGAATATTAGGGATTGGAAGGGACCTTGAAACATCATCCAGCCTGGTCCCTCCCACCAGAGCAGGACCTTTCTGCTTTCCACAAACTCACAAACCTCCTGTTGATAGACGTTAGCTCTCCTTGGTGCTGCTTTAAGCCGCTGCTGTCTCTGTTCTCTTCCCCGTTGCCGATCCTTTCCTGTTCCCACAGACAGTTGCTCCCTTGTTCTCTAACGGGCTGCAGATTGTTGTCCTTGCTCCCGACAGCGCTGCCGCTGTTCAGGTGGTGGCAGCTCTTTGGGGAAGAGTTTTCAGGCATCATTTACTTCCAGGACAGACTTGAATGGGCTGGTTCAAAAGCCTCAAACCCCAGAGCCACACCTGTTCCTTTCTAAGCTGATCCTTGCTTTTCCCTCAGCCCATTTCTTTTGCTCTGAAGCCTTTTCCCAGCCATCATGATCTTTTCCTATGGCAATAATTCTGCAGGGGTCTTTTCCTGCAGAGTGAGGACCCGGCCCTCTTGTGCTCCTGTATGGCAGGGCTCGTACTGCCTCCTTGCTGAGTGATGCTGAATGGGAACGGGGCTCTGGTGCAGAACTGGGGGAACAAACACTGCTGATGCCTCGTACTGGAAGCTTGTCCTTGCTGTGGCCAAGGGCACCCTGGGGTGGATCAGAACAGGGATGATCAGTAGATGGAGAGAGGTTCTGTTCTGCCCTGGTGAGACCACAGCTGGAATCCTGTGTCCAGTGCTGGGTTCCTCAGTTCCAGAAGGACACAGAGCTGCTGCAGAGAGCCCAGTGCAGAGCCACAGGGGTGATGGAGGGAGGGGAGGGAAGCATCTCCCTGCTGAGGAAAAGCTGAGGGAGCTGGGGCTTTTGAGCTGGGAAAAAGGAGACCAAGGGGTGACCCCATTAATGTTGATCAGCGTGTGTCAGAGCCCTGGCTGGGGCTGCCCTGGGGGGTTGTGGAGTCACCTCCTCTGGAGAAGTTTCAAACCCGCCAGCCACGTTCCTGTGACTGGATCTAGGGGATCCTGCTGTGTCAGGGGGATTGGACTAGATGTTTTGAGGTCCCTTACAATCCCTGATGTTCTGGGATCCTGTGACACTAGCAAACAGGTTTCAGCTGCAGCTCCAGTTGCAGACTATTCTAGTGGGAAGAGCAGAGGGATTTATTTGGTGCTGAGGAGAGCTGGGTTAGTGAGACTGACAGCCCATAAGCATGGGACAACTTCTCGCTCCCAGAAGCCTGGCTGGCTTTGGCTGCAGCACTTCCGTGCTGGGTGGCTCTGGGCTGAAGCTCAGCAAGCGGTTAGAGACCAACTCCAGCAGCCTCGCACCCCAAAAAGAGCAGTGAGACCAAATCTGTTCTGCTCCAACACAGGCGCACTTGAGGAAACGGGAAGATGTGAGTGTTCTCTATCTCGGACTCGGTGAACTCTGGAGGGTAAATGGGTCATGGACAGTCCGCCCAGCCTCAGACCTGGCAGTGAAGGTGCAGTGACTTTGCTCAGCTCCCAGCTGTTCCTGGAGAGCTCTTGTGTCCTTACTCACAGTTCAGGTGCAGGAATGAATCATTGCCTGTGCCCAGAGGCTGTTCACTGAACCTTTGCCACGAGTGAATTTGCTTGGGTACCTCAGAATTTGCTGCTGACGCCGAGGCTAGTGCAGGATTTAAATCACGTTTGCAAGTTCAGAGCAGCTCCTCTGCCCCCTGGCTTCTGCGTTCAAGACCAAACTCCGAGGCTGTGCACAGCCTGGCACCAGACTGAGATACTGAGATGTTTCTGCCTGATGCTTCCTTCTAGTCCCTTTCCATTTTCTAAAAATACCCTCTTGTGCAGAAAAAAGGCAGAAGTCCCATCTCGAACCGTCACTGTTAGTGTCTGTTGTGGGGAGCACAGTCCATCTGGACAAATCGCCAACCTCTGCTCCCTTAGAAAGCAGAGTCTAAACCAAATGAACTCGAATAGTCTGCACTGTCACTTTTCTTCTGCTATTCATCAACCACAGCTCCACACAGCATTAGGGATGGAAGGGACCTCAAAAGATCATCCAGTCCAATCCCTCTGCCACAGTAGGATCCCCTAGATCCAGTTGCACAGGAACATGTCCAAGTGGGTTTTAAATGTCTACAGAGAAGGAGACTCCGCAACCCCCTGGGCAGCCCCTGCCAGGGCTCTGGCACCCTCACTGGGAACAAGGTCCTTCTCACACTGATGTGGAACCTCCTCTGCTCCAGCTGACACCCACTGCCCTTTGTTCTGTCACTGGGTGCCCCTGAGCAGAGCCTGGCTCCATCCTCCTGACACCCACCCTTCAAACACTGATCAACATTCATGGGGTCACCCCTCACCCTTTTTTCCCAGCTCAAGAACCCCAGCTCCCTCAGCCTTTCCTCAGCAGGGAGATGCTCCCCTCCCTTTATGGTCTCTGTGGCTCTGCGCTGGCCTCTCTCCAGTCAGGAATTATTTTATCAAGGTTTGATGTTTGAAATTCCCTGCAAACCAAGGACTGGTTTTATTCCAGTAAACCTCTGGAGTTTGTGTGCAGGCAGGTACAGTCCCCTTTGGCTGGTGAGCTGCCTGCCTGTCTGTTTTGCTGGGGCAGGACATGTCCAACCTGCTGCTAATGACCTGCCTGTCTGCTCTGGGTGGAGGGGAGAGCAGCTCCTGGCTGTCAGTCAGTGCTCTCAGTGATAGGAAAAGGATTAATGGAAAACAACAGAACTGAAAAGTTCCTGGGGGCCCCTTGGGGCTGAACTGGGGGAGTGCAAGTTAAACAAATCTAGAACTCGCCTTCGTTATTAGGTCTCCTGGGAAGTGTGGCAGCGCTCAGCTCGGGGACTAACGAAGGTCCCCGGTGAGTTGTGCTGTCCCCGCTATGTGGGGCACAGCCTCGTCAGCAGATGTTTCTTCTAAAAATACGCTTTGCAGCCCCCAGGACCCACAGTTTGTTTGCAGCCGCACTAGGGGCTCGACCTTGTGTTGCAGACCTCAGCAGAAGCCTTTCCTCTCAGTCCTTGTGGCAGGAGGGATGGCTGTGGCCACAGGTCCTGGCTTTGGGCGGCTGGTTCCCTCCTGAACACAGGGAAGCCCAGTTCTCTCACTGTGAAGCAGAAGACAACCAGCCAGCACAGTGGCACCTGTGGGTGGCTTTATTGGGACAGTGCTGGGGCACAGGGTGCCGCTAGGAAAATGGATCCCGCCTGAGAAACATCATTTTCTTTGATCAGGATGTATTTCACTTCCAAATGCGTTTGGGAAATGACAGACCATTATGAGACAAGATAAGTCATCGTACCGAATGGAGACCCTAGTCTTGCAGCAGCCGATGGGGTGAATTCGAGTTTGGCTGGGTTCCCCCTTCATAGCACAGAAAGCTGAGGCGGTGGCTGCATCATGTAGATGGTCTCTAGAGGTCCCTTCCAACCCATGACATTCTGCGAGCTCCAGCTTCCCCAGGGATGAACCAGAGTGGCAAAAGGAGTTCTTTAGCTGGAGGAGATCCTGCTCTGGCAGGGGGATTGGACTGGATGATCTTTCGAGGTCCCTTCCAGTCCCTAATGATTCTATAATTACGTTGTTGCTCAGCTTTGTAGAACCATCAGCTTCAGCACCCTGGCCACGGTTTGTGCTGCTCAGTGCTTTGCTTTTATCAAGTTCAATTAGAGTGTTTTTACAGTTTTTTAAAAATTCTATAACCAATGGGCCCTGGTGGCCAAGAAAGCCAGTGGCATCCTGGGGGGGATCAGAGGAGGGTGTTTAGTAGACCAAAAGGGGTTCTCCTCCCCCTCTTCTCTGCCCTGCTGAGACTGCGTCTGGAAGCTTGTGGAATCTCCTTCTCTGGAGATGATTCAAACCTGCCTGGCCATGTTGCTGTGTAACTGGATCTAGGGGATCCTGCTGTGGTGGGGGGGTGGGACTGGATGATCTTTCGAGGTCCCTCCCAATCCCTGATGTTCTGTGATTCTGGGCCCCTCAGTTCCAACAAGACACAGAGCTGCTGGAGAGAGCCCAGCACAGAGCCACAGAGATGATGAAGGGAGGGGAGCATCTCCCTGCTGAGGAAAGGCTGAGGGAGCTGGGAGAAAAGGAGCCTGAGGGGTGACCTCATTAATGTTGATCAATATGGAAAGTGTGGGTGTCAGGAGGATGGAGCCAGGCTCTGCTCAGAGGCACTCAGTGACAGGACAAGGGGCAGTGGGTGTCAGCTGGAACAGAGGAGGTTCCACATCAGTGTGAGAAGGACCTTCTTCCCAGTGAGGGTGCTGGAGCCCTGGCAGGGGCTGCCCAGGGGGGTTGTGGAGTCTCCTTCTCTGGAGGTGTTTCAAACCCACCTGGACATGTTCCTGTGCAACTGGATCTAGGGGATCCTGCTGTGTTGGGGGGCTTGGGCTGAACGATTATTTGAGGTCCCTTCCAGCCCCTGATATTCTGTGATTCAGTGATTGATGACCAGAGGATGGGTTTTAGGGCAAGGACAAGGGCTGTATTTTAAGCACCAGGATGTGTATGTCGGCACTCTTTGTCAGCCCCTGCTCTCGCAGTCGTCCTGCCCAGCTTCTCCTGGCCCATGCTATCTGCAGGCAGTAGGAGGAAAAGGCTCTGAAACAGCTTGGCTCCAGCCAGCTCTCCCTCACAGCAACAACGCTGTCGTTGCTCGACTTCCCTCCGGCCAAGCCCAACGGGCACGGTCGTGGGGCACTTCTGCTGCAGCCGTGGCTGCCAAGAAAAACTGGGCTCGGCAAGTCCCTGCCATTATTCCCGCAGGAAACAGATTACACGATAGGATGGCTGTAGGAGCGGTGCTGAGTGCTCCAGCTGAACGCTTTCTCACTGCTCTTTAGCTGCTTCCCAGAGGAGTTTCTGTGAGAAGGAGAATCCTTGCTTTGCTGTTGCACCCCAGCCTTGGCTGGCATCTTTCTCAACACCAAAGCATTCAGTCACAGACTCGGCCAGGCTGCTTCTCAGTCAGGATGGGCAGTAGAGCACTGCGAGGCTGCTCCCATGTGTCTTCTCTTGCTGACAAGACACCTTACTCGCAGCATCATGGAGTCATTCCAGTGGGAAAAGACCCCTGGGTCAGGGAGTCCAACCATCAACCCCACTCTAAAAGGTCAGCCCTAAACCAGATCCCTCGACACTACATCGAAGTGACTTTTAAGCTCATCCAGGGGTGGGGACTCAACCCCCACCCTAGGCAGCCCAGCCCAGGGCCTGACCCCTCTCTGGGAAGAACTTGTTCCTGATGGCCAGTCTAACTGTCCCCTGTTGGAGCTTGAAGCCCTTCCCTCTGCTTCTGTCACTAATGACCTGTGAGGAGAGACCAGCACCAACATCTCTACAGTGTCCTTTCAGAGAGCTGTAGAGAGCAACGAGGTCTCCCCTCAGCCTCCTCCTCCTCAAACTAAATAGCTCCAACTCTCTCCATCTCTCAGTCTCAGCAGACTGATTCTCCAGGCCCTAATTCTAGCGGGCGTTGGAACGCTGTGGAGTAGCTCTCGCACATCTTACCTTCCTGACGAGGCCAACACCGCAAGGCTCTGTCACCTCCCAGAGGTGGCTATGAAGATCCAGAAAGGTTTGCTCCCTCCCTGTCCTTCGCCTGGTTCTCGCTGAAAAGTCTTGCTGTAAACTCTAGCTCACGCTACTGCTCAGTTACCTGGTGCTGTAGCTCACCTCCAGATAGCATCTTTCCTTGAAGGTTTACGTAGACTTCCAGGTTCCTGCTGGGACATTTTGTCAAGAGCTGTCTGCCTAGGAGTCTTGCTCTGACAGCATCTGCAGAGACGTTCTAGCCCGGGCACGTGGTGCTGCAGTGGAAGATGTGTTGCTGATCTCAGTAGGAGACAACTGCTCTGCAGCGGAGCACTGTTTTCTTGTCTTTGACCTCGGAGCTGACCTGATGGAGAGCTTCTGGGTGTCCTTGCAACCTGCCATCTCTTCCCTCTGCACCAAACAAGGCCACAAAGCAGCATACAAATAGGACCATTAGAGCACCCTGTCCTGCATCTGTGTTAGGTGAGACTGCTGATGGTGAGGGTGCCAGAGCCCCGGCAGGGGCTGCCCAGGGGGGTTGTGGAGTCTCCTTCTCTGGAGATGTTTCAAACCCACCTGGACTGTTCCTGTGTGTCCGGCTCTAGGGGCTCCTGCTGTGGCAGGGGGATGGGACTGGATGGTCCCTTCCAGTCTCTAATGTCCTGGGATCCTGTGATCTCTCCAGGCAACAGATGTGAATCCTTTGCTGTCTCTCTTTTCCCTGCAGTACCTGCACTCTGCTTCTTACCTGCACCAGCCGACTGCCCAATGCAAGGTGGGCTGTAGAGGGGATAGTTCCCATCAGGTCTCCAGAAGGTTTTTCAAGAAAGCTGCTGTTTTCCTCTGCTTTGCAAAGTGTTTGGGCTGTTTTCAGTGGTACCGAGGAGTGGAGCCCCAACTCATTCTCCATTCGTCTGCCTGTCAGTGCCCCAGGTTCCATCTAGCTGGTGAGCTGGCCACTGGCTCATTACTGTGTGCAGCTCGTATCACATTGGGCCAGAGCCCTGCCAAGAATTCCCACCCTGATGCTATCTTAGGGTGCGTTAGATTAATTGGAATTTGGACTAAGTGAAAGCCTGAGGCACTTAACTAGCAAGATGAGATTAACGCAGCTCAGTCTGTTACTGAGAGGCGCTGAGCAGAAGCCTCAGGGGTGCAGATTGCTTGTTTTTTCATCACGTCGATGTGCTGACTGTAGACAATAGTCAGCTTCGTGTGCTGCAGTATCTGCGTGAATCTGGGAACCCATCAGTCCAGGATCCCTTTTGCTGTTGGATGGTGAAAGGCTGAAGTCTCTTGAGCTTGGAGAACGGGACACTGAGGTGTGACCCCATGGATGTTGGTCAATAGGTGGAGGATGGAGCTAGGCTCTGCTCAGGGCACCTGGTGGTGGGACAAGGGGCAGCGGGTGTGAGCTGGAACAGAGGAGAGGTTCCACATCAATCTGAGAAGGACCTTCTTCCCAGTGAGTGTGCCAGATCCCTGGCAGGAGCTGCCCATGGGAGTTGTGGGGTCCCCTTCTGTGGAGACGTTTCAAACCCTCCTGGCCATGTTCCTGTGCGACTGGATCTAGGGGATCCTGCTGTGCCAGGGGGATTGGACTGGATGGTTTTTCGAGGTCCCTTCCAGTCCCTGATGTTCTGTGATCCTCTTATATGGCTGTAGATACTACTTCTTAAGGTGTTTTCTCGCTCTGTTCCACAACTTCTGTTTGTTTCACTAGCCACATCATCTTCTTTCCATCCTGTGAAGCCAAAAGCTGTTTTGAAGGTTCCTCTTGTGCTGAGCTCTGCATCCAGAGCAGACACAGACTAAACATCTTCGCTGGTGCAATTCCAAGTGCTCACAATACACGGTCTCAGGCGGCTAATTATAGCTCTGATACAGCCTTGGGTTGTTCACTGCTCCCAACTGTAAACAACTGAACAGCTCTTGTGCAGTGATCACAAACCATAGAACCACAGAGTCACCAAATCATCCAGGTTGGAAGATCATTGACCCCAAGAGAATCCTCTGAGGTCCTAAAGTCCGACTGTTAACCCAATGCCACCCTGCCCACTAAACAGTCTTCCTCATGCCACATCTGCATCTTTTTTGGACACCTCCGGGGCGGTGACCCCACCACTTCCCTGGGCAGCCTGTTCCAGTGCTGTATAAATATTTCCAATGCTTTCAGTGAAGAAACGTTTCCTAATGTCCCCCCTGGTGCAACTTGGGGCCATTTCACAGAGTCACAATGCTGAGCAGAGGAGGTTCCCCATCCGTCTGAGAAGGACCTTCTTCCCGGTGAGGGTGCCAGAGCCCTGGCAGGGGCTGCCCAGGGGGGATGTGGAGTCTCCTTCTCTGGAGATGTTTCAAACCCTCCTGGCCATGTTCCTGTGCAACTGGCTCTAGGGGATCCTGCTGTGTCAGGGGGATTGGACTGGACGATCTTTTGAGGTCCCTTCCAGTCCCTAATGTTCTGTGATTCTATGATTCTATTTTTCTTCTTCTCTATAGTTGCCCTGACCACCTAGTCTCATCTTCAGAGGATTTGGATACAAGCCCCTCAAAATCCCCTGAGTGTTTTATTCATTGGGTACATAGAGATAAACACACAGGGATGTGTGTATGAAACACAAAGATGTTGAGCTTAGAATCCGACCTGACCTCAGTGGCTGCTGAGGGGGAACATTCTAGGTTCCTTCAGGGCTGGCGAGGCCGCACCTTGAGTGTTGGCTGGGTCCAGTGTTGGGCACCTCAGTACAAGGGAGACATCAAGGGGCTGCAGTGAGGGCAACGAAGCCAGGAAAGGGCTGGGAGAATTATTCTGATGAGGAGAGATGGACAGAGTTGGAGCTGTTTAGTTTGAGGCAAAGGAGGCTGAGGGGAGACCTCGTTGCTGTTCCTCTCTGAAAGGACTCTGTAGAGATGCTGGTGCTGGGCTCTTCTCACAGGTCATTAGTGACAGAAGCAGAGGGAAGGGCTTCAAGATCCAACAGGGGAGGGTTAGACTGGACATCAGGGAAGAGATTCTTGATGGAGAGAGTGGTCAGGACTGGGACGGGTTGCCCAGGGTGGGGTTGAGTCCCCATCCCTGGATGAGTTTAAAAGTCACTTTGATCTGGTTTAGGGCTGACCTTGTAGAGCAGGGTTGGTGGTTGGATTTACTGAGCCCTGCGGTCTTTTCCAAGCAGAATGACTGTGTGATTCACAAATACTTTAAGCAGTTGTGCTCTTTCCTGGTTCCCAGGAGACAATGTCACTCTGGAACCGGCACCAGGATGGCTCTGTGGTTGTGTGGCCTCCCTGACCTGTCTCGGCTGTGTTTTTCTGGCAGCGGTGGTTGATACGGAAGTGCTGTGATGGGCCTTCCGAAGGCTGGTAGAGAGAAGCAAGACATGGGACATTGAAAAGTCCGTTTGCAGACCATCGCAGTGAGATCTGCGTCTGCGTGTCAGCCAGTCGAGGCAGTGGCAGGCGTCGCCGCGTGCTGTCGCTCTGAGCCCCGCCAGGCAGTCAAATGCGTGGCTGAAGTGAGCCACTGAACTAGAGTATCGAGCAGCAAAACTAAACCTTCTTGGCTGCTGCATTCAGGGACTGCTTTCATACCTGTCACGCTTTCACCCTCTCATAAGAAATGCAGCAGCAACAAATCTATCTTGAACATGTTTGCATGAAGCCTGCAGCTCTGCTGGACCTTTTTACAGGCATGAAGGCTGCTGCCACTGTGGCTGAACACAAGTGCACAAATCGGGTAGGTTTTGTCTGATTTAACCACTGAGGGAGGTGCTGGTGGAGGACACAAACCAGGAAGGGTCTGTGCTTAAGGGAAGAGAGAACCAACTGCTTGCTGCCAGCAACACTGAAACCACCGTTACTTTGTCATCAAGAACCACAGAATCATTCAGGTTGGTAATGACCCCTGGGATCATCGGGTCCAACCACCAATTCTACTCCACAAGGTCACCCCTACGCCAGATCCCCCAACACCACGTCTAAACCACTGCTAAACGCATCCAGGATTGATGGTTGGATTCGATGATGCCAAGGGTCTTGTCCAGCCTGAGTGACTCTGTGGTCTCTGCCAAGGCTAAATCCCAATGGCAAGCAGAGATCACGTGGTTCTGCAGAAAAATGCCCTCTGGAAAGCTTCTCTTTCTCCTTTTCACTTATCTGAGATGTGCAGGATGAACGTCCACAGAAGCTTTTAGAACTGGAAACCCAAAGAAGCACAAACCCAACCGAGACTCTTGCTCCAAATAATTGCGGGTGTCGGGAGGGACAGCAGCTGCACTCGGACTAAAGCAAGACTGAGCAATTAGCAAGCGGGCTCCGCTGCGGCAAACGAGGCTCCAGCTGTCGCGGGCAAGCGTGCCCGTGCTCTCGATCAGCAGCTGCTGATGCTGTAAAACCTTCACTAGTGACTGAGCACAGATGGTTATCTCCACTCAGGCAAAAGCTCGCAAGGGAAGAAGCACTAAAATAGAGAGACCCCAGTCGCCCCTCTCATGGAGCCTCCGGGTCTGGCTTTCAAACAACACGGCTCTTGCCGTTTTCCGCGCTGCCAGGGCGGTGACTTCTGCTGGCACCAGGGCAGAAGAGGCAGCAAATGATCGCTGACCTCAGGTGGCTGAAGCACAGATCTCTGTGCCTTCACAAGCGGATCTGCCTTGGGCTGAAGTTGCAGTGGCTCTCATTAGCATCCTGAACACAGCTTGCTCTCCCGCTCTAGGAGTCAGGCCACAGGCAGACACCAGCACTTGAGTGCTGCAGCAGACTCGATTTCCTTGCACTTTTAGTGCTTCCAGCACTGATTTCTTAGATAGATCCTGCAGTGCTGGCGGCTGAGGTGAGGAAATGTTTCCAGCGACACTTCAGGTTCTTTAGGCAATTGAAAGTTGTTGCTCAGTGACTGAAGTTGCTGAACATGAAGCAAGGAGCACAACCACAGAAACACAGGACAGTAGGGATTGGAAGGGACCTGGAAAGACCATCCAGTCCAATCCCACTGACACAGCAGGATCCCCTAGATCCAGTCACACAGGAACATGGCCAGGAGGGTCTGAAACATCTCCAGAGAAGGAGACTTCACAACCCCCCTGGGCAGCCCCTGCCAGGGCTCCAGCACCCTCACTGGGAAGAAGGTCCTTCTCACACTGATGTGGAACCTCCTCTGTTCCAGCTCACACCCGCTGCCCCTTGTCCTGTCACTGGGTGCCTCTGAGCAGAGCCTGGCTCCACCCTCCTGACACCCACCCTTCACATGTTGATCAACATTCATGGAGTCACTCCTCAGGCTCCTTTTCTCCCAGCTCAAGAGACTTGTGTTCCGTGTTCTCATTTTCCTGTGACTGGACTAGGGGATCCTGCTGTGGCAGGGGGATTAGACTGGATGATCTTTCAAGGTTCCTTCCAATCCCTAATGTTCTGGGATTCTGTGGATCTAGGTGATCCTGCTGTGGCAGGTGGATTGGATGATTTTTTGAGGTCCCTTCCCATCTCTAATGACTGGATCTAGGGGATCCTGCCGTGCCAGGGGGACTGGGTGATCTTTTGGGGTCCCTTCCATCCCTAATATTCTGAGTCTGTGACTCTGTGGGTACAAAACAGTTGTGAAGCCTGCCAGCTGCAGCTATCACTGTATGACTGGAGAAATAAACGCAGGAGTCATCTGGCTCATTGCTTTGCTCGTCTGATCGCGAAGAAGGGAACACAGAGTTCCCTTGTGGAAGCAGCTGCGGTAATGCTAACGGGGTGCGCAGGGTGAATTGGAGGCAATTACAAGGACTGACTCATCCCCCAAACCTGTGCAGCCTGTGGGACAAACCCCATAGACAGCTCCCCGGCTGCAGCGGCTGCCCACGAGGCTGTCACTGCTTCAGACATGAAGCTCTGGGCAACAACAGCCCTGTGGGCTTCTCTGGGGCTTCAGCACAGGTTGCACCCAAGGTTAAGTCGCTGGGTTGATGTCCTACCCCACTCCGTCAGTGACTCCAGGGAAACAGCCGCGGACACAGAGGCACTGAGAGGGGCTGGCTGCGGAGGGTCTGGTTTGTTGTGCACCAGCCTCCCTCTCTCCATTTCGCTCGCATTGTCTGTAATGTCGCCATGCATCTCCGTTACTGACCTCACACTTTGAGCCCGTAGTGCTGCAGAGGGCAGTGCTGTTGATCAAAGGGCTGATCTAGCCTGAATGAGAGTCCATATGAGAGCAGAGGTCCACTTGCACTGCGGACATGAGGGTGCAGAGGAAACACGATGCGCATTCGTGTCCAGCAGGATCTTCCGAGCTTGAGAATATTTTGTTGTCGAGCCCTGGCAACTGCTTGGTGAATGATTTGCTGGGAATTGAGACAACAGTACAAGGGATCCTGCTTGGAGTACTTGAGGTGTTGTGGCTGGAAGTTACTGCAGCTCTGATGGAGCACACGGCACTAGGAGTCCTGCTTTGTGGGCATCAGGCTCCTCCGAGAGGGGCTTTTGAAGGAACAGAGCCCCTGCTCTCATGGTCAGTAACCATGGAGAAAAGGCAAAAGAGAGCTTTGCCTTGGTTTTGTAGGGCTGCAGCGCACAGAGCCACAGAGATGATGGAGGGAGGGGAGCATCTCCCTGCTGAGGAAGGGCAGGGGGAGCTGGGGCTCTGGAGCTTGGGAAAAAGGGAGACTGAGGGGTGACTCCATGAATGTCGATCAATATGTAAAGGGTGGGTGTCAGGAGGATGGAGCCAGGCTCTGCTCAGAGGCACCTAGTGATAGGACAAGGGGCAGTGAAGTGTGAGCTGGAACAGAGGAGGTTCCCCATCAATGTGAGAAGGACCTTCTTCCCAGTGAGGGTGCTGGAGCCCTGGCAGGGGCTGCCCAGGGGGGTTGTGGAGTCTCCTTCTCTGGAGATGTTTAAGACCCGCCTGGCCATGTTCCTTTGTGACTGGATCTAGGGGATCCTGCTGTGGATGGCAGGAGGATTGGTCTGCATGATCTTCAGAGGTTCTTCCGATGCCTACTGTTCTGTGACTCTGTGATCCTAAAAGGCTCCAAAGCAGAGTGTGAAGCAGAGCAGCTGCCCTCACAGAGCACCTTTAGGATTCAGGAGTGCAGTCTCACATTTCAGTTGCAATCAAATTACAAGACTGAACAGGAAAACAGGCCCTTTAAGTCTGTTTTAAGAGCTAAATGTTGATTTGCTTTCGCTGGGGTAGACTTGGCAACAGAGAGACCCACGGCGCGGTGCCTGTGACTTTCAGATTGTTTTGCTCTAGTAACCCAACCCATCACAGTGCCATCAGCCAGGTCTTTAAAGTTTGTTGGTTAAACCCCACAAGTAAACAAGGAATCTTCCCATTTCCTGTTATTTATTCCACATTGTTTGAAATCCCTCCCAGACGCGAAGAGGGTGCGCAGAGCTCGCCTTTGGCACAAACCCAGACCCAGCCTCCGAGCGAAAAAGAATCACAGAATCACAGAGCATTAGGGATTGGAAGGTACCTCAAGAGATCAGCCAGTCCCATCCCCCTGCCACAGCAGGATCCCCTAGATCCAGTCATTAGGGATTGGAAGGGACCTCGAGAGATCATCCAGTGCCATCCCCCTGTTACAGCAGGATCCCCTAGATCCAGTCGCACAGGAACAGTCCAGGAGGGTTTGAAATGTCTCTAGAGAAGGAGACTCCACAGCCTCACTGGGCAGCCCCTGCCAGGACTCTGGCACCCTCCCTGGGAAGAAGGTGCAAGTGAGCAAGAGATGGTAGTGATTTGGATTCTGTTCTTCCTGGGTGCAGTGTACAGGGAGTGTTTCCTGCAGGCAGCCAGGCAGCAGGAAGGAGAGCTGCCAGGCTCTGCGTTCTGCCTGCGGCTGGGCATTGTAGAGGCTCCTGGAGACGGAGAGAAATTACTCTGCCTCTGAGAATAAGTGGCTGCTCAGCTGGGAAGAATTTCTGCAGTGTGGAAAAATAACCTAAGAGACAGAGAGGAAGGATCCTCTAGAGCGAGAGGAGCCTTCAAAAGGGAGCTAAACACTAGAAGTAATTTAAAGATTAACTGCAAAAAGGACAAAGACACAGTAGCTGTAGAGGGAGAGATGAAGTAGGGGAGGGAAGAAGGAGGAGAATATTTTAGAGTCTTCAGTCTTGTCCCACCCAGCAGATCTGACTTTGATTTATTTCATTTTATATCACAGAACATTTGGGATTGGAAGGGACCCCGAGACATCGAGTCCAATGCCCCTGCCACAGCAGAGCCAGAACACAAGCTCATGCCCTAGGAGAGGCACCGGACCTTCTCCCATTTGCAGCTTCCAGCAAGCAGCACCAAAGCTCTGGAAAGCACCAACAGAGCAGGTATCAAAACTTACATGGAGCCGTCCAAAATGACCCCCCTAGGGTTTTCTTTGCTCCTTGTGGCTCTTTCTGGCCCTGTGAATGCTTTATCCACCTTAAATGAAGCTAAGTGCTCTAGGAGAGATGCCATTAGTCTTTGCCTTGGCAGTCTGAGGGCTTTTTAGGGCACCTCACTGTGACAGCATCCAAGTGGCCGCCAGACGTTTCTCGCCTGGGACAAGCCAATCCCAGGCGCTGAGAGGCTGTGTTCGTTCTATGCCGTCTAGTCTCGTGCTGACACTCTCACCCTGCAACGCAAAAGACTCAACAAGGAAACGGTTTTTTTGCCCTCCCAAATGTATTTCATCGGGTGTTGAAAGCTGTTCTGTGATTCTGCGGGGCTCACAAGCTCACTCAGCCTCTCCCCATCAGGGAGATGCTCCCCTCCCTTCACCATCCCTGTGACACTGTGCTGGGCTCTCTCCAGCAGCTCTGTGTCCTTCTGGAGCTGAGGGGCCCAGAGCTGGACACATGATTCCAGCTGTGGTCTCAGCAGGGCAGAGTAGAGGGGGAGGAGAACTTCTCTTGATCTACTAACCATCCCCGCTTCTGATCCACCCCAGGATGCCATTGGCCTTCTTGGCGACTAGACCCCATTGCTGGCTCTTGGCCATCCTGCTGGCCACCAGCACCTCAGGTCCCTTTCTCCTAGGCTGCTCTCTAGCAGCTCAGTCCCTGCCCTTCCCTCGTCCCTGGGGTTGTTCTTGCCCAGGTGCCAGACTCTACACTGCCCCTGTTCTAGTTCATTCCGTGTCTTCCCACCCAGCTCTCCAGCCTGTCCAGGTCCCGCTGATGGCAACATAAGCTCTTCAGCTAAATGTGAAGTGATCATGAGCACAGGCACGGGCATGTGAAGTGGTTTTTGCTGTGGTTGTACTTTGCTAAACCCAGCTGTACCGAGATCCTGCGAAACTGCTGTGCAGCTGTCGGTGCATTCAAGGGGTTAATCAGTGAAGGTGAAATCGTTGTAGAACGGTATCTATGAAATTAGCGTGGTGTGACAGAGATCGGCGAGAGATGAGAACCTGTGGCTGTACATTGGCTTTGAGGCAGTAATCCTCTAATTTGAGAAAGATGAGTCAAGGGCTTTAACATAGGGGTGAACAAGACTTTGCCTTTAGAGCAACTATTTCTTCATCAGTGCTAAGTGCTGTTATCAAGCCAGAGCATGACAGGGTGTGGAAGGGCCTATCAGTGAACATCCAGCAATCAGGAGAAAAATCTCTTGATTCCAAACTCCGTGGCCAAGTGTAGATGTGAGTACAACTGGCTTCATTCCCTGCACACACTCGTGCGTCTGCCACTGGGGCTTGAAGGTCTGACTTCTCAAATTGGTTTTAACTGAGAGAACATTGGGCACTCCTGATTGTCAAAGCCTTTCACCCTGGTGATCAAGGTTTGCACCACCCCAGAGCATTAGGGAGTGGAAGGGACCTCAGAAGATCCCCTAGATCCAGTCACACAGCAGCATGGCCAGGCGGGTTTGAAACGTCTCCAGAGAAGGAGACTCCACCATGCCCTGGACAGCCCCTCGCAGGGCTCTGTCACCCTCACCATGAAGACGAATGATCATTCTCATACTGGTCTGTTATACAAATCGCACAGTCAGCTTAGACAGGGGTTTAAGCACCTGGATGATTTAGGTGGTTCTTTGCCAAGTCCTCGTTTTTCTCTCTGAAGATCCAAAACACTGAAATGAAAATACTTTATCCTCTCCAACTGGGACTTCTGGTTATTTCCTCACTATTCACCTGTTTACTTCTTTCCGGTCTCATACCATTGCTCTCAGTTACTTTGACTGTGTCTATAAAAGAGAACTTCAGTAGAGAGCCCAGCGCAGAGCCACAGACATGATGAAGGGAGAGGAGTGTCTCCCTGATAAAGAGAGGCTGGGGAGCTGGGGCTCTGGAGCTGGGAAAAAGGAGCCTGAGGGGTGACCCCATGAGTGTTGATCAATATGTGAAGGGTGGGTGTCAGGAGGATGGAGCCAGGCTCTGCTCAGGGCCACCCAGTGACAGGACAAGGGGCAGCAGCTGTGAGCTGGAGCAGAGGAGGTTCCACATCAGTGTGAGAAGGACCTTCTTCATGGTGAGAGTGCTGGAGCCCTGGCAGGGGCTGCCCAAGGGGGTTGTGGAGTCTCCTTCTCTAGAGACGTTTAAGACCCACCTGGGCATGTTCCTGTGCGACTGGATCTAGGGGATCCTGCTGTGGTGGGGATTGGACGGGATGATCTTGTGAGGTCCCCCTTTCAATGCCTATTGTTCTGTGATTAACTTCAGAGAGTCCAGTGACTTATAAGAGGCTGTGCTGGCAAGCAGGATCCCCGAGCAGAATCAGCTCTGCTGTAACTCAGACCTCAGCATTCTGTAAGCCCACTCAGGCTCCTGGGGCACTGGACTGTGTTTTCTCACGCCTGCCTTTGCTGAGGTCACTTTCCTCCTGTGGGATAGTTATCAGCTCTGTGCAGGCTGTTCCTGATGGGAAGTTATCAGCATGGTAGAGCTGCGATAACGCCTCTGTTTGCTCTCTGGAGCTATTCCCCTGTTGACACTGCCCTCCCTGCCTCCTTTGATTGCTTCACAGGTGTTAGAATTAGAAACCAAAAGGTAGTGGCTGCTTCATTAGACAATTAATTGACTGCAATACTTGCAATCACTGACACAGAATGAGAAAAGAAAATGAACCCCTCATGAATATTCATAGACTGATAGGGAAGAGAAGCACCCTGAGTGCAGAAATGGGGTCTCCTGTTTTTTCAGTTATATAGTGTTTGAAACCAGCTCAGGCATGTATGAGCACGTGAGCCACCCGTGCGCAGTCGCAGCCCAGGAGGCCAGTCCCAGTCTGGACTGCATCAAAAGAACTGTGCCCAGCAGCATAGGAGCCCCAGCTCCCTCAGCCTTTCCTGAGCAGGGAGATGCTCCCTCCCTTCATCATCTCTGTGGCTCTGCACTGGGCTTTCTCCAGCAGCAGCTCCGTGTCCCTCTGGAGTCGAGGGGCCCAGAACTCGTTCTGCGCTATTCAAAGGGCAGGAGCTATGGATTCACACAGGACTATGAAAAATACTTTGATTTCATCTCCGTTTTTCCCGAATTGTTCCAAACTTCCTGCTTCTCATTAGGTTTGCTCCTGAGCGTCGAGTGTTTCAGACAGCTACTTGCAGCAGCCCGTGTCCCATTCTGTGCACACAAAGGCAAACCAGCCCTATGGGCATTCAAATGCCTCTGTCGTTTGCCCTGAGAGATCCACATCTGATGTCTCGGACACGAGCAGGGGCATTCTCGACGTTTTAAAACAGTCCTTCCCCTACGACACCAGGTTTTTCTCGCTGCAAAGCCCAGCCCCTGTAAGCACTGGCGCAGCGAGAGCCTCCAACGCGCCTTGGCGGTGCCCGGTGCCGCTGCCTCACCTCGGTGTGTTTGGCACAGCCTGATCCCGCAGCGCTCCTCAGGACGGTGGGGCAGCCCTCCAGAGAGCTGGAAATCGAGTCCCAGCCGTGCGCCCCGTGGGATGCTGCGCGTTGAGCAACCTTTGTGTTTCGAGGACAGGAGCCAGGGGAGGGAAATAACATCGCTGGGTCCTTGAGCTGCAGTGAATGTTTGCGGCAAAGTTCAGGGTTTCCGGGGATGGAGTAACTCTGCAGGTAGTGGGGGACAGTCATTAGTGTGATTGGCACTGGCAGGTTACTTCCCCAGAGAACAGCCGCCACTGGAAGAGTTGTTTGACTGCATCAACAAAGGCAGGGGGGAGCTGGTTGGGAGGAAGCCATTTCCTTACAGATGCCTGCTTAACTCGGCATGAAGCATGAAGTGTGAAGTGGGGGTGCTTGAGAGAAGAGAGTGTCTCCCTAACAACAGAACCCCCCAGCACCCCTTAGGGGAAGGGTGGGTTTTGTACCCGTTAATCAGCTGGTTCAGACCAAATGGACCAGCCTTTCCAGGGGTGCTCTGCCTGAGGGGAGGCAATGCAGACACATCCTAAATGAGCCTGGAGAAGGATCTCAGCTGACACGACCCAGCTCAGGTTTATTGATTCAGCAGAGCTTCTCCAATTAACTGCAGCTGAAGTCCTGGCAGAGGGAGCTTGTTTTGCAGAACATGGCCTCGACTTTGCACTTTAGAAGCCGAACGTGCTGCCCGGCTTGGTGTTCCAAGGGATGGGAATAAGGGTTCTTCTGGGGTGGCTCATGCATTAGTGCTAAGACTGGCAAACGACCCCAGGTCTGGGTCAAAGGGTGGTTTCATGGACTCGTAAAGAGGGGTGTAGAGGGCCATTAAGGATCACACTGCGCGGTCACTGCCCTAGCACAAGCAGGAGGGTTATGGCACTGAAGCGCAGCGATGAGCAATGCCCGTTGCACCGCTCGGCCCATGTAGATGTTTGCGGTGCTTATGTTGCCGAGGAGGGCGGATGCCAGGGGTTAAAAGCGGATGAAATGAGGCTATGCGACCGTCACTCGGGGTCTTCTCCCTCTCCCATGGCGGCACAACAGAACGGCAAACGCTCTGCTGCAAAGCTGCTTCTCTTGGACAAAGGGAAAAGCACGGTGACTTTTGTTTGCCTTCCCAGGGCCGTTGCTAACACGCACCTTTGGAAGACATCCTGCTGTTAGCTGATTAGCAATGCAGGAATAATTTCAAGCGCGACCTTGCGTTTCACATATGGCAGCAATCAGCTTTCAGGAGCCCCTCCGTATGCTCTTGTTTTGTCTCTTTAGACAGTCACTTGACAGCAGCAGTGCTCTCCTCTGGAGAAACTCTGACGTTTCCCTCCAAGAGTGTTCCCAGAAGAAAGCACAGCGCGAGGAATCGGCACAGCGATGCGTTATGGAAACAGAAACCATCGCGCTGGCTCTGGAGGCTGTTGTCTTCCTGCTGACAGTCAGACCAGGCAGCCGGCACGGCTGGGCTCTCTAACGATTGAGACAGTCTTCACGTTACACTTACTGCTGCCAAGGTGAGAGGGGTAGCTAGTGCTAAGGGGCTGCAGACAGTGCTGCCCAGCACGAATGTGGTCACTAGTTGCTGTTTGCATGGAGCTTGATTCATTAAGAGAAGGATTTTAGACTTGATGTCAGGAAGAATGTCTTCACAGGAAGGGTGGTCAGGCCCTGGAAGGGGCTGCAAAGGTAGGGGATTCAGTTGCCATCCCTGGGTGTGTTTAAAGATCATAGGATCATTTGGATGAGGTGTTGAGGGATCTGGTTTAGGGGTGAACTTGTAAGGCAGGGTAGGTGGTTGGACTTGACGATCCCAGGGGCCTTTTCCAGCCAGCGTGATTCTGTAATTCTGTGAATTTTTGAGATCATGCTCGAGTGACTGAGACTGAGCTTTGAGAGACGAGAACTAGCAGGTGTGAGCTTCATTGTGCTCTGTACCTTCGACTGCATCTAAGTAGTCCTTCAACAGAGCAGAAGACCATGGAGCCAAACCATACAAGAAACTACGTTCTGCTTCTGAACCACTTACTTGCAGAAGCAGGAAAAGAAGGGACCGTGTTGAAGGACACACACTCAGTCTCAGGCCAGTAAAGCTCAGGCTGAGGGCCCCCCAGGGCTCTCCATAACAAACCCCTTCTCCAGCAGCGTGTCTCTGTAGCAAGCTCGTTTGCACTGAGTCACAGAGCACTAGGGATTGGAAGGGACCTCAAAAGGTCTCCTTCTCTCAAGTCAATGAGGCGCTACCTAACTGATCCCTGGAGTGAACGTATTGCTTCGGGACAGACTTGGACAGAGGTTCTCTGCACAACACCCTCACTCCTAGAGCAACAGCCGGTTATTCTGACCACATGTGGGTTAATCTGTTTGTTATCTGTGCTCATTCCACAAGTCATTAACTCTGAACCTTTAAATGATTTGCAAAGCTTTCTTTCATTATCTTCATTCAGTTTCAGTTTATTAATCCTTTGAAAGAAACAATGAGGTATTTATATGTGTTTGACCTCATGAATGTTGATCAATGTGTGTGAAGGGTGGGTGTCAGGAGGAGGGAGCCAGGTTCTGCTCAGGGGCACCCAGTGATGGGACAAGGGGCAGTGGGTGTGAGCTGGAACAGAGGAGGTTCCACATCAATATGAGAAGGACCTTCTTCCCAGTGAAGGTGCCAGAGCCCTGGCAGGGGCTTCCCGGGGGGG